>JALGBA010004290.1:1900000-2312500 GCA_023970755.1 Azemiops feae
GAAGACAAATCTGTTTGTCCTGAAAGTCTTCATTCTTTGTCTCCTGAAGCTTTTGGAGGAAGGCTGAAAACCCCACCTCATGTTGCACTGCTGGCTACACATGCAGATATTGTGAATCTTCCACGTTCCGCTGGAGGAGAGTTCCAATATGAGAAAGATACATCACTTTTGAAAGAAATTAGGAATAGGTAAGAGAGAAAACATAATATAAATTATAGGAATATCTGCTATATTTTGAAATTAGCACATTTTAACTTTTTCATATACGTGAACTAACTGAATTAATTTAACTTTTTTTAAGAAAAATGAAGTGTTCCTATGCACAGGAAAAGGAAAAGTCCATATTAATTATACTGTTTTATACTTCAAGAAGTAATAGTTTCTCTTATAGGAATGTGTTGCCACCATCTTGAAGACTTCTCCACCTTCCATGCCTTAACAGAATGGACTAAAAGCTTCTAGTGTCTGTAAAAGTTTTAATACATTCTAGTTTTTTTATTCCAGTGCAAATTTATTCTAGATTTAGTAGTTTAAGCAAGCTAGAAGCATGAGTCCCTAGACAGTCTGGATTAACCATTGTTACAATAAATAGATTTCTGACCTCAGAAATAAAAAATGAACTATGTTTCAAATTAGAAGAAACATCCAGTCTCCCTTTATTTTTGGAGAAACTGGATAAAGGGCCAGTATAGCTCCTCTTCGAGCGAGATGGTCAGTTAAGAAGTATGAAATACAAATATAAATGAATAAAATGTAGTAAATAAAATAGTTAAAACAGAAACAAGTGATTGAATTTAATGGAACTTGCTTTCAAATACCCACAGAGTAAAACGACAAGTGGAATGCTTCATTTGTGATCTCAAGAAAAAAATTAAATCTGCCAAATTTATTTAGTTAAGAAAAAGGTAAAAATTGGGCTTTGGGATTAAAATGATAATCTTTTTTTTTAGGTTTGGGAATGACCTTCACATTTTGGACAGATTATTTATTCTAGATGCTGGAGCATCAGGTTCAAAAGATATGAAGATCCTCCGAAACCATCTTCAAGAGTTGCGCAGTCAGATTATTTCTGTAAGTTGTATGTACAGCCACTGTGTAGTCACTGAGCAGGTCCTTACCTATTTTGAACGCAATTACAGTTATGCCACTCCTTCTGATATGTGAGAATATTAAAAATAATAGTTAGATTGGAGTTACATTTATATGAATTAGAACGGAAATGTACTATTTTGCTTATTAAGTTTTTATCATAATACATCTGTTTTTTAAAACATGTCTTAACAACGTTGAACTTTTTTTGGGTGGGAGAATTCCTACCCATTTTTTAGAAGACAACAAGGCTGTCCTCCAACCTAGCAACCTATTAAAACTGCAACTCCTTGAATTTTCATATAGCTGCCTAAGAATTCTGGGAACTGAAGGGCTGATGTATTGGAGGTCATCAGGTTAAGGAAAGCTAGTTCAATGTTTTTTAAACTTATCAATGAATATATTACTGATTTTATTCTATTTGTAACTTACATACCTTCAATTAATAAGAGATTAAGCCACACTTTTAAGTTTGGCTTATCTTCTTTTAAGTGTTGTGGTCAATATATGTTGGTCAATCTTTTAGGCTGGTTGACTTGTGGCAATAATGTTATTAGTGTTATTAGCAGGAAACAGAGTATATGTTGTAGCTAATAATACTGCCCACTATATATGTTAAAGCTATTGGTTTTCTATACTAAATTATTTAACACGTGCAACTTTATGTTCAGTAACTGCACAAATGCCTGCCCATTTTATGAAAGAATATCCTATTTATCCACTTAATAAAACTTTTGATTGCTATAGCAAGTGAAAAAGGCAATTTCAGAGTTATTCTTATGAAATAAGAAAAGTAGTCCAAACAATAGAGATAAGAGGAAAGATGAAACTCAACGTCAGGTGGGATGTTTGCTTTGATTGGAGAAATAAAATCTTTTTCATGAAACAGGTTCAAATTTCATCTAACCACTGAATAAAAAATATATTTGCACAAAGGGGCTATATGTCAGTAATCTCAGTGTAATCTGCAATTTCACTTACAGGGAATAAAATACATATATTGCTAAATAAAATTGATTACTTTATTAAAATATCTTAGACAAAATCTAAGCAAAAATAGTTTGCATTCTAGAAGCCAAGTTAATGTCTACTATGATTTTTTTTTCATAGACATGTCCACCTATGACTCACTTGTGTGAAAAAATAATCTCCACTCTACCATCATGGAGAAAAATGAATGGGCCCAATCAGCTCATGTCCCTTCAACAGTTTATATATGATGTGCAAGATCAACTTAATCCATTAGCAAGTGAAGATGAGATTCGGCACATAGCCCTCCAGCTACACAGTATAGGCGAAGTAAGTAAAGTATTAATTACATGGATAATTCTATAAGTGTTAATTATATGAATGTTTAAGCAGTGCAATTTGCCTATCACACTGCTTGCAAATTGTTGCCCCTACTAAGTTTTCCTTATTCTAAGTTCTGCATGCACACACAGCATACAGTAGAGAAACCAAGCAAGACCTACTTCCTGCTGCAGCACAAAGAGAAACTACCTTTATGCCAACTGGTGTTTTTAAAGATAGAAAAAGCTTAACTTGCTTCTTCTTGTTGTAAAGTTCAATATATTATTGAAGACTATGACTGAATTTGGAACTATAGGAGTTTATATTGCGTTGAATAGGGTCATTGATGTGAAAAGAAGATTTATGGCAGCCTAATGGTTAAGAAAAATAGATTTACAGGTAGTCCTCACTTAATGACCACAATTGAGCATGGAATTTTGGTCATCAGTCATTGCAGTCATTAAGCAGGTCACCAATGACTTGTCTGTTTTATAATCATTTTTACAATTGGCATAAACATGGTTGTTAAGTAGGATATTAAAGTTAGGGTTTTTTTCTCTTACATGCTAGAAATTACATGAGGAATGTATTTGTCACCAATAAATACATAAATAAAGTCTTGAATAAATTGGGAAGAAAACATGGTGTGGAACAAAACAATCTTTTTCTAGTTTTTTTCTTATGTTCAGTCTTATAAACTGAGTCCTGCTCAGGGTTAGGGTTAGCATTAGGGTGGCTAGGATTCTACGCATTTGTACACAATTGGCTACCTATCATGGGTATTTGAACACAAGCCTAGCTTTTTACGGTCAAAGCTCTTATGATTGTCTGGTTGAGAAACCCTGAGGACTCTCATGTAGATCTTGTCCTTTCTCCTTCGTGTATATATGATTATGTGACTGTGACTTTTATCTTTCTAAACAGATCAACATCATGCAGAGTGAGACAGTCCAAGATGTTGTTCTGCTGGATCCGCGCTGGTTATGTTCAAATGTCCTTGGAAGACTTTTGTCTATAGAGAATCCTAAAGCCCTCCACCACTACAGAGGTCGATATACAATAGAGGATATCCAACGCCTTATACCAGACAGTGATGTAGAAGAACTTATACAAGTCTTGGATGCCATGGACATCTGTGCCAGAGATATCAGCAGTGGAACAATGATTGATATTCCAGCCTTGATTAAGACTGACAGCCTTCATAGGTCTTGGGCTGATGAAGAAGATGAAGTTATGATTTATGGTGGTGTTAGAATTGTTCCTGTGGAACATCTAACCCCACTTCCTTGTGGAATTTTTCATAAAGTTCAAGTGAATCTGTGTAGATGGATTCATCAACAAAGCACAGAGGGAGATGCAGACATACGTTTGTGGGTCAATGGATCAAAGATTATGAACCGTGGAGCTGAACTTCTTGTACTGCTTGTCAACAATGGTCAGGGTATCGAGGTTCAAGTTAGAGGCTTGGAAATGGAGAAGATTAAATGCTGCTTATTCCTGGATTCTGTATGCAGTACCATTGATAATTTGATAGCCACCACATTGCCAGGGCTGTTGACAATCAAACATTATCTCAGTCCTCAGCAGCTGAGGGAACATCATGAGCCAGTCATGATTTACCAGCCAAGAGATTTTTTCCGCGCACAAAGTCAAAAAGAGAGCTCCTTGACTAATACCATGGGTGGTTACAAAGAAAGTTTTAGCAGCATATTGTGCTTTGGGTGTCTTGATGTTTACTCACAAGGAAGTTTAGGGATGGATATCCATGTATCAGATTTGAATCTACTTACAAGGAGGAAATTGAGCCGACTTTTGGATCCACCTGATCCTATGGGCAAGGATTGGTGCCTTCTTGCAATGAACTTGGGCCTCCCTGATCTGGTCGCAAAGCATAATATAAATAACGGGAGTTCCAATGACTTTGTCTCAAGTCCATCCTATTCCCTTCTCCAGGAATGGGGAAATGCCCCTGAAAGTACTGTGGGTATTCTGATCTCTAAGCTGAGGGAACTGGGCCGCAGAGACGCAGCTGACTTTTTATTGAAAGCATCTTCTGTGTTCAGAGTCAGTTTCGATGCAAATGGTCAGGAAGCTTATGCTTCAAGCTGTAATAGTGGGACATCTTATAATTCAATTAGTTCAGTCGTCTCTCGATAAAAGTAATAATGTGGAACTTTTTCTAATTTCAGCTAATGTAAAAGGGTTCAGGATGGCAATCTTTTTGGTATTTATAAGTTCTCTATATTACTGTAATGAGTTGTCTCTGTTCCTCCACATTGCTTTTTAAGTGACTAAAACCCTGAAACATTGTTTTTTAAGTGACACGTTGCTCTTTAGTTATAAAAGGCTAGTATAATTTCAGCTATTTTGCAATCTGCTTTTTAATGATTATTGTACCTTTTTGAATTCTATTGGTTTAACTGTTTAATTCTTCAATAGCTGGTCATTTTAACACACCATCCTTCCTTGTACCGAAGACTGCACAATAATTAAGCTACATTTCTTACATATTCTTTCCCCCCCCCCTTATTTTAAAAACATAGCTAGCCAAACAATGCTAATTGGTTTGGATTTGAATACCATGCTTAAAAATGAAAAAGTGAGTGCCTTTTGCGGAAGACTCATGTGGTTAAAATCAAGTTGTTCCTGTGGAAGCTGTAAGACAATGCTACCTCTATTTCATGTCTGCATGCTGGTTGTTGCAAGTGGTTGTTGCCTTTGTGTGTCATAAAGCATAAGATACTTGGTAACATGAAATCTGTTCCACTGAAGAGCTCTCATGTAGACTATCATGAGGGTAGAAATATGTAAGACATTATAAATGTTTATTTCCGTTGAAGTGGAATGAAAACTTTTGAACTCCATGAACTTGCACCTTCCATTATTTCTACATATCTCAGGTAAAGATTTTACACAAGTGTAAAGTTCACCAAGGCACATATACAAGTGTTAGCTAACTATAACTTACTCTGTATTTAACATTGATCATTTGTGCAAAGCAAATGGTTTTCCACTTTCAGATACTAACTAGTGTGCTTATTTCTTATACTTGAACGTTTAATTTCATTTTGTTTTTATTAAAGAAAGCAAGAGCTTAAAATTACTATGAGGGAAAATGACTTTCTTTTCTGAAAAGCATGTAATTTTAAAGGTACACTATAATGTGTATATACATATATAATATATGTATATATTAATACTGTTTTTCCTTAATCTTTGTTGTAGTACAATTTTAAAAGTTTTTTTACAAATAAATTGTTGCCTGTTGCAACTTTTTCATCATTCTTCATTTCCTATTTGCATTCATGTCATTAATTACATTAATTATTTGGTTTATGGGCATGCAAAACAGTTAGCTCTTGATTTTAACTATCTAGCCAACATCATCTACAAATTTTCATTCCAAGAAACCATTTCATGTATCACAATTTTCTATGACAGGACTAGACAGAATTAAGTATAAAATTTTACCCAAAGCATAGCATGTATTTTAATGCATAAATATGCAATCAGCAATCTTGTAATATGTCAATTAGATGGCAAATAGTATTTAGTAATAATAGTATTAAGGCTATTTTTCTGATCATGATTTGGATATTCACAGAATGACGTGGGAAGGTACAAAAATAAAAATGTGCAAATATGTTTTTGAAGGTTTTGCTTTGCTAACTAATCACTTTTAGAATGTGTGAAAAGGAAATGACTTCTTGGGGAAATATAATTTTTGGTGAAGGTCTGTGTTAATTTCCTTTCTGATATGATGATTCCACAGTTTGAAGCAGTGAATGATGTGGATTGCTAATGTTATAGCATAATTCTGTACAAATGATGCTAAAAACTAAAAAGTGTGTGTGACTGAATCTTGGTCATAAGACTGTGATTAATTTCAACAAAAGTTATATGCTGTATTTTAACTTGTAAAAATGGTTGCTCTGTAACTTCCCTTTTTAAACTCTGTCTGTTGGTAAGATTACTTAGGATGGAGTCTCCAGGTTTCAACTTCCAATTTATTTTCAGTGCATTTCATTGTTTTACAAGTCTATTTTGATTTGCATTCATTTGCATCTTACACATCCATGATTGAAGCCTGTGGAATGTTTACACGATGGCGTTGAAGGCAGCCCTAGCAGATATCTGTGCACGTGCATCCAGACAACTGAGAACAACCTTCACAGCCATGATGGAAGTCACACAGCTGCTTTAATACTTTTAATGCACTTCTTTTAAATGCTTTGCCTAGCCCTAATATATCATACTATTTTACTAGAATTGATAAGGGGACAAAATCTGTCTTGAACTCATGGTTTTAAAGTAGAAGTAGCAACTAAAATGTTATTTATAAAATACAGTATTTTTAGATACGATTCTTCTCCATAGGATAATTTCAGCAGGGACTCAAATCTCCATCTGATGACCTTAAGAGAGGTTGAATCAACCAGCTGTGTTGGTTAGAATTAGACCCTAATTAAAGCACATCTGTGGGGAAGCAACAGTTTGAGAAATGTTGATATGAACTGCTTCTGGCAGAGGTCTGAAAGGCTGTGGGGGATTGGATATAGCTCAATACCAATTCAAAACATTATATCTTGACAAATTAAAAAGAGTTCCCTGGTTCAAAAGAAGTTGCTACAAGTCTGATGGTGTCCTCCTAGTACCTGTTATTTTTAATAGAAATGAATTATATTAATAGGTTCAGATTTGCAAGTTAACTTTCTTTAGAATGTCTATGGAGATTCTCAGTCATCCAGGTCATGGTTGTCCCAAAGGTGCTTTTTCAGGAGACAACTGGACTTTCTTGTTTTTCTTTGAAGACATTTCGCTTCTCGTCAAAGAAGCTTCTTCAGCTCTGACCGGATGGTGGGGAATGGAAGGATTTATATTCCTTGCAGACAGCTGGTCGTTTGCATTCTTTTAATGCCCTCTCAGGAAACGGAAACGGAAATTTCAGATTTAGATTTCCCAACTGACTTTTTGAGAAATGCCCCAAAAGGAAAGTGAGTACAGGGAGCTGATTTTGTTGATATAGCAGTTTGTTTGTACTATTCAGAGATTTATCATGGTGTAATGTGCAATGTTTTTGCATACTGTGACATTTTAAAGCAACCTAAAGTGATCACATGGAAGAGAAGAATGACCAGGGGATAGGACACAAGAGTCCAAAGTAGATTTTTTTTTTTTAAATTCAGAAAATTTGAAGACCTGATTCACTATTGGAAATTAATATAATTCATACTGAATGTGCTTCAAAAGAAAATCTTTGTTATAAGTCTCTATCCCTCTAAATCTACCTTGCTTATCTGGAGCTTAATAATGTTCTCACCTTTTTAACTGCTGGGTGAGAATTGTAATGCAAAATCCTATTCTGGGCTCCTTGGAGGAAAGATAGGATACAGTGTAAAAGACTTCATTAGATTTCAACCCTACTACAGTTGTATGCACAGAGAAATTGTATATTTCTATGAATCCTTAAGTAAATGGAAGCTAACACAATTTCTACATGGTACAGAGTTAAGTATCTCATTGTGCTGCAAATTTGAATGTATATTATC
Source organism: Azemiops feae (assembly GCA_023970755.1). Classification (NCBI taxonomy): domain Eukaryota; kingdom Metazoa; phylum Chordata; class Lepidosauria; order Squamata; family Viperidae; genus Azemiops; species Azemiops feae. Next base: position 1,907,929 of record JALGBA010004290.1, read on the forward strand.
TATCTGCAGTTGTTTATAGATTTTGCATATAAACAGTGTGTAGGAAAGGATTTGGACATCCTTTCAGTACTTCGTAATACCTCCTTGGCAGAAAGAACTGCTTGCAAAATGTTTCCTGTGGCAAATTACGTTTTTTTGTTCTTGTTGTTTTGGGAAATGTTTTTCTTCTTGCATAATAATTCTACCTCAAGAATTATTCTTAGGTCTCCTTGAATACACCATATGTTTGAGATTTTGTTCTCATTTTCAATGGTGTTCAGGGTGGGAGGTTGAAATTTTAAAAGCTTAGAATTCAGGGGGACACGGTGTCTGGGACTTATTTTCAAACCAACCATAATGTATTTATAGAGGGGGAAAAAGAAGGCTTTTGAAATGACCTTCACAGACTTAAATATTACTGAAAATCCTGGGGGAGATCTCAGACACACTATATACACACGGAGTCGTAAGAACAGGCCTGATCTGGAAGAGTCCTGAAAAAAGGGAAAAAATCAAAAGCAAGAATAGAAAGTTTAAGCAGCATCCATTTCCCATGAACTATTACTTCTTCCAAAGAACGTGTTAGAAAATATTGACTTAATTTTTCCATCTGCCACATTCTGAATTCTGTAAGCAACTACATACACATAGGAAGCATGAACTCAAATCTGAAGGGTGTTTAACTGTATCGTGTGAAAGTTCTGTCAACTTCTCTTGACATGGGGATTTGAGGGTGAAGGTTCGTTCTCTGAGCTTGTGGGATGGTTTCCGAACATTTTGTTGCTGGGCTAGGTAACATCTTCAGTGCAGTTTAGGGGATGTCTGTGTCAGTGCTCTTCTGTTTATAAGGGCTTCAGGTGTGGGTGCGTCAAGTGAGGGTCTTGTGATGGGTCAGGTGTGAGTCATCAGTGAGAGGCTTGTGATGGGGAGGTTACATCAGATCAGGGTCATTGGAAGGTGAACTGGTGGGGGGAGGGGGCTTGCTTGGGTTGGTTGAGGGTCGGTGCTGTGTCTGGTTGGCTGTGCGGTTGATTTGGATTCCGAGGGGTTCGTAGGCTGGTTGTAGGTCAATGTTGATGGAATTGCTTGTGGAATGCCAGGCTTTGATGAACTTGGCCGATTATTTTTGTGTTGCTCCAATCGAACTGATGCTGTTTGGTGTCGGTGACACATGACCTGACCCATCACTAGACCCTCACTTGACACACACACACCTGAAGCCCGTATAAACAGAAGAGCACTGACACAGACATCCCGTAAACTCTGCTGAAGATGTTACCTTGCCTGGTAACAAAATGTTCGGAAAACAACCCACAAACTCGGAGAATGAACCTTCACCCTCATCCTACACCTGAGCTACAGATATTCACCATCATTGCAAACTTAGGGATTTATTGAAACATGAGATCTCACCAGTGATACAACTTTTGCACACAATTGAGCAAAATTAAATCACAACAGTTGGTCATCTCAGTATAATATCCTGCTAGCCACCTTCCATAATCTTGTGTCAGCAAATAGTGACTTCTGCCAGTAAATTGGTACTCTCATTTAATAATCCCATGTTCTCCTTTAAAAATCTCTGCCACAACAAGACTCCTCAAAAGTGTGTTCCTAGCAAAATTTGTTGAGCAATTGAGTTCTGACATATGACTGAATTTGCTGTCAGGGTATTAATTTCCTTATTACCACATGCTGTTGTCGTTTAATTTGCATCCTATGTGAATTATTGTGCCCTTGCACTCTGCTGAATCACTGAAGATAGTATGTTGCAACATAAAGACTGAATAAGGTCAATCTGAGCCTTGCTTTTGTTGAAGAGTCTATATAATCTTATCTGCATAGCCAAATCCAAATTTCTGGCTATCTATTTAAATGCCATCTAAGTATTTAATTGAATCCAAGAGAATTTAAATTTTGACTTCAAAAATGTTTACAATCCAAGTGCAATACTACCATCTGATCACATTTTTTAACACTGCTAAGCGATAACAAATGTTAAAGCATTTCTCAATTCAGGGAGATAGGATACAATCTGTATTTGTTGAAATTTCAAACTTAAGCCTGCTAAATATTTTGCCAGGTTCTAAAAGCCCCCCAGCTTCAATACAGTAAAGCTGCTAAACCGATCCAGTCCATCAAAATTCCTTCAGAGACAAAATTTAGAATATAAATACATTAACAAATTCATGCCCATTATATTAAAGGCCATCATAAAATTAAAGCAAATCACTAGGGAGAAGTCAGAAAGAAAAAAAAGGAAGAAATTCTATGCAGTCTGAGCAGAAAAGGGTAAGACCTATACTCAAATACTTATTCACTTTTAATAAATATTATCATCAGAATATACAGACAGAATCTTTGACATATGAGATATAATACTTTGCCACTTTTAGCTGATCCAGAAATTTAAAAATAAAAGACTTTGGAGACAAAGATTGAAATAGTTTTGAATACAGATAGTCCTCGACTTACAACAGTTCATTTAGTGACCGTTCAAAGTTACAACAGCATTGAAAAAAGTGACATATGACCCATTTTTCACATTTACGACTATTGCAACTTCTCCATGGTCATGTGATCAAAATTGAGACGCTTGGCAACTGATTCATATTTAATGACGGTTGCGGTGTCCTAGGGTTATGTGATCATCTTTTGTAACCTTCTGACAAGCAAAGTCAATGGGGAAACCAGATTCACTTAACAACCAGGTTACTAACTTAACAACTGGAGTGATTCACTTAACAATTGTGGCAAGAAAGGTGGTGAAATGGGGCAAAACTCACTTAACAAATGTCTCACTTAGCAACAGAAATTTTGGGCTCAATTGTGGTCGTAAGTTGAGGACTACCTGTATGAGCTACAATTTAGCACGTTCAATGTGTTTGCTGATTGTTTCCATGTTTCCTAACTATCTCACCCCCAACAAGCTGTCTGAATGGCTTGGTTTACAATGCCCATCAACACCTGGTCACGCTGACTGATCCAGAACTGTAGGCTAATTATTCTAAAGGAGGGCTATCCCACACCCTCTACCCATTCTTAACATTGCCAATTGTTCAATGTTATGTGTAATGCACAAAGAAGTACCCGGTTTCTTACAGGCAAGAAAAAAAAAAGACATATATTTTCTGCTCTTTGCAAAATCTGTAAATGCAAATCTAATTGATGTATGCGCTCATTCATCAAGACTTCTTGGTGTTTTCTTCTTCTTGTATTTGTTTGTTTGTATCTCGCCTTCATTACTTTTACAAAAATCTCAAAACCCACTTTTCTCCTCCTATTTTCCCCACAACAACAACTCTGTGAGGTGGGTTGTGCTGAGAGAGTGAGTGACTGGCCCAAAGTCATCCAGCTGGATTTCATGATGAAAGTGGGACTTGAACTCACTGCCTCCCACTTTCTTTCCTGGTGCCTTAACCACTAGACCAAATTGGCTCTTGTATGAGTAAGTACATAAAAGTATTTAATGTGCCTTGGTTTTATTTAATAATAGTTGGAATATGCAATTTGGAAATTGAGCTCCTCAAATCAAGAGTTAAACTTTTTCTCTTGCATTATGCTCCTCCTATATAGCTTTTGCTGTTCCTTACGGAAGAGAAAATCAATTTCCTTTCACAATATAGTGTTTATCCTTAACACACTTTATTTAAAGTGAAAAGTTATGTTAAAGGTATAGACATTTAGCACATCTGAGCTGACCACATGACCATTGTTAATGACAAACAAGTTTAATATCTATGGCATCATACATCGGTATATGATCTCCACAACCATTTTTATCAGGATAGAAACAAGCATTTTAAAAGGAACATTTCAGAAGAAAACAGGCTAGTGGGAGCCAAGCTAAGAACACACCATGTCTTAGTATCTTACATGTATAGATATTCCAGCATGGGTTGATTTTTAGATTCTGGATCCCGTCACATTAGCCAAAGATCTAGCTTCAAGATGCCATTAGACCATGATGCCTTTGGGCCATTTGTTGTCTTTAAGATCCAACAATATTACAGTCATGATGAAACAGTCTGTGTAAACAAACTTGGATTTTCAAAGAAAAGGCAAGATGTAAACACCTACATGGATACATCTTCCACCATGGGACATGAACAGGTTAGTTAAAACAATCATGTCTTCTAGGTACTCCTTTTTTTCAAATATGTAACTCTACCACATCTGTATCTTAAATCACCTTTCTCCCTAAAGGCCATTTGTAATATTATGAGATAATGCATATGCAATGGTACAGGCTTTTCATCAACATAACTGCAACAACAACTTTACTAACCAGTTTGGAGCTGATAACCTATTAATAGGAATGAATTAACTCTCAATCCATTATTATCTAGGTGTGGTGCTAAATTAAAAACAATCTGCTGCTCCTGTTAAATGCCTTTGACACAAGTCCTAAGGAAGCACTTCCTCTACTTAACCTTCCAAAGTATAACTAGATTGAAATTATTTGAAAGGTTTCCTGACTTAAGCTGGACTTTGGGAGGATTTCATTCTATCTAGGGCCTCTCCTTCCCATTTTTATACGCATGACTGAAAAAACAGCAGTTTTTAGTAACTTGGGTCTCCTGTGATTAATAACTTATAATTATTTCCCTGCAAGTCTTTGCAGTTGGGGACACAATCTCTGAAACCGTATTCAAATACTGTAATATGGTTTGACTGCTTCATTTTATTTTATTTTTTGAGATCAAGCTTTGTGCTTCCACCCAGAATCACAAAATACAGAAGCATAAAATCTTCAGCTTCAGACCAAAGATACTGCCAATATTTTGTAGCACACTTGCTGTCACCCCTTCCCCGTAATACCTCCCCTAAAATGCATACTTTCCTGAGTGTGTCAGCAATTAGAAGACACCCAGAGTTTGGAATAAGATGGTTGGTGATATAAATGTTTTAAATAAATAAAATGCATTATGAGACTCCAGGAAAAGAAATGGCTTTTTTCAGTAGATGCCAACAGCTGATGATTCTGGGATCCATTCAGTTGTGTCCAAAAGCAAATGCACTTTTTCCTCCTCCAGATTCGAATATTGTATATCTCTAGTCAAATGTATGAGATGGAACAGATTTTATAGATAACCTTGCCCAATCCTCTACTCAAGAATCCATTAAACCATCCCTGGCAGGTAAACCTTCAATTCCTATTGGACACTAAAAATCAAACAAGTCTCATTCTGACTTAAATAAATGTGATTTCCACTTTCCACGCTGGTCTTCTTCAGAAAGTGTAGAGCGGGTATTGTCTGCTTTTTGCTTTTAACATTTGACTCTAAATGTCTTAGATTACTTCACTTTGTGAGGACCTAGCATGCCATGGGCTGCAGCAAGTAACCAGGTTAAACCTACCTTGGGATTTATTGGGTGAGGGGAAGATGTTGAGAGAAAGTCATAAGATGCTGAATAAATGTGTTGCAAGTCACATGCCGCACAGTCTCACCCTGGCCTTTTCTTGAAGACAAAGAAAGAAATACAGTATCAGCAACAAAAGGATGCCACAGATAAAACTGTTTACTAAGTTGGTTGAGTTTTTTGACAGCAGATGGTTACAAGGGCTATTACTCATTCGGGTTTAAGAACTGCCACTCATGTAAGCATCTGCTTCAGTTACTCAGTAGGAGCCACACCTTCAGACCTTGCCCAAAAGCTCTATTTCTTTCAACAGGCTGGATGGAAATGACAACCAGGCCATAATGCTGGCAGAATATTTCCCCTGAGGTAGCATCCTTTTTTCCCATGCTTTCCCACCTTCCTCTGAAACTATTGCAATGAAGCCAGCCATGGATGCCTCCAAATATTCTACCTTTATCTAATAAAAATCCATTGCTTACTATCTTGCTTTATACATATACCTCCTTCCTTAAAAGGCCCACTGGGATTTTGGCAAAAGAAATGAGAACATAGACATATATTATTGTAATTTGGCCAACAAAAATGTTTTAGATGTACATATATACAGATAGTCCTCAACTTACAACTGTTCCATTTAATGACCGTTCAAAGTTACATCACTGAAAAAAGTGACTTATGACTTTTTTCACACTTACATGGCAGCATTCCCATGGTCACATGATCAAAATTCAGATGCTTGGCAACTGGTTCATATTTATGACGGTTGCAGTGTTCTGGAGTCACGTTATCCCCTTTTGCAACCTTCTGACAAGCAAAGTCAATGGGGAAGACAGATTCACTTCACAACTGTGTTACTAACTTAACAACTGCAGTGATTCACTTAACATATGTGGCAAGAAAAGTTGTAAAATGGGGCAAAATTCACTTAACAAATGTTTCACTTAGCAACAGAAATTTTGGGCTCAATTATGGTCATAAGTTGAGAACTACTTGTACCTACGTATGTGAGTATGTGCGTGATTGGGGTGTGTTTGTGTGTCAAATTTTTGTATTAAAACCCAATAGCCATAAAAAAATTTCAGAGTCTTCCAAGACTAGTCAATGATTGGCATAGGCAAAAAACATGAAATTTGGCTAACCTGTTGGATAGGTAGGTATGCTAATCTAATTTTTTTTTAAAGTTCATCTCCAGCCTGGAACATCTGGTAGAACAACTGATATCATCAAAGTCTGGGAGAATCTATAATATTGGAAGGAGAATACTATGTTAAAGGAGGTGACCTACCTTAACTCCTGAGAGGAAATGTTCTATGAAAAAGTCATGTTTTGCTACCGTGTTTCCCCGAAAGTAAGACCCTGTCATATTATTTTTGCCTCCAAAAGATGCATTAGGTCTTAATTTTGGGAGTGTCTTATATTTTTCATGACACCTGCCTCGCTTCGCGGCAGTGGCACCAACAGCCTTGTCCAGCAGCCCACATGGCTGCCGGTCCATTTCTGTGGCTGCTCACAGGAGGCTGCGCGGCACATCACACCACTGCCGCCACTACAAGGCGAGGCAGGTGGGGGGGTGGAGCTGCCCCACGCTCCCCGCACCCGCGATGTGCCGCACGGCCTCCTGCCCCATTGCGGCAGTGAGGTGGGACGAAGTGGGCAGGGTCCTAACTAGGGCTTATTTTTGGGTACGGCTTATAATAGCCCCCCCCCCAAAAAAAATCAGGGGAGGTCTTAGTTCAGGGGAGGGACTTATTTTCAGGGAAGCACAGTACTCATCCCATGTAAAGGGTCAGTGGCACTTAAATACTTTAGTATCCCTTCGCAAAGGGCCAGACTCTCATCTTCTCTCTTCAGATGCTTGTATCTCAAGGTATTACTAGCTGAAGACTTTTTGAATTTAAATGAAATGATAAATTCTGAAGAAAAGCAAAAAACTCTAGAGCTCTGGATTTGATTTGATTTGTCCGGCTGAGGGACGTGCATGCGTGTGTTTCAAAACCATGAAGATAGTGGCTAGAACTGCATGCAAAGCACATAAGAAAGAGGCAGGATTCAACTGCATGGTCATAGCTGGCATTTTCATCTTTTTTTCCCGCTACTCCAATTAGTGGAATCAGGTCACTTGGAACAAGTACAGATTTCAGTCCGGATGGAACATGCATCTCCAAATCCAGACCTGACTGTAATTAAGCCGTCTCTGAATATACTGTTGCATTTGCATACTGCTAAGAAGGATCCAAGAAATCTACTGTGTTTCTTCCTGTGCCCCAAATTCCCTATGGATATATATTTGTGCTCCATGTAGTGGCTGAGGGACTTCTTTCATCTCAAAGACGTCTAGAGCAACTGGACTCTAAAAGCCTCTTCTGCGGAGAAATCTAAAATAGGCAGTGTGCTTCACTCTGCATTGTCATTCAGGCTGTCGTAGCAACATCTGAATGTTTATAATTTTCCATGTTCAATTAAGCTACAGTCTTTGTCTTGACATTTTTTTCAAAGCAATAGATCAGAAAGAGTCTGAGAGCATCTTTTCAAATGAATACATTTTACTGAAAGATAGAAGCTTTTGTGCATCACAGCTCCCTTCATCGGTGCATGGAATGGACTTTCTTGACTTGATCTGAGAAATCTTGTATTTGCTTATTGCCTAATTACTGCTTCCTTCCTTAGACAGAACTTGCAAAATATGTCTGGAATGGCTGTTTATTTGTTGCTTTTATTTGTATTCAGAGAAATTTACAGTACTTCGTTTCTGAATACATTGAAATAATCATTTCTAACTTAACGTGGTTAAAAATATGGCATGATGCAAAAAGTTGGCACATGGACATCTTGGAATACCATAATATTAACCAAAGTTAGTTTAACCAGAGTTTGTAAAAGAAAAAAAACCCCAGCTGGTTAAATTCGCCTAGACATAAATAATGATTTTACATTATCTGTCATGTGGTTTGCTTAGCTTTCAGCTTTGTCAAAAACAATTTTTTTAAAAAAACAGCCAAAATGTAGAGAAAGCAAGTATGGAAAACATTCTTTGGGAATTAGCTTCCCGTTTTAATACCAAGATGACTGTGCAAATACAATAAAAACTCAACTGCTGGAGTTCAATATGTCTAGGGCAGGGGTAGGCAACCTTGGCTCTTTTATGACTGGTGGACTTCAACTCCCAGAATTCCTGAGCCAGCATGGCTCAGCTTGGAAACCTCTCCCTTTCCCCTCAGCATGGCTGGCTCAGGAATTCTGGGAGTTGAAGTCCACGAGTCATAAAAGAGCCAAGGTTGACTACCCCTGCTCTAGGGTTATCAGACCTCTGGCAAAAGGAGAACATGTTCCCCCCTTTTTATCCTTGTGTCCTCCGTCCAGCAGGCAGAGCCATAAAATCAAATCTTGTCTGGCTTTTTGAGTGTATCTTTGTAAAATTTTGGATTACTTTCCCAACAGTAGTCATTCAAACTCTTGTGTATTGTGACCTTGTAAACAGTCTGCTGCTTTCCTTCTCTTGTCTGTCAGCAGATTCAACAGTCTAGTAATCTATTTTCTGATTCCAGCAATCGGCTTCAATCCAGCCTCTTCAAATCTACGATTGCTGCGGTCTGTAGATCACATGATGGTGAAATTTGGAAAGCATGTTCTGTATTCTCACTAGCGTATGTTCTTGAAAATAAAGATGTTTTGGGAAAATACTGTGATTCAAAAATCAGTCTTTCTGATGCTGGAAGAAATAATTTCGTATATATGTAGGCCTTTTTCTTTTCTTTTTCTTTTTTCTTTTTTCAGCTTTTCACTTTACAGTACTTTTGGTTACGGACGCCAAGAAAATTAAACCCTTAGCTTATCTTCCTTTCCAATTGGCCGTGTCCGCCTTTGCTGGTTCAGATATCTGGCAACCCAAAATATGCCAAGACCAGAGGGTTCTGTGCAATCGAGTACTTATTACCTATTTTGGAAGCTTGTAATTTCCTGATTTTCCCTCACATCTGCCCTGAGTCTTTGTAAAGGTCAGCCTTCTATTTGCATAGGAAGATTATTTGTTAGTTCACCCTCCAAAGGAAAGGCTGCCTGATCTAAGTCCACTTTTAGGTAAAGTACCACAAGAAGAGAGAACAGAAGCCCTGGAGTTGTCCATCTGCACTTGAGCCACCATAGCCAAGGTGCAAACATTCAGACGGCCCCTAATTGACAAGAAGAGTTGGGAGTTTTCTGAAATTGTTGGCATTTTTTAGCCCAAGTCAGCACCTACAGCAATCTAAGAAAGGCTGTATAAATTAGCACCTGCAATTTTTGTGTTCTTTGCAGCTGCCTGATAAGCTTCTTCTTTTGCCCGATGACCTGCATGTCTGTCTGTTACAAAATTATTTTTGTACAATGAAAATTTAAATAATAATAATAATAATAATAATAATAATAATAATAATAATAATAATAATAATAATAATAATAATAATAATAATAATAATAATAATAATAATAATAATAATAATAATAATAATAATAATAATAATAATAATAATAATAATAATAATGCAGAGAAGCCTGTTAGGGAGCCTGTGATCAAGTCTGGAATTTTGAAAATATATTATGAATATTCAGTCTGCTATGTTAGAGGGAAAGACAGGAGGATTCAAATAGCTAATATAAGAGGCACCACTGGGGACAATGCCCCTTAATAAGCTGAGAGCCCCTTTCCCCAGTCCCAGGACAATAGGCCCCTCCTCTTCATATTTTCTAAGAATTTCCTAGGCTATCTATGTTTTATAAAAGTAAAATAATCCATTTATTTAAAAAAAGTGAGAAGAGACCAAGAATATGGGAAACTCCAGATTCATTTCTATTCCAAAACATGACGGTAGGGTTCCCCAAAATGGTCAATATCAAACCCCCAAAGTCAATGAGACTATCTGTTAGTAGTCTCATTTCATATAATAAATAAATAAATAAAGGGTCAATAAATAAAGGGTTTCAGGACCCCTATTCTAGATGTTCAAGATTTGGGAAAGTCAACTTCTTAAACTTATATCTAAGATACTAAAATAGATCTCTCAAAGGACTAGAAGTCAGAATAAATTATCAGACATCTTTAATAAAGGAAGATAATATTCTACAATCATTAAAGTTTCTTAATGAGATTTTTTAAGACACTAATAAAGAAAAAAGGGAGTATTAGAATTTTAAGTTGGTATCAAATCTTGAAAGTTAGTCAAACTCTTTAAAATTGGCAAAATTGCTATGTAGTATATATGTTGCTGAACTAGCACTGAGAGAACATTTATGTTTCATATTCCTTTTCATCTACTTCCAGAATACTTCTAGGATCAACAAAAATATCAAAGGCAAATGGCAATAGGGAATTCTTTGTATGGGAGTGGTGACTGGAAAGAAACAGCTAAAAATATTATCATATCATTTATTTATTGGAAAATAAAATGCTGAATTTATCTCTTATAAGCTGGTTAAAGAGATAAATGACTAGCTGACTAAACAAAGGGAGGACACTGTGAGGTAAAGGTACAACATGTGATGTGGAAAGAGGAAAAATAAACATTTTGCAAGAGCAAAGATCTGAACAATGTGACAAACATTCAAGAAAGCAACTTGCTTGTCTTTCTTTACCCCAGTCACTTGACAGAAGAGGTCACAGAGAGACGGTTATCTGTTACACATCTGATAGTTCCTAGAACACGTGCTACTGGGAGGTGAATTAATACTCAAAAGTTATTTTTTTCTAATGGATATAGTTTAGCTCAGAGGTCCCCAACCTTTTGGGCACCAGGGACCGGTTACGTGGAGAGAGGGGTGGTTTTGTGTGCTGCCTGCATCCTGTGGATGGGGCTTTCCTTGTTTGTGCGGACCGGTTGCTGGCATGCCGCAGCGTGGTACTGGTCCACGGACCGGAGGGTTGGGGACCCCTGGTTTAGCTTTCATCATGGGTTTTTTAAATGTACTTCTGCAAATAATTACTGTACTTTATGGCTGTGCAGCAATCCAAATTAAAAGATGAAATAGCCTTGTGGAGCACACTGGTTTAAAATGGTGCAGTCATTCACATGTGCTCCAAATCACTTTTTGCTTTTGAGTCCAAGTTGCAAGAGAGGATAAATCCCTTTACTTCTAAGCAGATTCTAAAGAACACCTCTTCACGCACACACCCAAAAAACCTGGACTATGGAATTTGAGCATTCAGTTACATCACTATGTTGTTTTGCTGCTTGTCCAAACTTGTGACCGGAACAGTTGGTGATATGAAAAGAGGAAAGCTTTTCAGACATACTAGATAGAATGTCTTTTCCCATATGAAGGACAACTCCAAAAGATAAGGTATTTTTTAAAAAACAGTTAAATTTCAACATGTACAGCAATGTCAATGTAGGGCTACATTAGCTAGTTACAATTATATCCCATAATTCAATTGTAAAAGCTATAGTCACACTTGACAAGAGTTAGCTGCCTCCTTCTACTCACCGTTAACACTAATCACAAGTGATGCATTTCTGCAGAAGAAGGCATTTATAATTTGTGGAGTTTTTAATGCAGGTACCTACTCAAGCAACATTTAACCTTCAGCAGGAGCTCAATTTTCAGCAAGTTGATAGACCCCAAATATCAGTACATGTTTAATTATTACCATTTTTATTCATTAGAAATACCAAACTAAATTTGAACCATTAAAATACATTTTTCGAAACAGCTGAGGTTTGAATGAATAAAAAAATGGCAGGAGATAAACTGAAGTCAAATTTCAGAAAGGATGTCTTGGAATCAGAACTGAGTATTTTCAGCCCCACTTTAGTTGGCTTTGGAAAGTTGGAAGGTAAGTGTTTTGCATTTTCATGAAAAAGGAGAGCACATTTCATTATCAGAAAAGTTCAGTTGTATTATATGATTTGGGGGGGGAAGGCACAAAATAGATGCTGGGCCGGCATATCATCCATTGCCTGTGGATTTCCCACCCATCTTAAGCATTTTAATACAGATCAATTTTTCTGTAAGAACTACATTCCATACTGTCCTCAAGTTATTCAAGGTTAGAGCCTTGAGTTGGAGGTTATAATATGGAGCTATTTAGTTCTGTAGATTATTCAAACGTAATAAGTTTATGTGAGTTTACTGTTAATTCACTTATCTCAATTAAGTGACTTTAATTGCTTCTTGGTCTTTTTATGAAGATGTGCCATCAACTTTGCATTGTCTCTTAGCTAACATATACAGTAGATAGGTTTTCCCAGAAAGATCTGCCTCTTCATATTTTCCAACAGTGCATTCAATCCCACAGTAATTGAATCCATCCTCCATGTTGCTAGTCATCATCTTCTCTTTCCAGCTTTGCCAGCATTATATATATTTTTCCAGAAAGATCTTCATATGTGTCTGAAGTATGATAATTTGAACCTGGTTATGTGTGCCTAAATGAAAATGCTTGGTTTAATTGTTCAGTAATCCATTTTATTATTTTCTTGACTATCTTCTATGGTATATTCAGGAGTCTTCTCCAACACCAATATTCCAAAATATTAACACTCTTTCTATATTGCTTCTTTGAAGTCCAACTTTCACTTCCATAGTAAGTTACAGAGAAAACCATGTCTGTATGTTTCTGATCTTTGTGGCTATAGGCACAGCCCAACATCTGAATCATCTAAAATCTAAATGTATTTTCCAATGCCTTCATGGCTACTCTACTAAGTGCTAGTCTGTGGCATATTTCTTGACTCCTGGTTCTTTTGCTCTTGACCAGTGTGCCTGGCTGAAGAATTCTGGGAGTTGAAGTCCACAAGTCATAAAAGGGCCAAGTTTGAAGACCCCTGCTCTTGACAGTTGATTCTAAAAGGCAGAGACTATTTGTAATTTCAGTCTCTTCATTGCCAGTTCTAATGCTGGTTGCTGTATCTTTTGTCATGAGTTTTGGTTTCTTACATTTAATCTTAGTCTTGGGGAGTTCTTTTACTGTGCTCCTTGACTTTCATTACTAGGGTTTGCAGACTAATTGCATTTTCAGCTATCAGAGTAGTTCATCAGCATACTATAAGTTATTAATACTTTTTCTCTAATTTTGAAATCACACTCTTCTTCCTATCCAGCTTCCTGCAATATATATTCCTGCAAATTATATATATATAATAAGGAAGCGAATACTATCTTGTCTCAATCTCTTGATCTTTTTACCAAGATTAAAATTAAGGTCATTTTTTTCATTCTTTCTTAAGAACAATACAAAAGATCACTATGTGTTTAATAAAGAAAATACAAGCTCAAGTAGGCGTACAATGCGATATTTCACATATGATGCTTGAGATTATTTTACAGTTTTCCTTTCACGCCAAGCTTAATGTCTTAGCTTGTTCCCTCTACATTTGTCAAAAACCCATTATTGGTTCTGCTCTGTTTACAGTATCGCTGCCTCTGTTGTTTCATGAAACAACATATGTTTGTTTTTTTAGGACAAAGACTTCCTAGAAAAATAGTTGTCTTCCAGTATATTATCAACAGTCAACCTAACCCTAGATGTTCTTGCACACACAATTCTGTGTCTTCATTGAGGGCGGTATCAGTACCACTACCGAGATTTAATTTCTAGGGACCTCTTAGCAATTCAAATTGCTGACCAAAGCTTTAGAAAGTCTCTTCAATAGGCAAACATGCAATTGTTTTTTCAGGAAGGGTATCCAAAGAATGAAAAAAAGAAAATGAATGAAGGTTCAATCATCCAGGCCAAAAGTATCTAAAAAGGTTTGATTGAACCTTCATTCATTTTCTTTTTCTTATATTTTGGGGAGGGGGCACTAACTGAGAAATGAAAAATGAAATGAAATGAGATAATAGCTGAGAAACAACAAACTACTGTAAGGTTGCCCAAAAAAAGCTACATGGCTGGCACAATCAAGCTCAACTTGAACAGGAACCAGACATCATAGAAGGAATATCTGTGTGTGCCTTTTTTTCTGTAAAACACCCATCCTGCTTTATATTTGTTTTGTGCTGAGATTGAAAATTAAAGATTGTCAAAAGTGATGAGTGATTCCCTGGGACTTTAAAATAAACATTTAAAGTGCAATCTGAAGGTGAGCCCCACAGAAATCAGTGGATATTCTCCTGAGTCAGTACAAAAAGGATAGCTCCTCATGAGTGACAGAAGAGTCTATTACCATGAAATTTATATCTGTTCTGATCCACTGCATGTGATTTTCTTTGTAAGAAAATTGTAAGAAAATAATTGATTCCTCCATTTTTGCTATCTTCTTTCTTGTGCACACACCAGGCAATGGGAAAAACTCCCTAACTCAGATCCTGGAGTATCTGTACGGAGTGTCACAATTCATATAAAAACTTGGGCAGAGCTTCAATTTCATGGCCATTTTGATTCCACCACCATCCTCCGCAGATTCCCCCATCCTCCTCAGATCTGTGTTTTCTGGGACAATTTCTTTAAGGGGTGCCACAGATATAGTGTGTACACCTGCTCTAATCACCTTCATGTTTGGATCCAAAGCACAACACATCTGTAATTATATAGTAACATCAATAACATTTAAGCCTCTTTTATCACAATTGCTTTCTACATATTGATTCTATTTCAAAATATTAAGCTGCTGCCCATACAGGATTGCTGGACAGTATGGCATCTTGGATACTCAGAACAATAATGACCAATGGAACAGAATCAGAATGCTTGTTTTAATGTTGCCACATCATTGGTTCATTATTCTCAGGACACTTCCCAAGTTCTCAGGATAGTTTCCCAATCTGGCACACTTTATTTTTTTTATGGGATTGAAATCCCAGAATTCCAAGCCTTTCACTGTGCTTTAGGGAATTGTACTCCCAGAATACTTACAGGGTGACATAATGACAAAGATGATTTTGTCATGTGACAAAGCTTGAAAAGCAAAGACTCTTTTCAATGAAAGTCAAATTTTGGTTACTTCATGGACATTCTGGAAATTTAGTCTAAATATTATTATATTATATGCAGCCAACAAGATGCAGTTTATTGGTGAGAAAAGTAAGGTCTTGCACATGGGAAGGAAAAAAAACAGATACACAGGTACAGGATATATAGCATCTGGCCCAATAGATCTAGGTGTCCCAGTGGACCACTTCTTAGTACGAGTCAGCAGTATGCTGCAGCTGTCAAAAAAGCCAACGCAGTCCTAGGTTGCATGAAAAGAGGTATAGCAACAAAATGACAGGAAGTGAAAGTATCACTCTGTGCTACACTGGTGTGGCCGCATTTGGAACACTGTGTCCAGTTCTGATCACAATAGGAAAAGGATGTTGAAGCCCTGGAGAGAGTGCAGCGAAGAGCAACAAAGATAAGGGATCTGAAAGCTAAATCCTATGAAGAACATTCAAAAGAACTAGGTGTGTTTAGCTTAAAAGTGAAGAGTGAGGGGACACATGACAGCAGTCGTCCAATATATGAAGGGCTGCCACAGGAAAGAGGGAATCGATTTATTCTCTATAGCACCTGAGGACAGGAAAAGCAGCAATGGGTGGAAACTCAACAGAAAAAAGGTGGAATTTGCTTACATAAGAACTATTGAGCAATAGAACAGATTGCCTCCCGGAGTTGTGGATGCTCCATTGCTGGAGGTTTTCAAGATTGGACAACCATTCATCTGAAATGGGTATGAGGACTTCTACCTTGGGCAGAAGATTAGACTAGAAGACCACCAAGCCTTATGATTCTATTATTTGAACATCTGGCTGGCAAAACTTAAAAAATAATCTAAGCAGGTTCAGATCTGGTTTTGCTTAGAAGATCTAAGCAAAGTCTAAGAACTATACGAAGTAACAAAAAAAACCACCCTGAAAATGGTAAAGATCATCCAGAAGAACATTAGAAAACCAGTTGGTTATGTCCACATCTTCACTAGATGTTAGGCTCAAGTTATTCTTTATCTTTTAATGACAACTGCTTTTCCTTTGCTTCTAGTTACTCAGCAATTTATTCTCTTATGAGCTGGCTACAGTTAGTAAAAATACAAATTCAGATGTGAGCTCATAAGATTAGAGAGTACATGCCTTTTTCTTCTCCTCCTGGATTCTGAATTTTATTTCTTCTTTTGTTGTATGTATCCTGAATGAGGGGAACCCATACAAAAGCAAATATAGGAACAAATGAACCATGAATCAATCTCAGGTGGAATTTTCGTGGTTATTGGAAAAGAACCAAGCAGGACATTTTGAACTGGGATTACAATCCTTAGGAATAAGTATGTGTACACTTATGACCAAACCATGGTGCTAATTCCTCCAGCCTTTCAGTCTGAAGCCCAGGGGCGTCAAATCCCTTTCCCGCAGTTTTCAGAGTCATCTTGACTTTGTTTGCTAGAAATTGGCATCATGGTTTCACATTGCTCTCAGGTAGAAAGCACATTAAAACAATCAGTTAAACTAGATTTAAGTACCGTGTGTGCAAAGAAAACTGTCCCTGTATAAGGGAGAGAATTGTTTCTACTCACTTTGCATAACTCACTGCAATGTCAACCAAAGCCCCTAATGTCAATCAAAGCTCCTAATCACCCCCAAGTGTCTTTTTGGAATTTCAAAACAATGAGACTGGGAACTGTTTTTATTATCTTTACATTAAAATATGGCAAGGTTTCTCAAAAGATAGATGAAGTTTGTGACTTTATCAATTCATTAATATAATCAATGCACTGTAACTTTAAATGTTATTGAATCTCATTGCTACCTAGAAGTCACTGCTACTTAGAACTACCAATTAATACTACAAAAAATCGCTTCAGAATATGCTAGGCACATTTAGTTGAAAATAATTTCAAAATACCAATGTAGACCAATTCTGTGCTGGATTCTTAGGAAAGATACTACATTTTGGATAGAAGCAAATCACTGTGCCTTTTTTGCAATTCTATAATATTATGCAAAAAAAAATATTTATAAAAGCAAGAAGACAACTTCTATTTCTGAATAATATGGAGGGGGGGAAAGAAAATCCAATTCAAGGATATATTTTTTTAAAAAAAAACCTGATATACTGTAGAACCAGCTTCCAGGTATGTGGGCAGTAATCTTAGTCAAATCATATATTTGTCCATAAGAGGTATTAGGAGCTGTTTTTTCCATGCAAATAAATATCAATCCTTATTAGCTTTAGCATTCCTGTAGAAACACATACACAAATAACATTTTCAAAGGATCTTTGATTCTAGGTGCAAAAAATATTCAAATTGTTAAAGAGTTGAATAGTATCAGTTCCTAAGCTACAGAGCTATCTGTAAAGTAAGATTACCTATTCTTTTTAACAATTACCTATTCTTTAACTTAAAAAAGAGTTGTATTTAATCAGTTTAAACTAATTTATGCATGGCAAATTCAATCATCCCTAAGATCATCTAAAACTCTCACATGATTTCTGGGATCAGGTGATTATAAACGACTCATTGATTTAACACTGACAAATTTAAGAGTACAACTAATTTACTCTATAATCTTTGTTAACCTGAAATTGAAAGCATTATCTGGGTAAATTATTTATTAAATGGACTAATTTAAATTCTATTCAATGGATAGAATAACAGAAAATTATTCTGTAATTGATCTCGTAACTTGTCCATTAAATGAAACATTTAAATCACCAAATAAGAATGCAATTGTTCAATAGAAATCCCTAAACCGATTAATAGAGAACTGTAGAATAGACAGTTTAAAACATTATACAACCCTCAAATTTTAATCCACCAAGACCACTTATATTCCATTTTTTATAATTTATTATTTTTATTTCTTTTCTCCAAGAAGCATAAGATGACCCTTTTCCTACTACCATTCTATCCTTACAGCAGCCCAGTGAAATAGGCTACACTGGAAAAAAAACCTGCTGCTTTCTCACCCACTAAACTTCTCAACTGATTTGAATCCTAAACTTCCAGTCATCCTGACCATTACATCAGACAGGCTAATGTGAATGTTGTCAGACTGGTTTTAACATGAAGACTCCAGTTTAAAAACAGGCAATGTGCAGTTATTCCTTTCCCATTTTCAAAGCACTGATATGATAGAAAATACTTGCTACAGTCTTCCATGCTTCTACGCACAAATATCTGTCATTCATATACAACTGGGCTCTGTGACACGGAGTATTCAGTCAAGAGTAAAGCTCTATTGTAAAAGGCAAATTGGACTTCAGAATTACAGCACAAGGAATGTCTACTCAGGAGTAGGTTCCAGGTATTGTAACCTTACAAACATCAGTCTGAGAATGGGTGGTTTTACATAGCTGTGCATAAACTACCATTAGCTGGATTTGCAGAACTTGGTAGCCTCAAACCAAATGCTACATCAAAGCTTAGCATATTGTGCAAATCCAGCTTATCTTGGAAAAAGGCATCATCTGAATTTAATCTCAGGAAGGAAAATGTGTTATGTTGCCTTTTCTTCCTGCATAGATTTTGTTCCTGCATATAGTTGTTTATGAAATGTATAACATACACACACACACACACACACAATCTTTCAAATTACAGTAAAACCCCAAAAGATACCATTTCAGAGTCTTTAAAAAAGACTGCTTTAAAAAACAGAACCATCATTCAATGTAATCCAAAGCCTGGGAACTGAGCCAGGGTTTAATGGATCCTCTCAATGGGTCCAAGGTGGGTGATGAGGTGAGCACTTTCTGGGTTCCAAAAGTTGACATTACTGTATTTAAAGGATCAGACCCAGAGCTTGCAAACTCTGTGAAGACCATATGAAGTAGCTTTCCACTCAAGGGGAGGGGTGGGGGGACCCAGCACCTTCTTTTCCTCCCTTATGAATGACCCGCAGCCCCTCCACATTAAAAACAGCATTATAGGATTTGAGATCCTAGGTTGCCATCGGATCTCATCAGAGAAGCTGCAACAGGCATATAGAACGTGTATGGTCGGACTGCCCCCTTCCAGAGCCAGAAACTAAGAGGAAACAAGCCATCTCCCCGGTTTGTATGTAAGTGGTGATCAGTAAGTGATGATCATTTGGTTTGAACATAAAGTCGAAGTAGAAGCGGGAAGCGCTGCGGCCCGGTAAAATTTCGTCGGACTCCCGAGCCCCTTCCGTCCCAGCCTAGGAAGCCAAGGGCTTGAGAAGGGAGCTGCTTAGTTAGCATCTCTACGCCGCGAGGAGGAAATGGTCTGAACTCTGTGGGGGTGGGGCACAAAGATGTTTTCCATCATTTGCTCAGCAAGGTCAGCTTTTATCATTTGGGTTTCCAGAGGGAGTGCTGAGATTCAGCTGTTTGGCGGAGGGGGGGAAGGCCGCCTCTTCAGCTGATTTTTCTTCCCCAGAAGCCCCAGGACACCAGAGCTTTCTCTCCCCCCCCCCTCGCGTCACGTCCCAACATCTCCCCCCCCCCCCATCCCCAACAGGTCTGAGTACCTCTGGCATCACGGGATCGGGAGTCACGCTCCTTCGCGGATTAATCCTGGCTCCACCCTCGCGCCTTGCCAGCCAATCTGCGCGCGAAAGGGGCCGGGCCGCTTCAGGCTGAAGAGACTTTTAGAGCGAAGACCCCGGCCCGGAGCCAGTCAGAAGGGCGAAGAGGGGTTTCTGGTCGCTGTTTACAGGTAAGGCCGGTTGGGAAGCCAGCGAGGGGTTTGCAGCATTTCTGGGGAAAGGAAAGAGAGCGAGAGACATTCGTCTCCAAGCAGCGCTCCTGAAATTCTTGGTCCTGGCCGCGGAATTTGGGTTATGAAAATGGGGTGGGGATGCCAGCGAGTGTGGGTGGCGTCTCTTTCACACCGGTTTCATCTCTCAGCCTTTCTGGCGCTGGGATCCTTCGGCGTGAAAGCCGGCTTGGGTGACTTTGGTCATTCTCTCTGCCCACCTCACAGGTTGGTGGTTGTGGGGGGAAAAACAAAGTGGGATTTATAAACGACTCGCCGCCTTGAGTCAGCTATAACAATAATAAAGGCGGGATAATCAATCTATTCATCCATCCATCGCTTAGAAACCGGACAATCCGCATCACTTCCAGGTAGTAAATATTTGGGGAGCCTTGTGTGTGTGGGGGGGGGAGTGTCTTCGACTGGGTAAAGCTGTCTGCTTTGGGGGCTTTCCTCCATCGCAGAAAACTGCCGATCGCCTGGGCTTTGGGGCTCGGGGAGCAGGAGGACCATGGCGACTTGCATCGTGCATCTCCTTTGCTTTGGCTGCCGGGACCGGTTCGATACTATTTTGCTTTCTCACTCTTCCGAGCCGACGGCAACGAGGGCGCGCCTGTTTTGGTCGCTGTTTACCAAACCTAGAAACTGGCGCGAGTCCCGGGCGTAGAGGAATTTGCCTGCCCTGGGTCGTCCTCGCTCTTTCGGAGACTTTCCCCGCCCCTCCAACTGTTCGCCTTTTCCCCCCGACCTGGGCTTGCCTCCCCCTCTTTTCCTCTGAAAGGCCCCAGCCGGCTTCTGCTTGGACCGGTTGCTTGTTTATCCCGGGCCCTTTTTTTTTTCTTTCCCTCGCCTTGCCTCGCGGCGCCTGGAAAGGGAGGGCTCCGTATGTGTTTACTGGAGACAGGTCACGTGCCTGCAAAAGCCCCCCCCCTCCTTTCCCAGGAGGAGGCCCCCGCATCTCCGCCCCTGCCTCGAAGTCAGGACAGCGGAAGTGATTCCCGGAATATGACCGGATGAGTCATTTAATGCACTTAATGAGGATTCCTCGCTCGCCCTTTACACGAAGGTTTGCGCATCACACCGGTGATCTGGGAAATTGCTACAAGATTTCCTCTCTCGCGCTTGGAGCAAGAACCGAGCGAGCGATCCATCTGCTGGGCGGGGTGGATGGAGCAAAAAGGCTGTACAAATAATTTGGTGCTGTGAGGTCAAATCTATCGCGTGATCGCATTCTGAATTACTCGGTTGTGCTACATCGGTCAAGTTGACGGATATCTTATTAGCACCATATCATTTCTCCGACTGACTGAAGTGAAGGTTGGTGAAAGAAGGGCAAATGGGGGATAAACGAAAAGCGATGCGAGCAATAAACAATCCGTGGTTGCCTGAATCACTACAGTTCCCAAGTTTGAGTGTTTTAGTTACTCCTTTTCCCTCTTTTTCCAACGTTAAGGACTATAGTATTACATCTCTTGCAAATAAGGAGGGAAGAAGCTGGTTAATTGTATTCTTAGCCGGGTTACTTAAAATTGGGGGGGGGGAGCATATCAAAACGTGTTTTCCCTCTATTCATTCAGGTATATTGCTACACTCACCTAGCTTTCAAAGCCAAGACTTATCTCTAAAGATACAGCTAACAATACAGTATCTAACAATACACTTTTGTTATTGTACAGAAAGTACAATAGCCCACACCATGTTGGTGCAAGGGAAAGAGAATTCTAATCTTCTTTAACTGCAATCCCACTTGAAGTTGTTGCTCTGAAAAAAGTTGGCTATTAAAATATCCCTGTTCTTTAGTGGATCATTACGGATCTTGAAGAGCTAAGCAGACTTGAATCTGGTTAATGCTTGGATGGGAGACTGTTGACTAGGAGGTAGAAAACAAAACAGATCATCCCCCTGAGGTGAGCCAGGCTGCCAGCATCAGACTTGATTTTCTGAAAATCCCTCCAGATCTGGTTGTGCCATTAGGTCTGAGGACCTCAGGGCATTGGCGAATGAGTGAGGTGGCTCCATGGTTATTAACATTTCCTCACCCATTGTTTCTTTTCTATAGCCTTGTTTTTATAGTTTCAGCACTTTCTAATAATTGTTGTTTATACTAATGATTGTTTTTTAGCTTTGTTGAACACAGCTGAGAGTCATTTGTTTTGTGACATGGGTGGCTATATAAATTTGAAAAAAAATAAACCAGAAGAACGTAGGGACAAATCACTTCTATTTTGTTGGCAAAACACCTCCACACATGGATGTGTCTGTAGGCACCAAGAGTCAAGTCACACCTGAAAGAGATTTTAACTTTACTTTTTGGCAATGGAATGGCAATTGTGAGGAACTTCCCTGATCCACGTTTATTCCCTGAATAAAAAATCTAACTATGTTTAAAAGTGTCATTTGACTCTTCCTCACTTTGAGCTCCCTGTGACTTTGGGCCAGTGACCTTCAACAATAACTTTCTTACAGAGTAGTTCCAAGGATAAAATTTTAATTCTCCCCCCCCCCTCAGAGCTTACTTTTGAGCATTTTGAGAAAAGATAATACAATTACAATAATAAGTACATCATTTTTAGTAGATGTGCATTAGCTAAACATTATTCATCGTTGGACATTTTTTTTAATATAGTTTGCTTGTTTGTTTATTATTGTCACTCAAGTCATAGCAATGATGATAGGTGTTGTGCAAGAATTAAAATCAGACAATAAACAAGTTGTTTTATGTATTACTGCCCTTAGTTATTTTTGCAATTTTGTGAAATTGCAAAGTACCTACATAAAATCAAATTACTGACATGGGAAGGGAGCCAGCGGCATTTCATCTAAATTTCATAGTCATTTGTTTGCTTTGACATTCATGAGTGCAGGCAGTAGCTCCTTTGCGGCTGTGTTTACACATTATATTAAGCTATTCTGCCTTGGCACAAAGCAATGACTGCATGGTTTGGCTCTATCAGGATGACAAGAGCTTGTATTTTTATTCCCATCATGTCATATAGGGAAGATCTTCATTTTCTAATTGGACAATTTTTTCACACTCTTTTTTTTTAGACATTTCATCATGATCTATCTGTGCATTTTGGCCCTAAGTTTCGGGGCCTCCTTTGCTGCTCCAAGTTTAGATCCTGCTTTAAATGATCACTGGCTGAGCTGGAAATCATGGCACAGCAAGAAGTATCACGAGGTGAGTTTTTCTTGGGACTCAAAAGAGCATTATTGCTCTAGTAATTGACAAGGTATAAAACATGCCTTTCTTGCAAAAAGAGTCATGCGTTAGAAATAGTTAATTAGGCATCTTTACAAATACATTTTTTAAAATATGGTGATTTGGTGTGTTGGCTAAATTATCAAAATGTGGTTTGGGATAATGGTAGTATTGAACCAAAGTTTCTGCAATAATTTAAATTGATAAATGAACTGGATTCCCTTTTGGAAATAGAATAGAATATTAAAGATATAAAAGAGCAGCAGCTTGATTTGATGTAATTTCCAAGTTAAGTTAATACATACACTTGTATGTATTAAATCCCAGCAATAAAATTCTGCTTATTTTGTTCCTCATTCATAGAAGGAAGAAGGCTGGAGGAGGATGATCTGGGAAAAGAATCTGAAAATGATTGAAATGCACAACCTGGACCACAGTCTAGGCAAACACAGTTACAGACTAGGAATGAATCATTTTGGAGACATGGTATGGATGGGCAAAATTGCCAGGTTGTTTTTATTGAGCAATTGCTTGCATGTTACACTGATGAATCTCCTCTTTCTTCAGACTAATGAAGAATTTAGGCAAGTGATGAATGGCTTTAAACAATCTCGATCTCAAAGGAAATATAGAGGATCACAATTTCTTGAGCCAAACTTCTTGGAGGCTCCGAAATTTGTTGACTGGAGGGAGAAAGGTTACGTAACACCAGTAAAGGATCAGGTATGTATGTGCCTTCCTTATATTTTAATTGCCCTAAGGCAATTAGTGTAAAATTTATCATAGCCTTCGGAGATATTATGCCGAACATAGTTTTAGAGCTAGAAAAATAGGGAGAGAAAAAATGGAAATGAGGAATTGGACCAGTTCTATGAGAAAATTTATAGCAATTGGAAGTATATTATGATAAAGAGGAGACAAGACAGAGGTATATAATGCATAATGTAGGCAACTTGGACAGACAAATCTTTTTTCCTTTTCTCAATTGTGATATGATACAAAAAACAATACAGAGTTCTGTGGAATTCCTTATGGTAATGTCCACCAGTGTAAACAATTTTAAAAATAGACTGGTCAAATGTATGGAAATTCAGGCTTTCAGTGACTTTTAGTCATGATAGCCGTATAATAAATGCCTCCTGAAACATAGGCAATGTATCTAAAATGCAAACTGCTAGGGTGCAAGAGTGGAAGAGACCTATCACGGTCCTTCCTACCCAAGGGTCTTCAAACTTGGCAACTTTAAGACTTAATAATAATAATAATAATAATAATAATAATAATAATAATAATAATAATAATAATAATAAAGTTGGAAGGGACCTTGGAGGTCATCGAGTCCAACCCCCTGCTCAGGCAGGGGGACTTCCAACTCCCAGAATTGTGGACTTCCAACTCCCAGAATTCCTCAGCCAGCCTGGAGTTGAAGTCTGCAAGTCTTAAAGTTGCCAAGTTTGAAGACCCCTGGTCCTACCTATGTTTACAGGCTTCACAAAGTCATCTAGAATAGCACAATGAAGACAAAAGAGGTTCATTTTAGACAGATCATCAGCCTGAGCCAGCCGAAGCTGAGCCAAATGCTTTTCAGCAGTGCTAGTTAAAAATCCAAGTTCCTTGTACCAAGAACCTAAAGTAGTATGTACTTCGCAAGGATTTTAACATTCCATGAGTTGTAGCATGCATTTTTGAAATAAGAATTATTGAAGTGCTTGTTCATTCAGTCTTCCCTCTGAGGATGGAGAGAACAGTTGTGTGTTTTTTTCTCATGTACTGCTCTGTGTAGTCTTACTCAGCCAGGAAATGAAAACATTGTGGAAAAACTGCTAGGTAATTTGCTGAATATGCACTTTTATAATTCCGTTACTTACAAAGCTGACACTGGTCTTTGTGTAGATTCTGTGACCAAAGTTAAAGGCTGGAGTCACACAAAAGTCTTAATATAAGGTTAATTACC
This sequence comes from Azemiops feae, assembly GCA_023970755.1. Classification (NCBI taxonomy): domain Eukaryota; kingdom Metazoa; phylum Chordata; class Lepidosauria; order Squamata; family Viperidae; genus Azemiops; species Azemiops feae. The sequence continues at coordinate 1,933,028 of JALGBA010004290.1, forward strand.
CAATTCCTGGCTAGGCACAATGCATTGAAACATAAGCTGCTGCTGGCTGGATTTCTAATATACTAAGCCATAAACAAACTCAGTATGCGGTGTAAATCCGCCATCATAGAAAATAGGAGATGGGAGTCCAAAGAGTTGGAATGGCAAGAGATTTAATTATTGCATGCAATAAAGATTAATTGACAAGCAAAAATAACGGAAGCAACATTGGGAGATGGGAGCAGTTGTAGAGACAAGGCGAAGCACAAACTGAACTGAGAGAACAAAAAGTAGCAGACAATATTTTTCTACTGTTTGTTAAAGTAACAAGTTAGAATAAAATACATCACAATTTTTTTAAAAAAACAAAATGCACGTTCCATTTCACCACAGGGTCAGTGTGGATCTTGCTGGGCATTCAGTGCAACTGGTGCTCTTGAAGGACAGCACTTCCGCAAAACTGGCAAGCTGGTTTCTTTGAGTGAACAAAATCTGATTGACTGTTCTGGGCCGGAAGGAAACCAGGGCTGTAATGGAGGACTTATGGACCAGGCTTTCCAGTACATCAAGGATAACAATGGCATTGACTCAGAGGAATCATATCCATACATAGGAAAGGTAAAAAGTCACCTTTGAATCAACCTTTGTTTTGGTCACTGACCAGCAAAACAAAGCTTTCAAAACCAGGATTATATCTTTTCATCTTGATTTGTGAACTCCACTTGTTGTTGTTTTTTTTAGTCAAATTCATTTGTCAGATTTATTTGATATGAGAATATAATTCCCGCACTAATGACAAATGATCCTTTCATTCAAGGGAGGCTTCTTAATTATTGTCCCCTACTTCTGAGGACAGTATTCTCCCAGATAGACCCACCTTAAGCATGAAAACCGTCTGGGTGACTTTGGGCCAGATTCCCAGACCAATTCACCTCGCAGTATTGTTGTCGTGGGGAAAATAGAAGAAGGAATTGCCACTTTAAGTTACTTATAAAGTAATAAAGACAGGATTAAAAGAAAATCTAAAATACATAAGTAAGAGTTTTACAGAATGCTTAAATTATCAAATGAAGACTTTTTTTTTAAAGATACGTGTAATAAGTATCCGAATCTTAGAGACTGCTAAACTCTTTCCCACAATTTCTTAACGGGTTTACACATAAGTCATCACATAACTTTGTTGCTAGAACCCGTTGGTTCTCTTCTAGTCATCCACAAAGGCAGATTGGAAACAATTATCATATCGGAACGACAGAAATGGTTGATAAATACAGTAAAAACTCCTTTAACTTGGACATAGAACTTGTTTTTCTGCTTTGTTTTGCAAGCAGAACATTTGGTAAATTGGATTGTTCCAGGAAGTTTATGTTATGATACAATCGCTTCATCTTACTCATGCAAACAAAATAACTACCGCAAAATCTTTCTTGCTATTTCAAATTGACAATGGAAAATTAAGACAGGTCTATATTTATAGATAAGCTAATTTATATGTATATTTCTTGTAGCCCTTTCTTAGTTTTACTGCATTTTGTATTTACGTTGCATGCAGTATGAAAATGACCAGAAAGAAACGAGACTCCATAGCAAAGGATATTAATATCTGAAGATGAAGTAAGATAGCATTTCTACCTTGTTTTAGGGCTCATTGCCTTTTCTTATTTACGCAGTCCAGAGATTAGTAGCTTCAAATGGCTTAATATTAATCATGGGCAGCCAAAAGACATAAGCAAGCCATATTCAGCCATAATTGCTATCCGTCCTCCAGCTGCTATCTCAACTACCATTGCACCTTTCTGTTCTTTATGTGTTAAAAAAAAAATGGCTGTCCAAATTGGAATCCTTGCCTTCAGGGTAAGAAAAGCCAGAATCTTCCTTACCCTTTTGAATCCCTGATTCACTCCCTCGCAACCATTCATGTGGAGAGGGAAAAAAAAAACCGCTCATCTTTACAATTGTTCCGTGTTGAGCCAAAAGCATAAGTTGATCCTTGGTTTAACTTTCAATCTGGATGCTATTGCAGGCCTTGATTTTGTGGATCAGACCCTGGATCGTAGTTAATGTGTGGACCTTGATTACAGCTTAGGCTTTGGCCTAAATTCAGATTGCTATATGACTTTGGATATTCAAATATTTCCTGGGAGCAATTCAGAAATGAAGTAAATATACACTTTTCTTCTGAATGAGCTGTGTGTAAAACATTTGATTTTAAACTTTTTCAAATTCAAAATACCTTTTTTGCATTTGAAAAAAAACTATTTAAATCATTCTGATTCAAGCAATTCCTTTTGAGTGTGAAACAACTGCTTTACACACAAAATGGGCATTTGTAATATAAATTTTGCTTCAGATTGTTTGATATACACCTAATCTATTGCATTCCTACCTTCTGCGGGCGAAATAGCTTGAAAAATTGCAGTGTTTGTTAGGTTCCCTACAATTTTTTTTCCTGGGTGTATGAAATAGACATTTTGTGCACATCTGTTTTGTTTGTTTTTTAGCGGAACTAGTTAACACCTTGAAAAATGGAGCTTAGCTCTTAACCACTGCACTGATTTTTTTTTTTTAAGGATGATGAAGATTGCTTGTATAAGCCTGAATACAACTCTGCTAATGATACTGGCTTTATGGACATCCCTGAAGGACGGGAAAGAGCTTTGATGAAGGCAGTGGCTGCAGTTGGACCTGTCTCTGTGGCTATTGATGCAAGCCACACCTCTTTCCAGTTCTATGAATCTGGTATTTATGAAAACAAAGGCTTTTGAATGAATCTATTAATCTATTAATCAAGATGCACTGGATGAAATTCCCATCACCTCAACCATCATTATAACCTATACCTGGAATTATTAGGGTTGTGGTCCTATGTATCAGGAGGGCACAGGGTTGGGAAACTATAGAATAGAGTATTGGTGGTGTGCATGAAATGGGAAATAACTGAAAAGGTTCCAGAGTGCTTTAATAGCCCCCAATTCAATTTATATGTGAGCAGTATTTATTCACACATCCATCCATGCATATTTATGCATACCTGTCTGTCTCAATTCAGGCAAGGATTATCTAAAACGAGCTGTTCTTTATAGAATATAGCTCATGCATATACACGAGTATTGTGTGCCCATGTATTGTCATAGTTGTAATTATAGTGTGAATTGCTAATTGTGTTAGGAGTAGTACTAGCATATCACTGAGTTCAGGACATTTCCTGTTTGTTTTTTTCTTAATGAAAAAACACCACCACCACCTCTTAATTTGTTTAACAGTGCCTATTGAGGAATCCATTCAACTTAGTTTAGATTTCTTACTGTTTTTTGTGCCTGATGTTGATTCCATTCCTCTATGTTCTCCAGGATTGAGGAAGGATATATTGGGTTGAGAAACCACCAAAGCTTTTCAGTAGACAAAAGCAATCAGGAAAGGTCCTCTTCTGCCATGCAAAGAATGGGAAGATGGACCACTGTGTCTCTTGATTTTCTCCAAAATCCAGAAAGAGCTAACAGTCACTTATTCAAAAAGATCTGCATATGTTAGAGGAGTCTGGATTGCAGAGGATCCGAAGCTTGCTTAATTTTGTGCTGAACTTCTTACAAGATCTATTTTGTGGTGGTTCTGCCTTCAACAAATCTACCTAAAAATAAGGGTCCCCCCCTCTACTTTTTTTTTTTTTTTTTTTTGGCAAGTTGGTGGAAGGCTATTGTACTTTGTGAGATGGTATATGGATTTTGAAATTTTGTTCCTGTTTCTTATTCTGGCACTACTTAGTTTGGGCATTATTCATTATTTTCAGCAAAAGTTGGATACCATATAAATTGGAAAAAGCATAACTCATTAGAAAAAAAACACTTATCTAAAGCTCTAAATCTGCTAGCCTTTATTATCAAATATATTGTTTGATGATTGGATTATAAGATAGTCTGCCAAGACACATATCTTATCAGGTATTTAAAAAACCTTGGTCCAAACACCTCATGGGAATAGATATGTCAAGCTAAACCAAAACGTAAGACCCCTAATGGCTTAGTATTAATACAATTTCTTGAGAAGTTATTGATTTTTGGAAGCTAATCAACTGTTCTAATTCTAGGTGTTTACTATGAACCACAGTGCAATAGTGAAGAATTGGATCATGGTGTTCTTGTTGTTGGTTATGGATATGAAGGTACAGATGACGATAACAAGAAGAGGTATTGGATAGTCAAAAACAGGTATGCTTAGAATATTTAGGAGTTTGTTTCACAAATTTCCTCTGCATTCTTGCTTTCAAATGCAGGGGTACTAACAATGAGGCATGTGAGTCTTTAGTAGTCCTCAGTTAACTAATCAGGAACTCTATTGCTAAGTGACACGGCCATAAAGTGGGGGGGAAACCCACATGTCCACATTGACTTAAGGTAGCAGTTGCGGTCATTGAGTGAATTACATGTGGTGGTTAAGCACAACATCACATAACCATGACTTCCTGCCAGCGTCCCAATTGACTTTGCTTGTTGGAAGCCAGCAGTGAAAGTTACTTTGGTGATCATGTGACTATGGAATGCGATGACCATTGTAATTGCATGCAAGTTTCCAAATTGTGATCATGTGACCATGAGGAAACTAATGGCCATGGATTTGAGGACTGGCAGTTATGGTATCCTCATTCAGTGCCAATGTAACTTCAAAAGGCTGCTGAACAATTGGTCACTAAGCAAGGACGACCATTCCAACCAATTGTAGAATCCTGGAAAAGTCAAGTCTGAAGATGTATTTCAAGTTGGTGCCCTCCAACTCTCGATTATAGGTCCTGCTTGTTACACCTGATGGAAATTGTAGGATCATTCATGTCTTAATGTAAAGAGTTGTGAAGTTCTAGTAATTAACAATATAAAAATAGCATTATTTTTTTAAAAAAATCTCAATGGGCTAATGACTTCTTTTCAATGTCGATGTCACACACTAAAAATTATAGTTATTTGTTTTTGTCAACCAAGGCATTTCATAACAATTTCATGTGTAAACTAAATCAACTGATTTGGCATTGGGGTGAATGCAGTCATTGAGCTTGCGAACTGCATTCCTTTTGTTTTTGTTTTTGTTTTGTTGTTTTTAAAAATCTTAAAATCCATAAAGCAGTGTCGTATGGTGGTTATGGTGCTGAACTGGCACTGGGGAAACCTGGGTTTTCAATCCATGGGAATGTTATGTGTTCTTCCTTGCACTGCTGAAGGAGAGGCACAAGATACACATGTTAGCAAAACAAATGAAAAGAGAGTGAGTGTATAGATTGGTCAGGAAATATTACTATCCTCCAAAAGGGTGGCATGTTGGATGTATAGGTTACAATACTACATCGTGACTTTGTATGTTACGTGAACATACTACATTCTAAAAAGAATCTTGGCAGAGTGGAAAGATTCCTAACACACTCTTATATTGTTCTTTTCAGCTGGAGTGAAAAATGGGGAGACAAAGGCTACATACACATGGCTAAAGACCGAAGCAATAATTGTGGAATAGCTACAGCAGCTAGCTACCCCATGGTATAATTGTGCAAAGAAAAATGTCACCTGGGACAACCAGAGCCTCCTTTGATCGACAGAAAGATGAACCACTGGAACAAGGTCTCTAGCTTGTTGGTCTCTCTTGGCACATTCTGGGGCCACCAAAGTATTCTGGCATCGAAAGGATTTTGAACTGACAATTGCACATATTTTCTAATGTATTAGATTGTATCGGTTTCTTCTGAGAACTAAGTTGTGATTTAATTTTTTTTTTTACCTTGAAACTCTCTGATGTTTACTTGATGGCAAGAGAAGCCTTCTTTTTTAAAACTTTAATGTAAATGTTGCTTATGAGCCCGAGCTTGTAATATTGATAGCTTGCAGCCAGCTATTTTATTTTTTAAACTACAACTTGCACAAAGTGTTACAACACCCAGAAATAAATACTGAACATTTCAATATCGTTCTATGAGCTTTGAGTTTTATTTGTACATTAAATTTGTTTTTTGTTGTTGTTGTTGTTTTCATTTTGGGTCAGTTGGGACAGTCATTTTCTGGAGTGGTTAAATTTGCTTATCGGATGTTATTTTCCAAGCAAGACCGTTTCCTGAAAAGGAAGCAAAGGAGAGTGTTCCTGCTTTTTCCCTTATCTCAAAGTAAATTCTCTCTTCTATTTGGCTAATGTTTTATACAACCAGAAATATCCTATTGGGGAAAATGTGAACAAAATACAAGCAGTAATACTTAGCTGTGTTGGAGTTTCTTTGCTGCAGTGTAGAAAAGCACTTAATTATCATTGAATTGCCTGCCAGCGATGTGGGTGATTTCAAAAGTAGATTGGCAGGGACAAAAACAGCTAATATGGATGTAATTATAATCCACACTTTGTGGCATTCCTAAACAGAGAGAGCCAGTTTGGTGTGGTGGTTTAAAACACAGCACCAAGGGCTAGGGCAGGGGTCTTCAAACTTGGCCCTTTTATGACTTATGGATTTCAACTCCCAGAATTCCTCAGCCAGGCACGCTGGAGTGGAAGTCCACAAGTCATAAAAGGGCCAGGTTTGAAGATCCCTGGGCTAGGGAGTGATTTGGGGCCAGTCATTTTCTCTTCGCCGTGGTAAAATCTCTTACAAAATGTTGCCAAAAAAACATTTCTGGTCTGTGCATCTAGTCCTCGCAATTGACTTGAAGGATCAAAACAAGAACTAATTCCAATAGCACCAGCTTTTAGGAAGAGTGATGGCTGGGCCCAGGAGTTGAGGGAGGTTTCAAGATTTGACAATGCAACCTTATACATGTCTATTTGGAAGACATTATCAAGTCAATAAAAGCTTCTCTAAAGGAGATTATGTTGGATAGGCTGCTGGGAGTTGTCCAGTATTGGGGAGAATCATATGTTCAACTTTTTTAAAGAGGAAATTGGTATCTCAGTATATATATACATTGTCTAATATATATATATATATATAAAATGGGTACACAAAACATTGGAATCCTGAGAAAGTATGAAGAATTGATGTATGAAAATTTAGTAGACATGACTTAAATAATCCTGCAAACTCTTTTTCTGTAGATTTCTTAGATTGACTTAATCCTTGTGACCCTTAAAAGCTTACCTTTGTTTTTGATAGACATGGCTTGGTAAACAAGGTTTTCCCACTGTCCTTGACTGGTGATAAGTAAATTGATCATTATTTTCTTGTGAAGTAAGCCAACCTGATCCCTAACTTGTTGACTCAAAAATTGGTCACACTAAACTAAGCAGGACTTCCTTCTGAAGAAAAAAAAACATGCTGGCAAACTGCAGTCTAAATTATGTACAATGCTAAGTTACTGCAAGACGAGACCCAATTTCTCATAATGCTTTTCAAGCAATTTTTTTTTACATCGGCAAAACTATCTGAAAAACATCCCCGGTGAATGTCAGTGACAGGAAAGCATATTGTTTTCTGTAACGATCTGAAGCATCAAAGGTTTGACTACCACAGGAAATGGAACACTTCTAAAGGCTGGCAAGTTCGAAATGGGAGAGGATGAGGTTAAATGTGCTGAGAATGCATTTCAAAATGAAGTATCCTGGCTCTTGCCCCATGTTTTGTTTTCAAACACAATAGCACAAGACTGCGAATAGGATATCTTGGCACCTTTCCCTTAGTGCTAAACTTCTGCTGGAAGTTAAACAGTAATTGGCAGAGAAGGGGCCCAAGGACAACCTCTTTACAGATACATTCATTGATCTGGTCAAGAATTTTTGCTCCTATAATTGCCTCCTCCATGGATATTGCCAGGCTGGTTTAATATTCATGTATCTTATCCAAATCATCTTGCCTGTGACTCTGGGTGGCAAACAACTTTAAAAACAACTTTAAAAACAGCAAATAAAAAAACCCTCCCTTTTTTTGACCCTGTAATCCCTTAATTCGGGGTAGAGTCCGGGTGACTGGATTGAGCTGAGTGTTTATTGGCTGGATGCCCTTCCTGACATCACAGAGTCCACAGCAGATATTTTTTCTTTGCACCCTAGGAGATAAATATCTGTCCCTACCTAGGGTTGAACTCTCAACCTTCCCAGAGGGAGGCAAGCATCTACACCATAGGCCAGAGTTCCCAACCTTTCTGGCTTTGTGGACTGGTGGGGGAGAGCAGATGGTTCTGTGTGAGTGGTGGGCAAGCATGCATGCAGCTCCACTTGTGTGAGCGGCAGGCACGCTTGCCACACACGCACATGCGCTCTCCGACTGCTCACGCAAATTGGGGATGCACGTGCCCACTGCTTCAATAGCCCGGTTCCGAATGGCTCATGGCCTAGTAGTGGGACACAGCCCGAGGGTTGGGGACCCCTGCCATAGGCTACCATGCCACTCTTTAAAAACAGCAAATAAATACATATAAAAAGCTTGGGGAAAACAAAAGAGCACACACATATACATGCACAACCACACACACTGACCAGTAGCCTGGGGGTCAAAATTAGGTGTGTATATATCAACACAGAATGGTTAGTATAACCACCCAGAGATGGATCCTAAGGGCCTTTTTAAAGGCCAGCAGAGTCAGAGTTATCAACATATTAGGGGTCTGCTGTTCGGCAGGCCAGGCACTGGGTTGAATGAATAGAATCCATAAAATATGTATTATGGCAACCTTATGTCCTCTGGTTGTTCAGATTGGATATGTAGGATATACTGATTGGGAATTCTAAATACTGCAATCCAAACACATCAGGAGTTCAGATTGGGGAAATAGATAATGAAATCTTTTTTTTTTAAATTAAGTAATATGGAAGATCAAAACAGAATAGAGACTGCCTTTGGCCCACAAATGAAATAAATCAAAGGTGTCAACAACACAAGATATTAAGTATGTTATTGTGAGTTGTTTTTTCCTAAGAAGATAAATGCAAGTGAGTAATATTGCTAAAGCTGTAATGAAGAGGGTTTCTAGTTACAGTATGTGCATGCTCATATTAGCAGTCCTGACAATTTCACTTACTTCCCTGGAAGATATGAAAAAAAATATATCAGACTATCTGAAATGAATAGAGGCTATTTTTCAAACCAAACAAATCAAGTCATCTGTAATAAAATTGAATAGAATTATTGTAAATTTCTCCTAAGTCCTTCTTCCTAGATGACCCTCTGTCTTGTATAAATTGCATTTCTTCCAGCAAAACTTGTGCTAGCAAGACTCAAGCTATCAACAATAGCTTTGCAGAGGAGATGTTCAGGCTTCAGGCAACCTACAGTCAGCTGATTACTAGTCACAGACAATTTTGCTGATATAATCAGAATAGTCAGAGCAAAACAAACTTGTACCTAAGGATTCTGCTGCAATTTTAAGATTCCACATTTTTTCTTTAAGAGGTTTCTCAAAATAAATGTTCCTCTTTGTTTCTCAGGAAGGAGGGATGTATAATTACTAAAGAACTGGACACAACATTGAGATTCACTTAGTCCACTTTCTTTAAAAAAACATGCACTCAAAGGCAGTGAACCTTGAACATGGAGTTGCTCAGAGAAAACAAATATTTTGATCTCAATTAGCCCCTCACATTCACATAGTGATAGACTCAATGCAGCAATAAATATGCTGCAAATATGCTTCTAATTGGAAAACCTATTATTAACCTATTAAATATATAGAATTGAGAGAATAAGCCACTATCTTTTCCCTTACATGTACTGCAGTACTGAGAAGACAAGGATATCATAGAATACATAACAGGCATGGTACTGGTTGATAATTTCTCTTGTCATACTTTGTGCTGTTTTTCCAGCTATTATTCAGTATACAGTATTTTTTGAAACCACACTCACAAATCCTAGGATTCATCTAAGGCAAGATCATTACTATTTACTATTTCTTCTGTATGCATGGCTATAGCTGTTTGTTTCAGAAGGGTAAGTGGGAAATTTCTGTTGTTATGCTTGGCACTGCTTGTACTATACTACATTATCTCCTGTTGATTTCAATTATTTCAATAAACTCATCATTTAAATCTTGTAAACAATTGTGTGTATGTGGTTGGAAAAATGGAAAAAAAATGTCTACATTAAAATCAGAAGTAACCACCAATGACTGGAAAATTGAAATATCTTACAGAAGATATCATTTCAAGTGCAATAATAATCACCCATCAAGAACATTAACAAGATTTGAAGAACAATGTTTAACGTCATTTGAAATTAGAGGGATATCTTCAAAGGAGAATCAGGTAGTACAATAATATGGCTTTAAACTAGGTCTAGGATGAGAAGATATGGCTTTTACTTTCAGTGGGTTGGTAGAATGATCTAGTTTAGTGGTCTCCAGCCTTGGCCACTTTAAGATTTATGGACTTCAACTCCCAGTATTCCTCAGCTGGCAATTCTGGGAGTTGAAGTCTACAAGTCTTAAAGTTGCCAAGGTTGGACACCCCTAATCTAGTCACTCTGTCATTCTCTCAGTTCAAGAGCATTGGATGGAAAAATACAGTATGCAGAAAAAAAGTGCCAAAGGAAGCCAATTTTTGCTCATGAAGCAAAAACACACACACACAAATAGCTTTTATATCTCTATGCTTTAAAAGAATATTAAGAAGAGGATTTGGGATTTCAGCTTGATCAGGCAGCTTGGAATTCTGTATAAAACGGTTGATGTAGCAGCTGTGGTAACTAGGGACTCTTACAGATCCTCAAAGATTAATGACTGAGAAGTCAAGCCAATTTCGTGAGGTGCAGAAAGTGTTGATCTCAGCTGTCAAGAGATACTAAGAAGAGCACTTTTCTAATTGTAAAAAATATAGGCAGCGATGCTCTTTTATTCTAAATCATTATTTTGAGGGGGGCGCTACACATATTAAACAGATCTGTTACAGGTGTATATACTGTAGGGTCCAAATGTACATAAAATAGGAACAATATGAATCATTTGGAAATCTTCCATGGAATAAGATAGTTCTTCTAGATGTGGTTACATGATTATCCAGCAGTAGGGTCATATCCAAGGATCTGAACAAGTCCAAACTGAATAGAAACAGTAAACCTTAGTTAAGATCTTGCTCTGGAATCTCTCTTTAAATTTTTGTCAAGGTACCAGAATCATCTGGCACAACAATCAATCCTTCATATTTTGGGGGAAAAAACAAATTGGGAGAGTTTTAAAGATATATGAGTTATTTGTGTTAGCTGGCTGAAGGTAAAATCAACTTTTAAATGTTTGGTTTGCAAAATATATGTGAAAAACAAAACAAGAAACAAATAATGAAAAACCATTTTAATTTGTACAGATTTAGGCCAGGCTGGCGATGCAAAATTCCCAAGAGAGTCGACATACCATTTAGGGGAAAAAAACATATTTTTATTGTTTTGATCAAGTCTAAATGGAGAGATAAACCCATTACCCCAGAGGTCACAAGAGAGGACAACGTGTGAGTTGATTATTTAGCTGACTTGATGCTAGACATGAGGAGTGAACGTCCACATGCAAAGCTTGTCTGAGAAAAGGTGGTACTCAATTCATTCAAAAAGTTTTATTCTTGTTTTTTCTTTAAAAATGTTCAACTTGATATTTTTATTTAAAGAAAGGATTTTTTTTTTAAAAAAAATAAGGGAACAATGCCTTTCTTATTGTGATCATCAGATTGGACATTTCTTTCACTTTGCAGCTTCATATTTTTTCGGAGCATAATGCAAACGCAAATAGATGGGGCACTTTAGAGGGCCACTAGCTCAGTGGTGGGATTCCAATATGTGAACAACCGGTTCTCTGTGTGGATGCCGCTTCCGGAAGTCCATTCTGGGCCTGGGCAACAAAAAATTAGCAACCAGTTCTCCCGAACTGGTGCAAACTAGCTGAATCCCACCACTGCACTAGCTGCTTTTCTGGTGTTTCTGTACAAATGCAAGGTATTCTTGAACATCCTCGGGAGAACCGACAATGAAAGGGACTCTCTGATGAATAGACTCTGGCTTTACATCCAATACTGCCTCTGTGCCTGTAGTAGCTATTCCTCCAGCCTGTTCAATGATAAAAGCGATGGGGTTGCATTCGTACAAGAGCCGCAGCTAGAACAGAAGCGGAAAACCCATTATTCTCACTTTAATCTCTTTTGTTGAAACTATTTAAGAAGCAGTTGAAGAATTTATATCTAATCACAAGTTTTGCAACTTATAAACACTCATACATATATCAACTGTCAGTTTTGAAGACCTTGCATTGCTGTTTTTTTAAACTCGCAACACTTATAAATGCAGTGCAGTGCAAATTAATTTTCCAATTCGTTTCAATAGGAACACGAATTGTATTTTCTACAGCAAAGAGTAAGCATGATCAGGAAGAACAATAGTTTTGTAACAGTCTTACACAGGGCTTTTTTTTTTGTCACAGAACACCCAGAACGGAGTTCCGGCACCTTTTTTGGATGGAACCTTGTAGGGTAGGCAAGGCGGGTTGTATGAAGTGTGTGAATTCCGGCACCTTTTTTTTTCTTCCAAAAACAGCACTGGTCTTACATGCAGAAAGTCCAGATCTAACCCTACTATTCCCTGGTAATAAATTCTACCTAAGATTTTGGGGAGGCAGGCAATCAGGATGTGCTGCCCGGCTCGCGGGAGGCTTGCGTGGCGACATTGGCAGCAGGCAGAGGCAGAGGCACGGGGGTGGGAGGCAGGCGATCCTGATGCGCTGCCCACTCCATCTCACTGTCTCTCGGCTTGCCCACGGCTGTGCTGGGATTGCCTGCCTCCCCCGTGCCTTTTCCTTTGCCTGCTGCCGGTGCTGCCCGCAAGCCTCCCACAAGCTTCCCGTGAGCCAGGCGGCCACGCAGGATGTCCAGATCGCCTGCCTCCCCCCGGCCTCTGTCTTCGTGCTCGAACTTACCTGTGCTGCACAAAGGGGCCGCAGGCTGCGACTACTGCTGGACACCGTCGGCCCTTGAACGCTTACCACTTCTTGTGCTAGCCACGCCCATCCCCCCAGGCTTATTTTTGGGGTAGGGCTTATATTAGGCCCACCCCAAAAAATTAGGCTAGGGCTTATTTTCGGGGTGGGTCTTATTTCCAGGGAAACACAGTAGTTCAACCATTGTGTACTTGTTTATCTAAGTGGATTTTTTTTCACTAGGTAGCTTTCAAAATGATCTGTAAACCTGCACAACACTAATTTATAGTTTAAAATGTTCCAGGACTAACTAAGAAAACTTAGTAAGGAACATGTTAGAAAACAAATTATTTCTTCTGCTGTTTAAAATCAACTTTTACTCTCTCCAGAGAATTTCACATTATTATCACCTTCTACAGTAACTAAAAATGAGAAATCCTGAATTCATGAGGACCTTGTCAAAGTTTAGAAAATTGCAGCAGCAGATTCAAAGACTGATTGAAGCCATAAGCCAAATGCCATTATTTAAACAATGAAGTCATATAATTTTCATATTAGTCTCTGCTGGTGGTGCTATGATAAATTTTCTAATAACTGTGCAAAGTAATCCTAAACACATTTACTCACACATATAGCATATTGTGATACATTGGGGGTTTTCCCAAATAATAAGTGTTGCTGGGAATTGGGCAGCATATAAATTTAATAAATAATAATATGCAAATTTTTCTTATATACCTATTCCTAATTTTTACTGCATTTATTGGATTCCTTGTGATTCCTTGTGTCCAATTGATTCTCTAATTCTAAATCCTGATTTTCCAAGGAACAAAAACGCCCACCTTTTTCATTAAAAATGTACTTTCTTATAATAAGTCAATTTAAATTAAAAGCCTACCTTTCCTTTGGGACTTTTCTGGTTAGCTGGATATAAAAATATCCCACCATACACCAGGGTACGGTGAACATCAGCCACCATGGAGCCTACGTATCTGGCTCCATAAGGAGATATTCCTTCCTGTAAAGCAGAAATACAGATTATATTAGAATGGAGTTGTTCGTACTCATTACCTAGTGCAAACCCGAACCTAATCTTAGGCATAATTCAGAGGGAAGAAAAACAATGAAATACCTAATCTGTAATTCCAGTAATTTTGTATCCGTGGAATTCTGGACATAGAAATAAGTTCCACATCAATCCAATTTTTTGGCTGGCAGAAATCCAAATGTGGCAAAATATCATACCCTAATATCTCTGACCCAGTGCAATATTATATCCCTGGCAAAACACACTATAGTATTAAATGTTTTCAAGCCCTGAGAAAGAGTGCAGAGAAGAGCAACAAAGATGATATAAGGAACAAACATATAAGGAACGGTTGCTGGAATTGGGTATGTCTAGTCTAATGAAGAGAAGGACGAGGGGGGACATGATAGCAGTGTTCCAATATCTCAAGCGCTGCCACAAAGAAGAGGGAGTCAAGCTATTCTCCAAAGCAACAAGAAGCAACGGATGGAAACTAACCAAGGAGAGAAGCAACCTAGAATTAAGGAGAAATTTCCTGACAGTTAGAACAATTAATCAGTGGAACAACCTGCCTCCAGAAGCTGTGAATGCTCCAACACTGGAAGTTTTTAAGAAGAGACTGGACAGCCATTTGTCTGAAATGGTATAGGGTTTCCTGCCTGAGCAGGGGGTTGGACTAGAAGACCTCCAAGGTGCCTTCCAACTTTTTTTTTTTATTATTATTATTATTATTATTATTATTATTATATAGTTATTTTATTATTATTATTATTATTATTATTATTATTATTATTATTATTATTATTATTATTGTTGTTGTTGTTGTTGTTGTTGTTGTTGTTGTTGTTGTTGTTGTTGTTGTTGTTGTTGTTGTTATTCATTACATTATTGCACTTATGGAGCCTGTGGGTTTATTTAAGTTAGAATGAGATAGAGAGTGGACAAGAGTACAAATGGGGAAGTGCTGCCCTATTGCCCTTCTGAATTTCCACTGCAATCTCCCGTTCTTTTTTTGTTACATTCCAAGCCACTTTCACCGCTCCAAGTGAACAACTCATAGATTTCCCTTTCAGATGACAAAAGAAACAAATAATGATTGATGGTTTGGAATGATTCATTTGTCCTTTCCAGAAATAGCTTGGACACTTGGAAAGATAGAATTCTACCATTTGAGATTGCCTAAATGCTCTGGAGACTAAAGGCCTGGAGACTAAAATATACAAAGAACGGCTGCGGGACTTGGGTTTGGCTAGTCTAAAGAAAAGAAGAAATAGGGGAGACATGATAGTAGTATTCCAGTATTTGAGGGGCTGCCACAAAGAAGAGGGGGCCACGTTATTCACCAAAGCACCAGAGGGCAGGACAAGAAACAATGGTTGGAAACTGATCAAAGAGAGAAGCAACCTGGAATTAAGGAGAAACTTCCTGACAGTGAGGACAATTAACCAGTGGAACAGCTTTTGCTTTCAGAAATCGTGGACGCTCCATCACTGGAGATTTTTAAGAAGAGATTGGACAGTCACTTGTCTGAGATGGTATAGGTTCTCCTGCTTGAGTGGGGGGCTGGACTAGAAGACCTCCAAGGTCCCTTCCTGTTCTATTCTATTCTATTCTATTCTATTCTATTCTATTCTATTCTATTCTATTCTCTCAAACAAAAGTCACAGTTTATGGATAGAACCCGAGTTCTGAGTAAGCCTGTTGGTTCCATTCCAGTCTGCTCATTTTTAAAGGGCAACTCCTCATCATGCAGACGTTTCAGAGTATTATATTAATTTTCATTTATGCTTTGTAGTCGTGCACCTGTATTCAAGGAAGTTCCCACCATATCATTCAAAACAGATGATTCTACAATGAGCAGAAAAACAGAGATATATTTCATCTCCTTTTCCATCTTCACATACAGTATATGCCCAAACAAATTTTAAAACCCATTCCACGCCCCCAAAGAAGCAACATAGCAACAATCAATCTCATATAACCCAATACAGGTAGTCCTCAACTTACAACAATTCATTTAGTGACCGTTCAAAGTTACCAAGGCACTGAAAAAAGTGACTTATGACCATTTTTCACACTTACGACCGTTGTAGCATCCCCAGGGTCACGTGAACAAAATTCAGAGTCTTGGCAACTGACTCATAGTTATGACGGTTGCAGTGTCCTGAGGTCATGTGATCACCGTTTGCAACTTCCTGACAAGCAAAGTCAACAGGGAAGCCAGATTCACTTAGCAACCGTGTCACTAACTTAATAACTGGAGCGATTCATTTAACAACTGTGGCAAGAAAGGTTGTAAAATGGGGCAAAATTCACTTAACAAATATTTCACTTAACAACAGAAATGTTGGGCTCAATTGTGCTCATAAATCGAGGACTACCTGTATTAGCAACAATCAATCTCATATAACACAATATCATTCAAGCCACCTGTTGAAAATGGCCTTAGGTGCTTGGGATGGGAACTAGGATCTACTGGAGAAGAAAGTCAATTCCTTCTATAATATCAGCAAAGATCATTTTTATGTCTTGCGGTTTCTTTCAGCAATTGGAATAAAAGTGATATCTTTTTTTTTCCCCAAAGGGATGGTTTGAAAATCAATTCAATAGACAGCTTTCGAAGTTATTCCTTGATTCAATTGTATTTCTTTAAAATAACGTGATAGTTTTGGCTTCAGATCAGTGACTTAAGCTTAAGTGTCCTTTTCCTTGAAACAATTTCACACAGGAAGGATGCAGCGAGCAACCCATGGGACAATTTGTATGGGTGGGACTTTCAAAAGCTATAAAATATCTAGGGCTGGCTCAGGAATTCTGGGAGTTGTCCACAGGTTGTAAAGTTGCCATAATTGCCATAAAGTCTGATCTAGGGCAGGGGTCTGCAACCTTGACAACTTTAAGACTTGTGGACTTCAGCTCCCAGAATTCCTCAGCCAGCTATGCTGGCTGAGGAATTCTGGGAGCTGAAGTCCACAAGTCTTAAAATTGTCAAGGTTGCAGACCCCAGATCTAGGGGAGGATTTCAGTTCTCCCTTCTTAAGAACTTAATAGCAATATGTATCTGATCATTACAGTTGACAGTGATGTAATAAGTACAGCGAAGTCGAAGATTATAGCGTAAATAAGATTGTAATCTCATTTCCTACCAATCTTTCTACAATCGTACTTACAACACAACGATGGCAAAAGCTACCTACATGCTTTTTATCCAACGCACAGTGAGTTTTGTGGAGAGATAACACTGCAATTCTACTTGGTTAATCCCCTACAGAACAAGTACGGTGGTTTTAGTGGTTTTCTACATATAGATTACAAGGCTAAGGAACTCCTACTATGCCCATTGTTTTCTACCCTAGATAGCTAATCACCTGATCAGAGAAGAAAAATACAGCATATTCTTACACAAAATCAGCCTTCTCTGACTTTTTTCAGCCTTCTCTCTATTCCACGCCTCAAAATTCTCATCAATGGCCATGGCTGACTGGAATTTTGGGGTGTTGATTCTACAATCATGGGTGCAAAGGCTGAGAAAGAATGAACTAAGGGATGCCAGCCATGGAGAGATCATTTAAGTATCTATCCAAAAAAATCTAATGAATCAAACCACAACAAATTGCAATACGCTGTTTAATCAACACTATGATTAGGATCACAGCAGTGGCTGTCTAAGATTTACAGATCTGTCTGTTCAATTTTGTAAAAAAATATATAAAAATATTGTACAGTTGTGTAAAAGAAAGTAAGTAAACTAGATGACTCAGTCTAAATTGGAGTCACTGTGGAAAAGGCACAATAAAGTTAAGTCCCTCTCTGTTTCTCTTTCCCCGATGTCCTGGTTTCAGTCGAATATATGTGTTTGTGAAAATGTGAAATAATGTCATCCTGAACTACAGTAAACTGAACAAAGTCACACCTGCTGGCTTCATGGAATTCCTGCCCATGGATTGCACTAAATGTGTAGGTGATTATGAAACAGGTATAAACCAAGGTAAAGTCACCAAAATCCAGATACTATATAATATAGTGAAGTCATTTCCTGGTTTTTGTTTCTGATTCTTTTGTGATAAATTTCACAAACAAAATTCAAGTTTATAGGTCAAGTTCTAAATCAGACAAATATGCCTGGGCAACTAAAGCAACAGGAAAAAAAATACATTTTTCTGAAGGTTTCTTGTTTGGCTGAAAAATGAATCAGGAGGTGAGTTACTGTTGCACTTGAGAGAAGCACACAAAAACCATCTGCTGCTGATTTAAACCATGTATATCTTTGTAAGATTAATTTTGCAATAGTGGTAAATTTCTGTAGCTTGGGTGTAGGATGAGGGTGAAGGTTCGTTCTCTGAGCTTGTGGGTTGGTTTCTGAACATTTCATTATTAGGCGAGGTAATGTCTTCAGTGGAGTTTAGGGGATCCACTAAACTTGGCTGAAGATGTTACCTAGCCTGGTAACTGAATATTTGGAAAACAACCCACAAGCTCGGAGAACAAACCTTCACCTTCAAGACTAATTTTATTTCAATCTATTAAAGTCACTTGGAAAAGTACTAAGTAAGTAAGTAAGTAAGTAAGTAAGTAAGTAAGTAAGTAAGTAAGTAAGTAAGGAAGGAAGGAAGGAAGGAAGGAAGGAAGGAAGGAAGGACGAAGGAAGGAAGGAAGGAAACTTAAACCTTAAAAACACAATTACAGAAGTATGGTTCAGAATGAAAATTTACCATATTATACAGCATCCTATTCATGAATTTGGAATAGGAAATATCAAAGGATTAGTTCCCATGCAGGGTAAATAAAGCCATCTACATAATACTGTCTTTGTGTTCTTTCTCTAAAGCAGGTTAGAACAACCTCATGCCCCAGGGCACACGCAGTCCTTACACTCCCTTTTTTTTCTGTTTTTTTGTGGCCTTAGTAGGCTTTTCTAATTACCTGGCAAAAGTATTTTTGGTTATTTTGAAATGGGAAACAGGTACCTATTGTGGAAGCCATAAAATGAGATTAAATCCATTTATAAAACAAATGGTCTACTAAACTCAGGGGAAAAGGCAGACATCAATCATTCCTGGTTGGTGTGATCCAGTATGGAACCACTGTACCCCTCTTCCCCAAATAGTAATGTAGCCCCAACTGGGTTTTAGTGCTAGTGAGGGAAAGATTGCCTCTCTCCTCCCAGTTTTAAATTAATCAAAGTTTTTGGTTACACTTGCTTTTGCTACAGTTTTCTGGATTCCGATACAGCAGGGTGTAGTAGTTAGAGCACTGGGCTGAGATTGAGAGATCATGAGTCCTATCCTGCCTTAGGCACAAATCTTGGAACAGTCACTTTCTCTCAGCCATAGGAAGGAAGCAATGGCCAATCACATCTTAAATTTTGCCAAGAAAGCTCCAGCAATTTGTCCAGGTAGTTGCCAGGAATCAAGACTGACTCAAAGGCATGAGGAGGGGGGGGGGGAACTAGTTTTAGCAAAGCTTTATTTTCTTTTCTTTTCTCATCTGTTTAATTCCTTGGGCTCGTTATTCCTTATTTCTGGCTCATTTTTCTGTGCTTTATACTGTATAAAAAAGTTTCTTACTCCCCCCAAAAAAGAATAGATGGATATGGATGTATTTAGTATGTTATAGGTGTTCGCACAAAATTGCTTCCATGAAAATGCCCGATCACAGCTGAAACACTGAGTATAGCCAATCAGTTGTATCCTAGACCAGGGGTAGGCAACCTTGGCTCTTTTATGACTCGTGGACTTCAACTCCCAGAATTCCTGAGCCAGCATGGCTGGCTCAGGAATTCTGGGCGTTGAAGTCCACGAGTCATAAAAGCGAAGATTGCCTACCCCTGTCCTAGACCATTCAAGTAAATTTATCCTTGTCAACCCTGAGTTCCCAAGATATTTCTACCACTTCAGACATACCCTCATTTTATTTTTGAAGAATGTCAGTGATATTATGTAAGCTCAGAAACTTTCCTGGAAATAAATATGTAAGGTGATGCTTTGCATGATAGCAAGCTGGATTTCTTTAAAAAATGCTAACATATTTTGTAAAAAAATAAAATAAAAATGGATATGAGCTCAGTCTTTCAAGGAAATAAGTCCCACTGTCCTGAAAAAAATGTGTCCATGTAAGACTGCAACTATAGTATCAATAGTTCAATGTGTTGTGGCAGTTTAAACTATGGAATTTACCCAGCACCCAATATTAAAACTTTTTCTATCACTATTCTTTTTTGCTATATAGTTCACAATTCTATAATGGATACACTTTGGGAGTAGCCTTCTTATATTTTGTTCTTGAGCTAATGTAATGTTTTTAAAACAGATGTTTGTCTTTTTGCTAAATAGCATGATTTGCTATTGAATGGAGTCTTACTTAGATTCAGGTCTTCCAGTGCTTTTAGACAACAAGTTTTCTCCTTGAATGCATTAATGCAACTGTAATCAAAATTCTCGGTGGGAGATATGAAGCGAAACTATATTAAATATGTATACACCAAGTACTACTACTTGTGATTAATGGCAGTCAAATGGTAAATTACCTCAGGAAATTTTTTCTTTTGTAAATACTCAGTCACAGCAGGATCAAAATACTTTGCATAACCTTCATTAAGACTATAGATTTTTCCTTTCTTCTTGATTTTTACATCTTTTTCCACCAAAATGAATTCACCAAGAGCCTACAAACAGATAAAATAAATAAAGGAGCTTATTCATACAGTATACTATTAATTCACACACCATCTTAATGAATTATTACTTTAAAAATTTCCCATTCCTTCAAGCAATCAGGTAAAACTCAATTTAATCCACTTTTACAGGAATAAAAATAATTGAACTTAGTGATAATCAATTCTAAGAAATCTCTGCAGTTTTAATTGTCTTTGCATAGAATCATAAGCATCTTAGAGATTTTGTGAATAGATTTCAAGTCTGCACCATTTACGTTGTTCTATAGTGGAAGAGCCTATAGTCCATCAGCTGGAGCCCAGGATTCAAAATAGTAGGATGGACCATTAAACTAAGAATTAAGGATAAGGATATCCAAAGGCACATTCATTAAAAAAAAACCCAGTTTTGGGGTTCTCCTCTTCTAAGCATTACTTTTCAATAATGTAATAATTGGGAGGAAAGGCTTTTGAAGTGTTGATAATTCTGGGGTTTAGAAAACTTTACCAATCTTCTGAGGACCTTCCAGAAGCTGACCAATACATCTCAGTCTATGTTTTGACTTCTCCTGATAATATTCCAATAGTCATGTCAAAAAAGACAGGGATCACCACTAGAAATGAAAGTGACTAAAGCAGTGCAGACTCAAGCTAACATTTCAGACTAGTCAGTAAAGCTTTTTTAAGTTAAGTTAAAACTAATGTGCTTCCAGTTTAGCATCAGCAGGAAACACTATTCTAGTGAGAGTTCTCACTATTTTAGTGAGAGTTTGCTAGAGAGTTTCTCCTAGCAAAATTGTGAGCAAATTAGAGAATAATTCAGTTTTTGCACAATCTGCTTAACAATTAAAATCTGGCGACATTTTTATGTATGGATAATAAAACAGCTTTCACTTCCTAAATCTCCAGTTCAGTGTTCCCTTGCTTGTTGAAATATGTTTGAAAGCTGCTATTTCCACATAATGTTTCCCATTAAACTCTTTTTAATGGCAGCTAATGTTGTTCGTTCATTTGACAAAACTCCTCTTGGTTTCACTGCTTTGAACGCTAAGGTAGCATGCAGTCACTCTTCTGTTCTGACTTTGGAGAAGCCTTGTAAAAACCATATCAGCTGTTCTGTAGTTTTTGAGGACCAGATCCAGAAATGTATTTCATGCCTCATCCAAATGATTTGTACATGCCAATTCATAAGCAATCATTTTGCCACCATGGCAATATAATGGTGTTATACTGCCAAAAACCAGCTCAGGAAGCTTTGCTCTCATTCAGAATGGGCTCTATATCAGGGCTTCCCAACCCCCGGTCTGTGGACCTGCACCGGGTCACAGCATGCCAGAAACTAGGCCTCACAAACAAGCAAACCACCATCTGCGGGATGCAGGCAGCATGTAAAACCACACCCCCTCCAGTCCATGGAAAAAACTCTCTCCACAGAACTGGTCCCTGGTGCCCAAAAGGTTGGGGGGCCACTGCTCTATATTATAAACACTTTATTTCCCCACCACCACAGTTCCTGGAAAGGGAGATGGTTTCCCTATGGAATACGAAGCAGCAACCAAAGCATACTTCTCTGTTTAGTATTTGTATCATACCGGATCCAACATAAAGCAGTCCACTCCTTGCCCTGTTGAAAGGGCAACCAGCGTTGCACTGCCATACAGAGCATAGCCTGCAGCGACAATGTTGCGTCCAGGTTGTAAGGCGTCTTTTTCAGAAGGCTCATCTTCAGAGGTCTACAAGGGAAAAAAAATTGCACTATAAGCACTGTCCATATAATTTGCTGTTTCGAAATTTAAATTGGAGGAAAGAAACTTAAAATGTATGGATAGGACTTTCTCTTAATGATTGGAACTACAGTATGTCTGATATACTGAGACTGAAGAGGCTTTTTTGTAAAAGAATATTACAGTAAATATAATTGAACTGCAAATACTGCCAAATTACAAATAAGAACATTAACAGTAAAGATATACCAGCTGCAGGTCAAGTCATAAACTGAAGTAATAAATAAATAATAATAATAATAATAATAATAATAATAATAATAATAATAATAATAATAATAATAATAATAATAATAATAATAATAATAATAATAATAATAATAATAATAATAATAATAATAATAATAATAAAAGTTGGAAGGGACCTTGGAGGTCATCTAGTCCAACCCCCTGCTCAGGCAGGAAACCCTATACCATTTCAGACAAATGGCTGTCCAGTCTCTTCTTAAAAACTTCCAGTGTTGGAGCATTCATCGCTTCTGGAGGCAGGTTGTTCCACTGGTTATTTGTTCTAACTGTCAGGAAGTTTCTCCTTAGTTCTAGGTTGCTTCTCTCCTTGATTAGTTTCCATCCGTTGCTTCTTGTCCTGCCTTCAGGCACTTTGGAGAATAGCTTGACTCCCTCTTCTTTGTGGCAACCCTTGAGATATTGGAACACTGCTATCATGTCCCCCCTCGTCCTTCTCTTCATTAAACTAGACATACCCAATTCCAGCAACCCGTTCCTTATATGTTTTAGCCTCCAAACCTCTAATCATCTTTGTTGCTCTTCTCTGTACTCTAGTTTCTAGAGTCTCAACATCTTTTTTATATCGTGGTGATCAAAACTGGATGCAGTATTCCAAGTGTGGCCTTATCAAGGCATTGTAAAGTGGTATTAATACTTCACGTGATCTTGATTCTATCCCTCTGTTAATGCAGCCTAGCACTGTGTTGGCTTTTTTGGCAGCTGCAGCACACTGTTGGCTCATATTTAAGTGATTGTCCACTAGGACTCCAAGGTCCCTCTCACAGTTACTACTATTGAGCAAGGTACCACCTATACCAGGGGTAGGCAACCTTGGCTCTTTTATGACTCATGGACTTCAACTCCCAGAATTCCTGAGCCAGCATGGCTCAGCTTGGAAACCTCTCCCTTTCCCCTCAGCACGGCTGGCTCAGGAATTCTGGGAGTTGAAGTCCACGAGTCATAAAAGAGCCAAGGTTGCCTATCCCTGACCTATACTATACCTGTACATTTGGTTTTTCTTACCTAAATGTAGAACCTTACTTTTTTCATCATTGAATTTCATTTTGTTAGATAGCGCCCAGTGTTCAAGTCTGTCCAGATCCTCCTGTATCTTAAGCCTGTCTTCTGGAGTGTTGGCTATTCCTGCCAGATTGGTGTCGTCTGCAAATTTGATGAGTTCCCCATCTATCCCCTCATCCAAATCGTTGATGAAGATGTTGAAGAGCACTGGGCCCAGAACAGAGCCCTGGGGCACCCCACTACACACTTCCCTCCATGTAGATGCAGTTCCATTGAGGACCACACTCTGAGTACGGCCGGTCAGCCAGCTACGAATCCATCTGGTGGTGATGCCGTCTAACCCACATTTTTCTATGTTATCAAGTAGTAGGTTGTGATCTACTTTATCAAATGCCCTACTGAAGTCCAAGTAAATTATATCCACAGCATTCCTCTGGTCCACTAATTTTGTCACTTGGTCAAAGAATGCAATAACATTTGTCTGGCATGATCTGTTTTTGACAAACTCATGCTGGCTTTTAGTAATGACTTTGTTTGCCTCTAGGTGTTCGCTGATTCATTGTTTATCTTTTCCAGAATCTTCCCAGGTATTGAGGTCAGGCTGATAGGTCTGTAGTTTTCTGGATCTATAAGTAACTTGCCCATGTTAATAATCAATCTTCAATAACAGGAAATCAAATGAAACACTGAGTACTTTAACATTGTCTCTTTACTTATTCCAAATGTCACTGTGAGACTCAATGCCTGGGTTAAGTCTATTTGCAAATGGCTAATAATTACTGTTAGCTCACGTTTAATAACAGGTAGCCATCAATGGAAAATGTCCTTTGAAACAAATCTTTTTAGTTTAAGCCTTATTGGGGCTTGACAGGGATATACTGAAATTCTCTCTGGCAATTTAAGATTGGTTTCATAACAAAGTGCAGGTTATAATATGCACAAATTGCCAGAAACCACACTCAATCTGGAACAATTTCAGACATTCAGAACAGCCTGAAAAACACAACTGCAAAAGGTTAAAGAGTATGTGATACTGGATGGTTATTTAATCATTATTATTCCAGATAATTAGTGCAAAAGGCTTAGCAAATCAGGACTCTGCCCTAAATTGATCAGATAACTTTTAGGTGTGATCTGATCTTTTACTAGAAATGCTGGGCTACATCTCTCTACCAAAAGATTGGAACACATTCCTGGGATTTAATGTTAAACTATATAATATGTACAATATCACGTAGATTGCCTTCTAGTTTTTCTTTTCTCTAAAGTATGGATAAGGGAAGAGCCATCTGGTTTTAATGTACACAAGATGGAGCATCCTAAAGTGTTCCACAGTAGAGTCTGTTTCCCATGTTAGTATTACTTGTTTCAATACCAGTCGATGATCTAGAGGCAGACTGTACATTATACTGTTATTTCATTTATTCTGACCCACTCAGAGATTGAGATGCTCAATTGACAGCAGTCAGAAGTCTGACTATCCATCCAACAAGATCCATATACAAATCAATAGATCCAGATCAAGTTCCAGGGAGGATTACAACACGAAAGACCACTGTTTGTCACTTTACAACTCATAGTTCAACACACTCAAATCAATTATTAATAAACAACAGCCCATGCTGGTCACATCAGGATACACAATAAAGACAAAGTAATATCAAAGCCAGTTGGGTGTAGTGGTTAAGGCCTCAGGCTAGAGACAAGGAGTTTTAGTCAGCTGGGTGACTTTGAGCCAATCTCTCTCAGCCTTAGGAAACAGGCAATAACAAACTACTTCTGAAATCTTGCGAAGAAAACTGTGGGGACATGTCCAGGCAGTAATCACGAACCAATACAGACTCAAAGGCATGCACACGCATAGACAATCAGAACACTTCAATTTCCTGGGACACTCCATTACAGATCTCAAAGAGTCTTTTTTTTGGTGGGGGGGGGCAAAAAAACTTTACTAGCACAATTAAGTGAGAAGCTCCTGAAGCGACATACAACAAAACACGTTAGGCCACCTCGGAAGGTCCCAACCAAAAATGGATTTTTACTTGCAATACTTTGCAACCATTAACTGATGAGGTATTTATAATCTCTTTCATATGCAATTTGCATCTATAGAACTACCTTGAAGATCACAAAAGTGATGCCTTTTGCAGATACTGGCGGTCCTCAACTTACAATCACAACCGAAGCCCAAAATTCCTGCCGTTAATCTGAGACAGTTGCTCCATTTTACAAACTTTCTTGCCACGGTTGTTAAGTGAATCGCTGCAGTTAAGTTAGTAACAAGGCTGTTAAGTGAATCTGACTTCCCCATTGCCTTTGCTTGTCAGAAGGTCACAAAAGGGATCACATGACCCTGGGACAATATGAATCAGTTGCTGCAACGGTCGAAAGTGTGAAAAATGGTCATTTTTTTGTGCTGTTGTAACTTCGAACGGTCACTAAATGAACTGCTGTAAGTCGAGGACTACCTATATTATCTAAAAGCAAGAAAACATGGAAGAACCTGACTGCCATTTCAAGTTTGTTACTTTAGCTGTCTTGGGGCCACAGAGTATAATTGATTGAAGAAATGTGGCTCAGTGGTGAGAATATAAGATGTCTTATATATAAAAGATAAGAGGATCAACCACCATGACTCCAGTTCACCTCTCTGCCTGAGAATGTGAGGAACTAATGCCAGCAACATCAGATTTTATAGGATTGGTTGAACATATATTTGGATCTGATCCAGAGTTGTTTCCTAGGCCTGTTGTTTCACCAAAGAGTTCTTCAACCTGGTATCGCACAAATTCAACAACTCTGATGACTATCAATTTGAGGGAAAATTCCGTAAAGTGAATGCTTTTTTCTGGCAATCTATAAATGACATTAATAAAATGCGATGTTACAAGATATTTGTTCTGCATTTTTGGATATTACTATTAACTATTCCACTTCTTTTCAGCTGCTTACCTTCTTATAAATTGCAAATATTGTTCCTATTGAGGCTAAACAGTCTATATGGGAAGAGCCATCTAGTGGATCAAAGCACACCACATATTTACCCTGAAAGAGGAGAAACAAAAGCAGTCTTAAAACAGATATTGGCAGGTACAATATTCATTCACAGTTTAGTAAAAGCTAATTTAGAAAGTTAGCAGTTCTGAGAAATCTGCTTTACGCAGAAGAACAGTCCAAAGGTGCATTTTTACATCAGAGGGATGACGAAAAATAGACTATTATATGGTACAATATCAACTGCCTACAATCGGTATTGTACTACTTTTATATAGTACAACTTGTACTGTACCCCCCCCCACACACACACACACACAAACACACATACACACAGAGAAAAAAGAAAATTGTCTGGCTGTTTCTGGTAAATTGCCAGAAGCTAAAGCTATTTTTTTCCCTGCAGTTCTTCAACTGCGGTATCAAATATTATTTCAGGAAGCTTGCTGGCTTCCTGATCCAATTTTTCAGGGAAACTGAGAACTGCAATAGGGTATCAATGAAATCAGGCACCTGACTTTCACCAGTGAGATTATGTTCAGTAAGTACTGGTAATGCAAAGCCATCCTTGGATACAAGGTAATGTATTTATTTCTCTCCGTGGTTCATTTTGGAAATTATGTCAGGTACCTTTTAAGGCTGAACTAGAATCTCAGGGAAGAGATTCCATGTTTTCATTTATATTTATTGAGAACTTTCATATAAGATATGTGAAAAGACAAACCAAAAGAAACAAATAACCCCCCCCCAAAAAAAACCCAGAAAAGTGCAAGAAAAGGAAACTAAAATTAAGAAACGCAAATTACTTCTGACCTTATTTTGAACAGATAATTACATTCTTATTCACCTCCACATTTAATCCACATCTTTTTAAATCTTCAATTCATAAATCAATAAATTCATTTTTTTCTTCTTTTGACAAAAAGTCTGAGGCTTCATATTTTCAAATCTCCTGCTCCCCTTCCAAGTGAATTGTGCACAAAATATGTGCAAAAGTAAATGTAACTGTCAGATAGGAAATCTATCCTGCCGGGGGATGGTCTTAAACCAGTTCTCATTCAATTGATGGAAAACTATTTTATTTCTCTACGTCTTTCCAAGTAAAATAATAGTTCACTGCATATTTGTTGGTAGAATGTGGTGTACATTGAATTGTAGGGTGGCCCAGTGCGAGTATCCTGCCTATCATAGTACAGAAAGTCCCAGAATAAGGCTCAGGCATTTCCTCACACGTACCTAAATCCTGCAATCTTTGTTATTCTGTGTCGTCACAATGTCATTTCCCCTAGCCTAGTCAATAACAGAGGCAGCCTCCAGCTATCCTTAGCTATTCTGTTTTTAAAGGAGTATTTATCCTCTTAGGGGCCGTCACCAGGAAGAATAGGGTGGACCTACTCTCCAAAGGACCTGAGGGCAGAACAAGAAGTAACTGTGTGGAAGATCATTAAAGAGAGAATTAAGGAAAAATTTCCTGACAGTGAGAATAGTTAATCAGTAGAATGGTTTGCCTCCAGAAGTTGTGGGTGCTCCAACACTGGAGGTTTTCAAGAAGAGACTGGACAGCCATGTGTCTGGAATAGTATAGGATGTCTTGTTTGAGCAGGTGGCTAGACTAGAAGACCTCTAAGGTTTCTTCCAACCCTATTATGTTCTATGTTCTTATCTTGACATGGTTTTTGTCACGGATTCAATCTGGCATGCTTCACTGATCATCCAGTTGCTGATATGGTCAGGTGACTCCAAGAGGTTGGGATCAGCTCAGATCATATTGGCAATTTAGTTTTGTGTTAGCAACACCTCCCCCCCCCCAATGTTTGGATGCTGTCCTCCATTTTAGTTCGATATGGATATGAGAAAGTTTTTCTTTCAGACTAAGTTCTCCTTCAGCTTAAGCAGTTCAGTCTTGATTCAGTTTTGGAAGCTTGGGAGCAGTGTTATCTGTTGCATGTTGCATGAAGCAACATTCAGTTCTGGAACTAGATTGTCAACTCTGCCCCCAGACATTTTCAGCTACAGAGCATGTCTAACATTTTTCTTTGGAGCCCCTTGGAAAAAAATCTCTTTTTTCCTACCACGATTCAATTGCGCCCCCTGCTGCTAAATGAGGGATCACTCTCTTCCCCCTTAATTAGACCACATACTGACCCTCTTTTCTTTTGGAGTGATTATTGCTTCTTTATTCTCCTCAGAGACCAGGACGCAAGTGCTGTAGGAGGACTGGAGCATGTTGATAACCAGAGAATTGGACAACATATCCAGTTTTTTCTGCTCATCCCCAGTCACGTTCATGCTTCCTGCTATTCCATACCTATGGAGGGAAAAAGCCCACAAGGTTATTACTAACATGAAAAAGAGCGAAGTTAGGGAAAAGCAAATGGATGTTCTTCATATTTTTGGATTGTATTTCTCACAGTCTTTTGCCATTGGCCATGTTGAAGGACCATACTGAAGGCCTTTTTGCAAGTACTGAGGATGTGGATGAGCTCCCAGGCATTTCCAGAGGTTAATTGGAGACCATGGATAATATTCAGTTTATTGAATCTTTTTACCCCAGCAATCATGAAATAAGGCATATATAAGAGGAATGTGCTTTAAAGTGTTGTAAACCATTTCCTTAATGTATGAATCTGCCTTTGTATCCTCCATGTTTTGTTTAGCATAATCTTATTGACATCTTCAGTGTTAAATGTCCAGAACTGTTTCTGTAAAATGCCAATCATTGTAATACTGTGATAGGGTCCATTTCCATGGTCATATCTGTTGGAAGACACTAAATGGATCCAGGATGAAATGAGAGAGAACTTTGATCAGCTCTGTGAGCTCCTTTCTATTTCAGCCAAGCTTCTCCTCTGACCCATCATCCTGCCAGCTGGTCTACTTTTTTCATGCAAGTTTATCCATCTTCTAGCAGACTGGCAGACCTGAATTCAGAAATAGCCTCTTTGCACTGACAACTTGTCTCTTGGGCAACTTGAAAGGTGACTAAGGTCTGTAATCTAGGTACCATTTATTCTTGTCCAGTCTCATTCCATCATATGTTGAAGAGGAGAAATGAAGCCAGGGCACTCCATCAAATGCTGCCCTTGAATTGTCACAAGAAATTGTAGCGATACTACAAGGCTCAGTAATAAGGCAGAATAAAGCTTCATGATCAGGGCAGCAGAATTTAGTGAGTTATTTAACCAATGTTTGTACTGCCCCAATCATACATCTCTGGATGGTTCACAAGATTCAATTTCAGTAGAATAATAGATACAATAAAATAATACATAATAACAACTAACATTATACATTTCTACTGATTCAATGCACATTAATGAGCTTATGAGATCTCTCTCTCTCTCTCTCTCTCTCTCTCTCTCTCTCTCTCTCTCTCTCTCTCTCTCTCTCTCTCTCTCCACTTAATTACATCCCTTTGCAAGCAATGAAAGGATAACTGCAGTTCCTTTCTAATAGGAAAGGCTTAAGATCTTCAGAACCAAATATAGCCCTTCCCCATGACCAATCCTAGTCCTTTTTCCATTTTCTGGACAGCATTTCTGACTTTTATAAGCGCCAATCTCAAAGGCTGGCATGGGAATAAAAGGGTTTCTGCTATTTGATTTCCTCCTTCAAGGCCAAAACCCTCTTTGTAACCTTGTAAGAAAAAAAATCAAGAAAATCAGTTGCCCTGAGACATTGCACTAGGAAGCACAAGATTGCATTTTGGCAACTTATTCTCTGATTAACTCATTCATGTTCGTATGAAATTATAAAAATATGCCATCAGGTTTCTGGAAGACAATCAAGACTTGGCAATGACATCAAACCTGTTAATGAACACAGTGCAATTTGCCACTTGGCACAATTCTGAATCCTTCTCTGAATGCATCTCCTATTACATTAGAAACAAGTTAGTTGGCCTGATCTTTACACTGACATGCTTATGGACCATTTTGTTTGAACCTCTCAGTCACAGAAATAGCACAGAGGCAAATCCGATTATTCCTGGGTTAACATTACTGTTTGGTTTGCTGAATTTATATTACCAATATTAAAATGAATGCATACTAAATGCTAGTACATTATCTGTCTACAGCTCAAATCCTGGTATTAAGTTTTGCTATCTTTTGAAACCTTTGTTCTCTCCTTGAAATTATAATATTAATGGAGCAGAGGTACCAGAATTTGATCAAAATCTGTTTATATCAAACCAAAATCAATAGTGATTTTAGAGAGGCTTCTATAACTCAGCATACATTAGCCATCATAGCTGTTTTTCTTTCATTGCAGTCACGTGGAACTCTTATCTCAATAATTTTATTCAATGTATTATAAGAAATAGACCTCCTTCCCCAGATCTCATCCAAGACATTCTAATACAGATCCACATCTCCTTTTCTCTATGCTACTCACATATGAGCAAGACCTGCCTTTCGGACTGCTGATGAGATGGCCTTGATGGCAGTGAGCGTTGAGTTCAAAAGCTGGGTCAGTTCTCCTGTTGCCCCTTTCATCCGTCGTCCTTTCTCCATGACATATCGGTTCAGGGTTATCATATCTGTTTCAAAGGGGCTTTGATCCGACATGTTGGCTGGAAAGCAGGACCGGTTTTCTTGGTTAGAATCTATTAGTTTTTCTCTTCCCCTCCTGATTCCTGCTGTTTGCCGGTAGTTTTATTTTAAGGAGAAGCAGCTGGTGGCACACCAAGCATGGATTAGTAAAAGATTCCTGAACCCATGTGACTTGAATGCTCAAAATAGACCTGCTGCACAATTCCTCTGGATCTTCAAAGCAGCAAGAACCAACGTCTACCCAGCTGAACAAATTACCTTTTTCAAGTAAATGCTCAATTAATTGTAACTAATTGTAATTGAGCTGAACATGCTATAAAGATAAAATTAATGAATGCCTCTAAATCCCATCACATTTTGTGGGAAATCAACAATGTGAGCAAGGTGGTCTATCCTGTAAACTCTCAAAACATTTATTGCCAAACTTGGCAAGTGCATCTATCTGTGATGGAATGTGGGTTTGGTTCAGAAAAGTAGAGGTAAGGCAATGTTGAACCATTACAGAAAAGATATCTGAGTCCTGGGAAAGTAGAAAGCATGAGGCAGAAACACAAAACAAGTCCATCTCGACTAGGTCAGATATAAGTTGAAGTAAGGAGAGGCTTTAATGGACTTTGAAGAATTTGTTACAATGCCCTAAGCTCCTTAAAGAACGGCTTCTAGTGACTCCTGTTTCGTGACCTTGCATACCTTGAAGGGTTGACTGTCCCTGACCTACAGTATATTATCTGCTTTACTACAGGTTGGCAACTTCTTTGGTCTGAGCGCCACCCTTTTAAATATAGAAGAAAGAAAGAGATACTGTAGTCATCTTGCCCAATTCCAGGCAGAAACTTGACTTTGGTCAGGATGACATTTTGAGCAGCTGCCTCTTGTTCATCAAATTGCAGACAGGGAACTTTCTCAGAGTTTGGATCAAAGGAACTTTACATTTAGCTCCAAGAAAAACTGTGAAGATATGGTCCTGCCAAAACAGCTAAAGAGTTTGTAGCTTTATCAAACCATGGTATTAAGTGGAAAACATGTCTTCCTCCAGATGTAGAACTCCCACTCTAGACACCACTTTAGACAGTTTGGCTAATGCTGAAGGATGATGATGGGAGTTGTAGTCCAGGGAGTTGAGTCAAATATTCAAAGCCCATTTCAGCATTGCTTAAAATAGTATCGTAATTATGAAGGGGATTCCAATTCCTGGATTGGTTCCAATCTGGCGGTGTTAGGAATGCCTAACTTCTACTCTAACACAGGAGTTTCTGTTTTCCAAATCTACCCGATTTTTGTTTATCAACATGCCTAGAACAGGGCTAGCCTTGCTTAATCAGACAAGAGTTGTTGGATTCCACAAAAGCACAACAAATTGGTTTCTTGCTGTTGTATTTTTAATGCCAGGTATAGAGAGACATTTTTTATTCTTCCACCTCTTGTTCTAAAATCACTTGGTTTACTTTGAGAAGCACCTCATCTGAGGGGGGGCAGGGGAGACAATCTGCTGTTCCATCCCAGATAAAAATGTCACAGGCCAGTTTTGGCCTAGAAATCTTGAAATCTTCCATATTGTATTATGAATCTGAATTTTAAAACAGGATTGTTCAGCAGCTGGCAAAGTCAAACAGCAGACAAACAAGTGCTTCTTAAGATGTTTACTGTCTACATATTTTCCTATGTAGAAATTTGCACTCTATTTTTTTCTTATATAGATAAGGGTGTTTGCAAGATTTATCAAGAAATTCAAGATGGTAGCCAGGGCCACATTGTCAAAATCTCATCCTGTGTTACACGCATTGCACATGCACCTATTGTAAAAAAAATAATGGCACGGCTTCAATCACAGTCATAACTACCATCTTTACTTTTTTGATCCCATCCCTGTGGGCCCTCTAGATATGGCTATGACTCCCACTTATTCTTCATGGTTATGATTTAGGTTTACAGATTAATGTGGAACCAAGCTTTCTATCTTCAAGCAGTTCATTATACAATGACCTTCTTGAACTTTATGGCACTGTTCCAGGACAAATATAGCTTACTTTTTCCCCACCAAAAATGATGGAGATGCATTAATGAAAATCTAAGGGTTTATAAAGTTGAAATAGATTGAGACAAAATTGCTCTGCCTAAAGAAATCTGCCTAGCTAGAGATCTGAAGCACAAGGAGAGGCTACAAGATGTGGTCCACAAATATCCAGATGGCTACAAGATATCAGCAAAGAGACACTTTCATCTAGTAACTAGCCCAGATCTGGTTGTTCTAGATCAGGGGTGTCAAACTGCCGGCCCGTGGGCCGGTTACATCATGTGGAGGCTGTGCCCACCCCAGCTCCAGCAATGCAAAAAAAGTTGCAATACGTCGCAACACGTCACATGACGCGGCGAGTTTGACACCCGTGTTCTAGATGAAACCATCCATCCTTTTTGTATCATGTATCCAGGGCTTTTTCACACTGATAAAACCTCAATGGCTGTACTACAGTGAGAAACCTTCAAGCAGCACCAAATTGAACTTTGCTTAGAGTTCATCTTACCCCTGATGACTCTTAAGAAGCAATTTGCTATTTTCTTCTGGGATGTTGTTTTTGAACTTCTTTGCCTACTCTAGTACTCAGAAATATCTTGGGGCTTCCCATCCGAGTACTAACCAGGCTCAACCACTTCTCAGCACAACTGAAGCATGCCCTACTATGTCTATAAAATAAATGGGATTGAAATTAGATGTAACTACTTAATAGTCACATTGTTTTCTGTAGATTGACTCTGAATCCATTCTAGAATATACAACTCTGGTTTTGCCCATGCAAAATAATAAATGGGGTAGTTGCTTCAATGAATCCATATTGGCATTCATTTAGTATTGTCAACTAAAGAATCTTGTGGATTTTAATTGTAGCTATAAACTATAAGAAAGTTAATTCTACAATGGCGATTACATATACAGTACATATTTATCTTTGGCAACACACAGCAGCTCCCTCACCAGAAGCAGAATTCTTCACAGTCCCGTAAAGAGAGGACATCCACACCATTTACATGCATTAAAATTGTGTAAAATTAGTTCTTCTGCAGAATTGATCAGGAACACCCTTGAAAATGTTGGAAATCCCGAAGTTTCAGCTGTCGAGGAAAATCTGCCTTTTTAATGTAAAGTAGTACTAGAGGAGAAAGGTGTGGATGAGGCAGAAAGACTTCATTGCAATAAACCCCACAATTTGGTACCCTCTCCAACAGGAGGTATTAGCCCCCAAAGCAAATATATTTCAATGGGCTTTCAGTCCCAGTGTATGAATGAATAACAGCACCTGTGTCTAATGAATTTCTTGAATTTTTATATTTTTCTTTAATGGTTGGATTTCTATATTTGCAAACCCCCCGCCTTTTAGGATTGGGGCAAGTTATAAAAATGGTTAATTAAATAAATATTTGTAGGGAAGATGATACAGTATGACTTAAGCCTCTGCAGTCCCCTTGTGTGTGTTGTTATTCTTTAATAAAATTTGTTTGCAGAAGTCCATGCCTTTCCCATTGCAGGCAGTCTACAGTGTTACTATCACTCAGAATGGCACTTGAGTCCCGTATCAAGATGTCTGCATGGGAGACTAAGCTAGAGTAGATCATATGAACATTCACATGCCATGCTTAGCTGTAAGCCATAGGCTAGGTCAGATGCACCCGTTGGCCCCTTCTCCAGCTTAGTATGTTTACCATCCATCTATATCAAGCATGTCATCCAAACACAAGTCTCATGTATTTTCCCCATCTCCAGTTAATGTAACCATTAACCAGTTAATGTGAACCAGAGGACTTAAGCATGAGCAAATGTCAACAAACGTTGACATTTGCTCATGCTTAAGTCCTCTGGTTCACTCCACTGAAAAACGCTGCTACATGAATGGCTAGGAGGAAGAGGAGAAGATTGTGATGAAATGTATTTGCCTTAACTGGTATTCGTGGTTAAACTTGAAATATAAGTCCAGCCATTGACTGGACTCACATATCATAGAAGAGCTGTGATGGTGCAGTGGTAAGAATGCAGTATTGCAGGCTCATTGCCAGGAGTTCGATCCTGACTGGCTCAAGGTTGACTCAGCCTTCCATCCTTCCAAGGACCCAGATTGTTGGGGCAATATGCTGACTCTGAAAACTGCTTAGAGAGTGCTGTAAAGCATTATGAAGCGGTATATAAATCTAAGTGCTAAGTGCTATATCTTTCTATTGGTGAACAGATTTAATTGAATAAATCACAACTGGCATATATTAGTATATTTACATAAGAGACTAATCCAAAATCAAACTTGGTCTCAGATTTGCTGAAAAGTGCCCTTCATAATCTAATATATATTTGATACCTCTCTGTTAGAAGTAGCTCTTCTGTGTGTAATCATCTGGATTACAGTCAGGCTGCTGATGTTAAAGAAGAAAGTAATTCTCTGAGCATCATAAGTAATGTTTTACAATGACAGGAGTATGAAATATGAGTGAGCTATTTCCATTACCCAATGTTCAAAACAGTCTATATAAGACGATACTTTCTTCCAACTGCATTTAAATGTTAGTAGTTTAAGTTACCAAACCATCTGTCACGTAAGCCGTTGTCCTTTCACCAAATGCCAAAGTTCTTTAGCTGCTTGCTGGAAATCTTACCACTTGGCAAATACTGCTCTAGAGCAGTTTTTCTCAACCTTATCAATTTTAAGAAGTCTGGACTTCAACTCCCCAAATTCAACATAATGTTGTACTGTATATATAATAAGCTAGGAGGTATAGAAAATGTACTGGATATCAGAAACATATGTTCTCAAAATGAGTTAAAGTACAGATTTTAGATTGGCTTTGTTGGTATTTCATTAATCTGGGATGTATGATTCAAGATTTTAGTTAGGCAAAGGGACTGAGTAGATAAAATTTTTAATAGCACTTGGAAAATCACACTGCATTAACCTTTGAGGCATTCCGAAGCTACAGCACACCACATATGGGCTTGGTCCAGTGGCAAGATGTTTCTCTTGGGATCTTGGCAGTCTTCTGTTCCTCATTTGGCTGAATGCTTCTTGACCAAGGCTAAGTATTCCTCCACATCATCTGAAGAGCCCAGCACAACTGGCGCACGCTCATGAATGTTTTCAGGAATAATGTCCAAGATCGCCTCCTTGCCTGTTGTTGCAGTCCCTCCAGCTTTTTCGATGATGAAAGCCATGGGGATGCACTCATACAGCAATCTCAGCTGGTGTTGAAGATGTGAAAAATAAGGACAGAGGTCCATCGTCAGCATTCTGTTTACACAGCAAACAAGCATTATACAGTCCTATGGGGATATCCTGCTCTTTGTGTATTTATTTCAGGACTCGCCTATCGGTATTTACCAAGAAGCAAACTCCATTCTAAACAGCGTATTTTAAACTACAAATTAAAAGTTTGGACTAGATTTTCATGTGTGCATGTGTATGAGCGTACACACATTCTCACACTAATTTTTTAAAAAGCCATTATAGTTCAGTGATTAAGTTCAGTTCAGGACAGAAATCCAGGGGTTTGGTTAGTCTAATCTCCCTAGTCTGCTTTCTTTCTCAGGTGATTGGATGCCATTCCAACCAGCATGAATAAAATCCTTTCATTTTTTGGATGATGGCTGACTGAATTCATACATGGCAGTAATCCCAAATACTGGCTTAGTATGATGTATGATGCTAGGTCAACTAACCAATCTGGAAGGCAGAGGGAAAAACTGGTCTACTACATCCAGTAATGGAAGAATTGTGCCATGTTTTAATATGAACATGTCCAACATGTTAACAGTTCAGAAATAGCTGGATCCATCCCATTCTGTGCCAGCTTCCTAATTGCAGTTTTTGTTTTTATAGAACAGTGTTTCTCAACCTTGGCAACTTTAAGACGTGTGGACTTCAACTCCTAGTAAAACAGTATTGGATGGAGTACACTAGCACTTTTGAACCAGTCATTGTCTCACAGCCTACCTTTGCTCATACAGTTGTGGCAGGGGAGCGAGAGTTTCATGAATGAAGGTGAATATACATGTCTCAGAATAATGTTCCAGGATCTAATCTGGATCAGTCACCGGGACCAGGGGTTTTGTCTTCCGAGCTTTCAGACCCGTGCTGGAACCCATCTTTAGGGAACTTCTCTCTAACTTCTCTAGTACTAGAGAGAAGTTCTGCAGCATGAGTCCGAAAGCTTGGAAAACAAAACCTCTGGTCCCAGTGATCAACCCTGATTGGATCCCGCAGAGATAATTTCCATGTGTGCTGTTTGAATTATTTAAAAAGACAGAACTAAAAGTATGCACAAAAGGGAGAACCCCGTGGTTAATAAACATGAAAGCCCTGTTGAAACGTGGTGCATGAATGAGTAACCATCTCTTATCTACAAGCCAAAGCAAACAAAATTTCAGAATTCTCAGAGATTAAAGTTCTTTGCTGAATAAATATGGACTCTTCCCCATGTTCAACTAGAGTTGGGAAAACACTGGCCAAGAGTTTATTGGCTACTTCTCAATTTCTGAAGATTGATACAGTATTATGCTCAAATGGCATTGTAAAGTCTCAGTAAGAAGAAATGGGTTCTGGGGTTTTTTAACAGCAAAAATGTGGCAACTGTTTAGCAGAGAGGAATATATTTTACTTCCTTAAAAGAATTCCAGCTAACAAAGCAGGGATGCCACAAACACAGTTGAATTATTTCTGATGTTATTCATGTCTGAGTTAGGTAACCATTCCCCGATACTTTAAAAATCTGTGCCATTTTTTTATGCGAATGTGTCCAGCATCTTAATAGTTCAGGAAAAGTTTGTTCCATCCTATTCTGTGCCAGCTTTCTAATTGCAGTGTTTGTTTTTATAGAGCAGTGTTTCTCAACCTTGACCACTTGAAGATGTGTGGACTTCAACTCCCAGAATTCTCCAGCCAGCATAGAAAAGGAATTTTCTAAAAATAATCCAGTAATCCAAATAATTTCCATCTATTCAAGAATTTTAGAACTACTACTGCCATATGTGCAGCATGTGCAAATGAACATGTGTCTTGAAAAAACAAATTAGAATGTGGCTGCATCACATTTACTACCACCATCTCTCCTCATATTTTGATGCCCTCTCTTGCCATGTTCAAGCAGCCCCGATCACTACTCAGTTCCCCCCAGTTATATCCCACCTGTATTTCCCAACTATGTGAACGTGCCAGATGCAAATTCTAATTTAGGCATGAGTAATAACTTCCCGTAAAGAGGGCATCATACTCAGGACTGGATCACGTAGCAGGAATCCTGCTCTACTCTCCTTGTGTATTTCCCAAGGAAATAAAGGGGTTGGAAAAGAACCCAATGATCCTTGTGTGCTTAATTATGCTACTGCTGTCTTTTTTGTTATTATTTCAACTGCTACAAAATCACACCAAGACTATTCCCAGTATGTTACAGAGGGTCTTGCACATCTCTCTTTCAATATCTTTTTACAATATGGTCTGTCTTCAGCCCAGTGTACATCCGCACTCAGCTCACATACTTAGAAAAACACTTGTACTTAGATGTGAGCTATACAGTATATGTTTGGGATTAAAGGCCAAACTAGAGGTAACATAGAACATTTATCAGGAGCCTCTCTGGTGGCTTGTTAATATATCTAAAAAGTCATAGGGGAATGGGAAATAGAAATAAGAGCATAACTATGAGACTGCCAGAAAGCTTTCTCAGCAAGAATGTATAGGAAAAAATAAGGATGCTTTCAGGGACAATATCGATCCCCTCTTTTCTCGACATTGTCATCTACATCCTTTCTAGTGACAGAATGTTAGGAGGAAGAAGTATTAGATAAGTTCATCATCTTGAGTTATTTAGAAAGAATAATACAAGAAGGATAAGAAAATCTAAAAAAACAACAACCACAGGACATCTTATTCAGACTTCTTATGCATCACATCTAATTTTAACATTCCAAGTACTAAGAGAATGTTCAGAGGCCTTGATTTCCCCAAAGCTTCTAAAAATTGTATCTAAAAATGTTAAACATTTTGAGCAAGGGAAAGAGAAATCTACCTGACAATCAGAGGAACTTAACTACATATCATACTCTGTACCATTGAAAGGTGTTAAACACGGATTAACATCTTATTTTGTAACTTTAAGCATAAACATCCTACTTATGTGCTACCTGCTTAATCATACTTTCATTTTGCCAAATCTCACTTTCTAGCCAGCCCTACATTTTGGTAAAGAACAAAGTCCATCATCAAAGATGGTCCAAGAGAGCTCCTTCTTGTGCATTGAAAAAGCCACCTTCAAAAATATACCAGGCAAAGCTTAGTGAACGTGAGAAAACAGATCACTCAAATTATAAAACTGGAACCAATATTGTTTCTCCTATGTTTTGTCAATGTTCTTGTACAAGGATGGATGCCTGGATTTATTTTTTTAAACGGGTTCTGCTCTAAACTATCAGGAAAATCAAATGTACAGGTACATGTGTTTAGTAATCTTACCTTTCCCTTAGGGGTCTTTGAATTGGCTGGGTATAAAAAGATTCCTCCATACACCAAAGTACGATGCACATCAGCCACCATGGAACCTACATACCTACTGCCATAGGGAGAGCTACCGTCCTAGAAAGCAAAATGAAATGGTAGATTAGAATAAGCTTTGGTTTGCAGATAACCGCATTCAATGATGACTTATGTATCTACCATGCATTCAAACACAGCTTCCCTCTGCCTCTGTTCCTCTAATGCATAGGTTCCCTATTGTAGGTACAAGAGGATCTTTAAATCCAATACCTAATTATGGAAAAGATGGACTCTGGGTGGTGTGGACTGCTGAATTAATTCAATTTGAATTTTTCAATAGCATCATAAAAATGAATCAATCTGATTTTGAAAATCAATTCAGGTCTGAAAAACAATCTTTCTGTGAATGCATGCACAAAAGCTACCAAATCTTTAGAGTGATTAAGAAGGAATAATTTTATTCAACAATTCAGATCATATCAGGAAAGAAGTTGGTTTGAGTTGGAGATTAGATCAAACTGCCTTTGAAATGATGATTTGAATTTCCAAATCAAATCTTTGCAGAACCCAGATATATTCACTTAAAAGATTGCCTGTGTAACTTTGACTCTCATATATACGAAAACTTACTTGGGGAAATTTCTTCTTCTGAAGATATTCCGTGACTGCTGGATCAAAGTACGATGCATATCCTTCATTTAGACTGTAGATATTTCCCTTTTTCTTTATTTTAACATCCCTATTGACCAAAATGAATTCACCAATTGCCTAGCAAATAAAACAGAAAGCGATGCCTTTTTAATGGCGTGGAATATTGCATCTTGAATTGAAGTTATAATTTTTTTAAAAAATCTTTTGTAAAGTATTACAAGGTAAAGTGTTGCCGGATAACTTATTTCAAGTGTTTATGTATTATAACCGGTCAAATGCTGTATCATCATCTTTCCAATTTTCTTAGAAATTTACTTTAATAAAACTATATATATACATATATAAAAACAAACTAATTCAAAACTACTGGTTATAAATATGCATATACATACATAAAAAACAAACTACTGGTAACTAGAATAATTCTACAAAATACTTTGCAGTTTGTACAATAAGAAATCATAAAAAGTTTGAAAATCGTTCTTTCCTAAGTGATAGATATAATTTCACAATTATTTAAAAAAACCACCTATAATTACATAAGAAGACAAAAGAAAACAAAATGAAAATGTAGGTTAGATACAGCTACAAAAAGGATACATAATAGATCATGACAAATTCTAGAAATGCAAAATATCCCACTTCAGTGTCTTACATCTGAACCAATAAGGTCAAATTCAATACGGCCATCCATTTTTATATTCTACATTCTAGAAAGCGATTCTAATGTAAATTGCATGACATCAGCTAGGCAGGCGCATGCAAAGAAGATCCTTTATGAAAATCCTCTAGGATATACACAGTGCCTCACACATGCGCACACACATGCCACTTACTCTTTAAGACATCAAGGTATATCTGAAAGCGTACAAGAACATGTGTTAACATACTTTTGAGATAATCAGAAGGCAGTCCTATTTGGAAGGAGTTTCATCATACATGGAGGTTGAAATGCAAGGATTGTTCAAAAACCACACACTGTGCTCATGGACCCAGAGGAAATTATGGTAGTTAAATAGTGCTTTTAATAAAGGAAGTCCTATATATATATTATTTCTTTTAGAAGATAAGTGGCTTTCTGCAACTCTTGTAACAATTTATTTTTTAAAAAAAAAACACCTACACCATCATTTCATTGTTAGCAGCATTTACCTCCCTGTCTTTCAAATACTTTGCCTTCTAACTCTACCTCAGCTCTAATGCAGACTCCGCGTTAAGGCATTGTCTGTTCCAGTTAAACTTCCCCGCCACCCTTACTTCTGCCCTGATTTTCATTCATAATTGTCACCTTTGTTTGATAAACAGCCTACATTTCTGTTGATCTTCATCATTTAATTTTAAAATACTGCCTGTGCACATTTCAAAGTTCCCACTGCTTTCCGGCTTCCTTTCCTAAGTGTTAAATTGTATATTACATTTAAAAAGAAATGTGCAATTTCATTTGTCCTTTTCTTATTCCAAAGCAAGAATGAAGATCTGGTCCAGATTGGGATGCTAGCATTAATTAGGATCATAGCAGCATAGATATAAATTATAAATCCCCACTATGATCCTAACCTAGATGAAGGTTCCTCTTGCCAAATGCAGACATACAGCCCCTTGATATAATAAAAAGGAACAGGGATCCTTGCATGCCAGATATGAAAAATATCATCTGAAGAAGCAAAAAAAAAACCCATAAAAGAACCCCAAAAAATTCTTTTGCTGGAAACATCCAGTACATAAAGACAACATGAAGTAGGCTTCCTTGTATATTCTGCCATCTATTCGTTATTACTTTCTGTCACAAAAATCACAAAACTCAGTTTCACAGTGATCACGTATAATTTTTATGCAGTTTTACACTATTCACCCCTTAAACTATTGAACATAGCATTGTTATAATAAAATTATATAAAACACTCATTTTGCGATCATAATAACTTTGAACAGTTGTATAATGACTAGTCGTTAAGCAAGGACTAACTGCACCGTGCATAATAGGCAAACTCCAGCATAGTATTTATCTTATTGATGGTTGTTTCATTTCGCAAATTAAAAACGGAGACTGAAAAGGCAGGATTGCAAGACTGCAAGCAAACAATAATCAACCTCAGGATCCCCAAGATGCCCCTTACCGGATCAAGCATAAAACAGTTGACACCAGATTCCAGGGCCAGGACAAGCATGGTAGCACTTCCATAGAGGGCATAACCGGCTGCCACCAGATTGCGACCAGGCTGCAGAGCATCCTTTTCACAAGGAGCACCAGGTGAAACCTTGCATGATAAATACAATAAGTTTAGAACCTGGAAAATTCAATAATTTTATGCAGCTGATGAGAAGAGTTTCACTGCTAAACTGAGATTCTTTCAGTTCATTGGTGGCAGTATTTTCTTCTTAGTACAGCAAATAATCTGAAATATGCTGTGATACTCATAAAAGCTATCACTTCACCAACAAATATCTTGATCATTGGTAAACGTGATTCCTTCAGGTTTAGTTCCAGTATCAGATGGTTCCCAAGCTTAAGAAATAGCTTCAACTGTTGACTTAATCCTTATGCTGCTCATACTTCCCCCCTGGCCATAATACTATGTACAAAGGTAAAGGAGTCCCTGCAGATTTTACTCCACTAGTTGTTGCCAACCATAGGGGGCAGTGCTCATCTCCATTTCAAGGCCATTGAACCAGTGCTGTCTGAAGACATTTCCACGGTCATGTGGCCAGTATGACATCACGGAGTTCTATTACTTTCCCACCAAAGTGGTACCTATTTATCTACTCGCATTTGCATGCTTTTGAACTACTAGGTTGGCAGGAGCTGGTGTGAGGACAGGAGCTCACCCTGTCACATGGCGCTCGGGTCTTGAACCTGGACTGCCAGCTTTCCAGCTGACAAGCCCAGCATCTTAACCATTAAGTCACTGCCCCGCCCCTCATAATATTATGATTTCTTCCTTAAAAATTTCCAAATGTTACTGAATCATATCTTCCAGCATTCTAATGGCCACACTTTTTGGAGCTGCTAGGAATTACAGTTTATGGATATCTGACAATTATTATCCCTGAATGAAAATAATGGTTTTGGGACCCGAGGCTATCAAGCAATTACCTTCTTCTTTAGACCCAAAGCTGGATGGAATCAATTTTTCCAATAAAACCATACTCCCTTCACTCAGCTATATGTACAACTTATAGAGTGTACAACTCCTCAGTGTCATCATTAGTGTTCCTCCCCTCTTTAATTCCCACCCCACAAACTCTTAATTCCTGTAATTGCCAAGGAAAGTTTACTATTTATTTTTAAATACAAGATAAAACAGAATCTGAAAGAAGGAAGAATAAGCACTCCATCCCCATATGGAAAAAAACCCAATAGGTCCCACCACTACTGCACTCCGCAAACAAATAGGACAAAAGAAGGAGGTAGCTATTAGCTGTGTTTTCAACCCAAAGTTTTCCCCTTATTTTGATCCTTATTTTTCAGTTTTCAATATTTTTAACCCTTGTGTACAATCTGCAATATAATGAATAATTAAAACAAATAGTAGAGTGTTTGCATCTAAAGACTATCAATGTATATATTTAAATACATGCTCATCTAGAATTTCAAGTTCCATCAATCAGGTCACCTGCCTATAAAATGGTATGCACTCTTACTATACTTATCGTTCCATTGTGCAAATCAGATGCCTACAGGAATTAACCAAACCTACTGGTTTAGCTACTTGGAAGTTTACACTGTGACTTTGCTTCCAATGTGCAAGATCACTTCCCCCTTTTGAATAGGCTGCCCACACCATTGCATCCTACAGGCCTGACTCATGAAAAGAAATAGCTGCAAATCACAATGACTAAAGAAAAACTGCATCCGCTCAAGCCCAGGTGGAGTTTATTTACTACACAACAGCATAACTTATATAGTTTGGTTTTCGATCAGCATGTTTTGTGGCACAGGCACTGTGTTTTACACATAATGGTAAGTAAATCCAGCTATGGCTTTCCAATCCAATATGGAATTTTTTAAAATATAGTAGCAATGGTTAAACCTGCTTTCACATGAAACAGTAAACTCTGCTGGAATCAGTAAACGTGGCCTCTTAACTTTGGATTGGAAGTGAAAAGTTATTATATGGTCTTCAGGAATATCCAGCGATACAGCACTAAAACTCACTGTATCTAAACAGTCTCTGGATTCATGTTTTTGTTGTTGTTGTTCAGTCAGTAAGTCATGTCCAACTTTTTGTGACCCCATGGACCATAGCACTTCAGGCCCCCGTCCTCCACTGTCTCCTGGAGTTTGCCCAAATTCATGTTCATTGCATCAATCACATTATCTAACCACCTCATCCTCTGCCATCATCTCTCCTTCACTCTTTCCCAACATCAGGGTCTTTCCCAATGAATCCCCTCTCCTTATTAGATGGCCAAAGTATTTGAGCTTCAGCTCTCTGGATCCATATATTGTGCTAAGTGATAAGTGATAATATGGTATGTTTGGTTTTGACTAAGTACAATGGGTGAATCCAATCAACTGGTGTTTAGTTAATAAATCGTGGTTAAACAAAGTGTAAACTCTGTCACACTATTTATGGCCT
This sequence comes from Azemiops feae, assembly GCA_023970755.1. Lineage (NCBI taxonomy): Eukaryota > Metazoa > Chordata > Lepidosauria > Squamata > Viperidae > Azemiops > Azemiops feae. Next base: position 1,977,836 of record JALGBA010004290.1, read on the forward strand.
CAGTTGAAATTTATCACTGCTACTTGGGGATTTGGGAGCTTTAACAGGAACATAATTAGAAATAGTCTAATATAAAAGTGGTCCTCCTCCTCCTCCTTTTTGATATTTAGCAGCCATTCAATATATCTTACCTTTCTATAGATGCCAAAAATGGTTCCAATAGAAACAAGGCAATCAATGTTAGAAGAGCCATCAAGTGGATCAACGCAGACAATATATTTACCCTACAAGAAAACAATATTTGAATAACTTTTCAAAAAACAAAAATGAATGCTTAGTTTATTGTTAAATATTTTGACCAAATAATAGCTTTGGGGAGAAGGTAGGCAGCTTTTCCCATTTACCTGCCTAAAATGAAAGGTTTGAACTACTAACTCATCTCAGGCTGATGGATCCCAAACTATAAATGACAAAGAAACATCACATTCATGAAGTGGTCAGGCCACACATTTCTCAGAAGGGAAAATTGTTGTTTGATTTGGGTTTTGCAGGTAATTAAATTTAATGGATTTGCTATGGCAGCCACCGCCGAAGATTCTGAATCGCTTTATAAAAATGTTGACGCCACAGCAAGAAGCTTATTTCAGTCACAAAATCTCAAGGAATGTTGTGTAAGATGTATCACAATCTACATCTCGGGTATTGCATTACTTCCCAGACTGCAGGCAAAACTAGCTGTTGAATGTTCTAGACCAGGGGCAGGCAACCATGACTCTTTTATGACTCGTGGACTTCAACTCCCAGAATTCCTGAGCCAGCATAGGAATTGGCTCAGGCTCAGGAATTCTGGGAGTTGAAGTCCACGAGTCATAAAAGAGCCAAGGTTGCCTACCCCTGGTCTAGACCACCAGCAGCCCAAAGTGGATAAGGCTTATTCATTTAGAAAACCCTCCTGCAAGAGGTCACTCAAAATTAGCATGCAAGGGTAGGAAGAGCAATAAAAGGTCCTGATCATGATACAGCTCTCCAATCAAGTAGAAGTCATAATCCAGAAAAGACTAGACCAACATTTAGAAAAAAGATCAGACTGAGGAAACCCTCTATAAAACTGTCTTAAAGAGGGTTTAAAAAAGTCAGGATGGAGACTGTATAAGGGGACCCTTTTCACTTTCTTTACATGCATCATGCAAAATTTGCCAAAGAGAGATTAGGATTCCATTGCATGATTGTGGCAGGATCTTGAGGTGTTTTTTTTTTATTATTTCTCTGTGAATATTCCTGTCTCAGTTAAATTCAGATGATTGTCCTTTGCTGCCAAACCAAGACAGTTAAATGGCAAAGCAGCACAGGGAAAAATATCTAACTTGGTTTAACTGAGCTCTGCGGTTCATGCTCCCAACCCTAAATCCCCAGCAATGGAGAAGGAATGGGAGTTGAAAGGGATTTTTGATATAACCCGCATAACACACCAATTCTTTCAAACAAATCTTTTGTAAAATTCACTTCCAGACTTGAAACACTTAAAAGGTTCAAGTAAAGGTAGGGAACTTATGGCCCACTGTCCTGCCTGTGATTTCAGTGGCTTCCAGTGTCTCAAAACCCATGCTCTCGATCCTGCAGAAAAGTGGTGAATTTCAAGGACATTTTTTTTTCTAACCCTGACACCACCACCCCAAAAAAAAGACCCAATTTGATAAAAATGTTAGTTGTCATAATGAGACTCATAAGGGCTGAAAATAATAAAGAGAAAAAAAAATGCAGCTCTGGCTTCCCATGTCTGGATTAAAATAATACCTTGAGACATTTTCAAGAGATTGATTATATAGCATCACCTTCTGCTCTTTGATCAATCCTTTTTGCCCTTGGATTAGCACAATGAAGGAACCATAAGGTTGCCCTGTGAAATTTAACCTAGTGTCCTCCAGATATTGGCCATTAGGTCTGAGTATTGGATTACTTGTAGGTCAATATGTGACTTAAGCTTAGTGAAAGCTGGTTTAGGGTAATTGCCTATTGATTCTAATTTTTTTTCTATTTTTTTCTATTATTTTTTTTTGTCTTCAGAGGATACTGCTCTTTGACCTTTGAAGTCAGCATGTTGGGTTAAACTTTACCCATTTAAAAACTAGTTGTTGCTCAATGCTGCCTTGAAAGCAAGCACTGGGGAATTTATCAGAGATACTGACCTGTCTATCATCTTCCACTATTACTGCTTCTTTGTTTTCTTCTGACACAATGACACAAGTTGAGAACGATGATTTCAGCATGTTGATCACCATGTCATTGGAAAGAATGTCTAACTTCTTTACTTGGTCCCCTGTCACATTGGTAGAACCAGCAATTCCATAGCTGAAAGGAGGGGGGGGGGAAATCGTCAGAAAATATCTATATGTGTGTGTATGTGTTAAATGAAGCTCTCAAGCAGGTTAGAATTAATTATGACTCTAATATCTCACATAGATCCCCACAACTTTTAGTCCCTCTTCCCTTCTCCCTGAATTAGGGTTACATTTGACAGTATTTCTCAGGGTTCTAAATAAAAATGGGCAGGTACATATGACACTGATCCTACTTTATCTTGAACAAAAATTGCATAATAAATTCAAGCCTTTATGGACTTCCCTGTTTTCTGCCTTCCGGTACAGACATTTCAGAAGTGTCCCTATCCCACTAACATTAATTGCAATTCAGCATGTCATCTAAATTTTTGGACTGCAGTGTTAAACATAGTTTGTCAAATTCCATGTGAGATCACATGGTTTCAATGTGATTTATTTTAGACAAACCACAATTAAACTTTTCAGGTCTGGATAACAAAATCAAAATTAGAAGCAAACCTTTCCTCTTCAGTTTTTTTTCTTGGTCACAAAACTGAAGCTTAATGTGATGTCTGGACTACTATCTGAAGTATGTTCATATTTTCATATACATGTTTCATTTGTAATCCTCAGACTGTTAATATGACATCCTTAATTTTTGATGCAATCTTTTTAAAATTTTGCTTTAACATTTTAGACCAACCTTCCTCAACTGATGCCTTCTAGATATATTAGTGCAACTGATAACTTATGATACCCAAGAAAATAATAATGCTCAGCATTATACAAGTGATCATTCTAAAAGTTGCGATTATATGGTGCCACATTAACTACAACTTTCCCTAACCACCAGAATTACTCATTTACATCTTTTATATCTTTCTTCAGAAGTTGGTGAAAATTGCAAGAGCCGTAGGCCATTATGTTTCACTATAATTAGCTGGAATAGCTGTAAAAAGGTAAAATCTATTCCTTTCTTGCCCATAAAAGAATCCCATGGTGTAACTGAGAATTTAGGCAATTAATTGTATCCCCCAAAATGTGGAGGGCGCAAGATGGACATATATAGTAAAGGCTAACATGGACATATATTTGGTAATCCCCCAGCCCACCATTGTTGAACAAGTAGTTTTGGCTGTTATTCAACTTTTTTATTAAAAAAAGTGGACCCAAGTTTTGCTTTCTGGGGAAAATCAATGGGACAGAGTAACTTATTATTAGCTGCCAAATGATGTAGGATTTTCAAACATTGGATGAATCAGCTATTTGTTTGGTCCTTTCAGAACATCATAGTACTAAGTTTAATGGAAAACCTAGCTGAATGGCCGCAGCAAGCACAATGATGCTGTGTGATACAGGTAGTCCTCAACGTATGACCACAATTGAGCCCAAAATTTCAAATGATAAGCTGTTGAGTGAACTTTGCTCCATTTTACGACCTTTCTTGCCAGAGTTGAGTGAACCACTGCAGTTGTTAAGTTAGTAGCACGGTTGTTAAGTGAACCTGGCTTTCCCCTTGACTTTTCTTGTCAGAAGGTTGCAAAAGGTGATCACAAGACCCTGGGACATTGCAACCGTCATAAACACATGCCAGTTGCCAAGCATCTGAATTTTGATCACCTGACCACGAGGATGCTGCAATGGTGGTGTGAAAAACAGTCATAAATTACTTTTTTCAGTGCCATTGGAACTTTGAACAGTCACTAAATGAATGGTCATAAGTGGAGGACTATCTATATACCTTGGACTGCAAATTTTATCTTGCTCCAAGGCAGCATTGCTGTACAAATGAGCTAACAAGTCCTTGCTACGAAAAATTCTTTTTATAAACACTTGACTTATCAAACCTAAGATTTAGAATATTTAAAATTCACGTATGAATTCATATCCAAATAAGATCATGCTGTCCATATACATAGCCAGATATGGGAGTATTCTCTAAGAGCTCACAGTAAGAAAATCTACCAAGATGTTATCTGAATCACATATTAACTTTACCCAAATACGAGGATCATCTAGTAGCCAATTATTATCTGATGGCTCAACTTTGCTTATTTGCCGATTGCACTAAAAGAAGGGCAAACATAAGCAAAGTTCTTCATTAAGAAATACAAAGTATGTCCACATAGATGTGCACATCAGGCAGGCAACAGCCATCTCTTCAGTTTGCTACTTCCTGTGGGAGGTGGCATTAAATGGCTATACTTGCATCATAACTTGTTCCCAAGACAAAGAACACAATTGCAGGGCATTTGTGTACACTTCAGAGTTTTTATTATTGAACTTACCTTTTGCCCACAAAGATAGTTGGGTGGTTGGGATTCTACCTTCAACCTTTTACTGATCAAAACCTTTTAAGCTGAGTGGTTTTTTCCCTCTGATGTAATATTAAACAATTTCTATCAAACTGAACTTCTTTTTGTAATTACTAGATGATGTTAATCTAAAAGAAGGGTAGAACAAAACTGCAATTGTACATCTATTTATCTGGTAAGCAACCCTAATTTAAACGAATAGGACTTATTGCTGTGAAGTACCTGTATAATGATACAAGTTAAATATATAAGAAACTGATTTTCTATGGTCATATATAACTAATGTTGAATACAGATTCATTAACAGGAAATCATTTTAACAGTTTAGTTTTTGTACCCAAAAGGCATGTGCACACTTATAAAATAAGTGGGAAATCCTTTCTTCTTCCATGAAAATACAGTAGTAAGCAAAAAAATGAGTAGTTACATGAGAAAGGGCAGCCTGTAGTCTGCTGGAAATCTTATACTACAATGCTCATCATTCCCAGCACATCTTCAAATTACAAGAGGCAAGATAGATTAGCTGATATTCCAAGAAAGTTAATAAGTACAAAAATCAGATTGATGAATTACAGTTTTGGCAAAATAAAAGAAGCAAGGTTACTCCCAGTTGGATTCCAACACTAAATAGTAAACTACAGCAAATCAGAGGACAACACACAAATCCTGGCTGAGACTCCAGCTGAAGAATGGGTTCCAAACTCTGAGGAGTGATTCAGCTAGGTTGCATTAGCTTTCAGGTTGATGAATCCTGGTTAGCTAAAAAATCCCAGGAGTGGAACATAAGGAAGGGATGTTCAGATATTGGACTCTAGAACAGATTCTGAAGACATATTTTGGGGTATAATAACTATATTCCCCATCCCTTGGTTGTCCAAAACTTGACAGCAAATGAAAGGGGACAATAATGGATCACATGCAGACAGTCCACTCTGAAAATCAGGCAGGAAGATGGGTGCAACCTAGGAAGGAATACAAGGCTGCATAATTGGCCACACACTTGCTTTCTCTAGGCGGTGAATATGGAGGACAAGATTTATATAGCTGAATGTTGTAGCCATGAAATCCATCAAGATTAATCCAGAGAAAGAAGCAGATTGAGCAATTAAAGGCAAGATTCATTCTGAAACCATGAAAGAAGACAGCTGCTCCCTGAAAAAATTCATATATTATACTAAGGCATAGTTATTTAATAATTTGTTAAATAAATCATGACTTCCTACTTGCATATGTAACAGCAAGCTGCAAACCCCAATTTACAAATCATAGCAGCTGAATTCGCACATCAAGCTAAGGCAGAATCAAATCATCCACAATATTGCATGCCACAAAGTGTGCATGGAGGACCAGGCCAATGATGGCTGCCAGAGTGCTTGCATATCCTTTTTCTCAAAAAGCTGTCTCCTTTGGGCCCTCTGCGAGAGAACTGGCTGGTTTAAGTCACTTCTCCCTTTCCGGATAGCTTGGTATGGAAGAGTGATGGGGCTTGATGGGGCTAATTCCTAGTTGTTCAAGAGAAGAATCTAGGTGGACAGTGAGTGGAAAGGGCCACCAACACAACTTTCTCAAGAAGAGAAAGATCAGGAAGGATGGGACACATAGAGCAAAGGAATGCAGAGGTGAACATGGGGCAATACCAGTAGCTGTTTTGGGGGGGGGCGCAGTGCTCCACACACTCCATCTGAGTAGAAGGAAACTGAGTAACTGAAAAAGAAAAGGTAACAACTCAGGTGCCCCCGTCTTTTTCCAGGCAGAGAAATAAGTAGGAACAACATCCTGCCTCTGTCTCAGCATCTGCCTTCTGAGTAATCTAGCAGAATCCAGGCTCCTTCTGACACCTGGTAGAGTCAGCTGGTCAAACACCTGTCTGTCTTCAATGGGGAGAGAGAATGGCGAGAAGACGATCCCCGCTGCATTTCTTTAGAAACCCGCAGCCATCATGGGATCTTTTCGAAACTCCCCATTTTCGATTCTCCAGGAATGCTCAAGGACCACCCCATCATCCCCACTCAAGCAACACGCTGGACCTCGAAGAGAAACCCGAGAGAAGTGTGTGTTTGGGGGGGGGGTGTTTCACCGCGGGGGCCGTGCTCCTTGGCTTTGTCAGCCAGAGGCGTCGCGCACACTTACAGGTTGGCAATGCCCGCCTTGCGCACGGCGGTGGAGATGGCTTTGACGGCCGTGCAGAGCGAGTTGAGCAGCTGAGTGAGCTCTCCCGTGCCCCGCGCTTTCCTGCCTCCCTCCATCACGAACCGGGTCACAGTGGTCACATTGGTGTCGAAGGTGGACCGGTCTGTCATGATGGCAACGGCTGTGGCTTTGGCGCTGGACGAGGAGGAGGAGGAGGAGGAAGAGGGGACGCGGTGGCCGATCCGAGTCCTTTTGAGAGGGGAGGGCACGGTTGGCAACGGCGGAGGCCGTCCCGACGCTTCCCGGGTCCGCCTCTTTTACCACGCGGAACTGGCGCCAGCCGCCCACTCCGCGGTCAGCCAAAGGGGGAGAGGAGCCCGCCCAATCCTGAGAAAGAGGTGGGGAACCCCGATTCCGAGCAGGGAGGGCAGGAGAATCGCTGTGGAGTTTTTGATCTTCGGGACTACGCGGCCCGAAAACGGGTCGAGCGGAGCAGGACCGATCAGGTCCCCTAAGGAAGTGAGGGGAGGGGAGAAAGGAGGGCGCACCACGATGAAGAAGTTTGATTTAAGACCCGACCGTCGCGTTAAACCCAACCACACAAATCATTTTTATAGTTGAATGTCACGTGCGAATCATCCCTTCGCCTCCTTTTTACCGTCAGAGAAGGGGTGTCCAAGCTTGGCAACTTTAAGACTTGTGGACTTCAACTCCCAGAATTCCCCAGTCAGCCACGCTGATTCACATGCTGACTGGGGAATTCCGGGAGTTGAAGTCCACAAGTCTTAAGTTGCCAAGCTTGGACATCCCTGCTTTACAGGTTTCCGATCACAATAGCAATTTAGATCTAACTAGATCGGGGACTCGTTGCTGGGTTTAAAAAAAAAAAAAAAAAAAACCTCAGGAAAAGAAATTAACGAATGAGAAATAGGCAATGTGTACAAACTCCATTTTGAATATATTCTTCCCTTCTTTCTGCTAGTATAATTGTGTGCATTGTTCTATCTACTATCTCAAGTGGGGAGAACTGCATACAACATACTTGATTCTTGAATGAACCAATTTTTCGGAATTCACATACTACATTAAATTCAAAAAGAGCTGCAAGCAATAACCAAGATTAATAATACAAACCTTGGCACAAGCCTCCTGGGTTTGTAACTGACCTGATTAAAGCCAATCACTTTCTCTGTGTGGCTACTGTATCAGACCCCGGCTACAAAAGTCCAGACCAGCTCTGCAGAACTAAGAAAAAAAAATACAGAATATTGATAACTGCCACCTAGTGGCTATTTTGGAGTTCTGCAAGTTTTGTTTTTATAGTACCGGTAGTACATATGTGCAGGGTATCCCAGATAAGTAATACAGCAATCAAAATTTGGCAGTAAATGAGGAAAAACTCAGTTCATTTTAAAAACCTAATAACTATGCACAGGAGATTATAATAACATGTAGCAAAATTGTATGCTTGATAGGCCAATTTAATGGAACTCCAGAAACCTATTCTTTTAAAAGGCTGGGCCTGCAGTGTGAAGGAGATGAAGCAGTGGGCTTTGAATAGACAGTGACAGCAAGTAATACATAATGGACATTATCAGGCCATTGGGTGTCTGGAGACCCTGGCTACTGCAACATTGTTGCATAGGTGGTCATTTGCAAGGTCCTGTCTGATGTTGGACCAAAGGGGGAAACTTTAGGTGATGTCCCTGTATTATCCTTCCAGTTACAGGGCAGCATCACTGAACTGCTTAGTCTCATTTTACAACCATTCATTCAGCGACATTCATTCAAAGTTACAACAGCACTGAAAAAAAGTGACTTATGACTGTTTTTCATATGACTGTTGCAGCATCCCCATGGTCACAGGATCAAAATTTGGGCAGTGCCTGGAGCAGCAGAATAGAAGAGAAAGAACTGGAGAAGATAACAAAATACAAAGACCTACAAATAGAAATAGAACGATTGTGGCAAAGGCAAGCAAGGATAGTACCAATAGTAATAGGCGCCTTGGGTGCAATCCCAAAACAACTGGAGCACCACTTGAACACCATTGGCATTGACAAATTTGCCATCAGTCAATTGCAAATGGTGGCCTTACTAGGAATAGCTTCCATCCTGCGACGATAATTGTAATACCATCAATTCAAACAGCCACATCTGCCTATCCCAGGTCCTTGGTAAGGACTGGATAGGTAGACAAAAATGCCAAATCCAGTCTGAACATCTGGCTGACTGTGTGATGATTAATAATAATAATGATAATAATAAAATAGTAAAATATAATAAAAATATAATAAAACTTGTTAATAGAAAGAGTTAATATCATAAGTAAAGTTTAAAAGAAAATAATTGTGGAGTATTTGGCTACAATGGACTTTTTAGTCATATTTCTTGTTCAATCACTAAGTTGTGCCTGACTCTTCATGACCCTAGGGACCATAGCATGCCAGACCCCTGTCCTCCAGTGTCTCCCAGAGTTTGCCCAAATTCATGTTCATTGCGTCAATGACACTATCTAACCATCTCATCCTCTGCCATCATCCCTCCTTCACTCTTTCCCAACATCAGGGTCTTTTCCAATGACTTCTCTCTCCTCATTAGATGGCCAAAGTATTTGAGCTTCAGCTCTCTGGATTCATATATTATGCTAAGTGATCATATGTTTTTTTTGGTTTTGACTGAGGACAATGGGTGAATCCAATCAACTGTTGTTTAGTTAATAAATCGTGATTAAACAAAGTGTAAACTCTGTCACAGTATTTATGGCCTCAGTTAAAACTTATCACTGCTACTTGTGGATTTCAGAAGCTTTAACAGGAACATAATAAAAAATTTGGTCATAAAAATGGTCTAATATAAAAGTGGTCCTCCTCCTCGATATTTAGCAACCATTCAATATATCCTACCTTTCTATAGATAGCAGAAATGGTTCCAATAGGAACAAGGCAATCAAAGAGCCTTCACTCTTTCCCATCACCAGGGTTTTTTCCAACGAATCCTCTCTTCTCATTAGGTGGCAAAAGCATCTGAGCTTCAGCTTCAGTAATCTGTCTTCCAAAGAACAGTCAGAGCTGATTTCCTTTTTAGTCCTATACAAAATGCTTTGAACAGTATTGAAAGCATTATAGAAAACGGCAAGCATATTTATATGTTTCCATAGGCTTGGCTTCATTCTTGAAATAAATCTTGGTCAGTAATTCAAAATGTGTTAATTCGTGACATGCATTTGTACTGAATTAGTAGTTTTGTGCCAGTTGAAAATGAGTGATTTGAAATGAAATCTCTGGAATAAATGTAGCTAAGCTAATAACTTAATATAACCAAGATCTTAAAACTGAAGCAGAGTGGAATAAAGACATTATAAATAATTGCAAAACATCCTGGCCCCTTAGCATGTTCACCTGGGACTAAAACTGAATTAAAAGAAAAAAGCAAACTACAAAAGAAAAAGGGGAATCAGAAGCTATGCTTGAGTGTTTTTTTGGCCACCAGCCATTCCCTCGAGATCTAATAATGTCCTCAAAATAAAACTAAATCAAATGCTATTTTCACATACTGCTTTGTCCTTCCTTCCTTCCTTCCTTCCTTCCTTCCTTCCTTCCTTCCTTCCTTCCTTCCTTCCTTCCTTCCTTCCTTCCTTCCTTCCTATAATGGTGGAATGCTTGATCTCTTGGAATTGTTTTAAATGTCATGAAATATCTCTTTATTTGCAGTTCAGCCACATGATCATTTTTTTAAAAACTATAAACAGTGGTCTCAAATACAGTTTCAGTACAGGTAGTACTCGACTTACAAAAATTCATTTAATGACCATTCAAAGTTACAATTGCACTGGGAAAAAATGACTCATGACCATTTTTCACACCAAAGACCGCTGCAGCATCCCCTTGGTCACGTGATCAAAATTCAAACGCTTGTCAACTGACTCATATTTATGACGGTTGCAGTGTCCTGAGGTCATGTGATCACTTTTTATGACATTCTGACAAGCAAAGTCAATGCGCAAACCAGATTCACTTAGCAACCATGTTACTGACTTAACAAATGCAGTGATTCATTTAACAACTGTGGCAAGAAAGGTAATAAAATGGGGAAAAACTCACTTAACAAATGTCTCACTTAGCAACAGAAATTTTGGGCTTGACTTCCGGTTCCGGTCGCAGCGCCCGCGGACGTGCAGAGAATTCGTTCTCTTGGCCGTCCGGTTTCCCCCCGCCGGTAGACCCTGGATAGGGTCGAAAGTCGCCCTGTAGGGGCGACCACCGTAGAGGAGGGCACTCGTTGATCACGGAGGGAGCGGCGGCTCCCTCTGCGGTCCAAGAAAACCACCTTTGGGCCGACGGGGAAAAGATCGGCCAGTAACATGGCCGATCACTCAGCTGCTCCAGCCGAAAGTCACAGCAACATCTAAGCGAAAAGAACCACCGTGGAAGATCCGGGTGAGACCTTTTCTTCCCTCTTGTTAATTTACCTTTTTCCCTGCTAACAGTTTTAAAAACTATTTCCCTATTTTGAGAAAGCAGCGTTTGATTGCTGGGGAAAACGGGCTTTGGAAAAACAATTATTGTTTTTTTTTTTACTATTTTATTTTGTCTACATAAGCAGTTGGAACTCGAGCATCCGGGTTATTGTGACTTTCTCTTTTGGCTTGTTTATCTTCAGTTTAGGTGAAAATCCTTAGGGAGGGGGTGGGATGTTCTTTTTTTCTCCCCCCCCTCCTGAACAGTACTGCCTAAAAAACTTTTTGCTCTCTGGGCGGACTTATGTAGATTCTTTTGGATACAATGCATCCTGGGACTTGGCATGAAGCCCAGAAACTTTGACTGATACAATGTAAATTGCTCCATTTGAACTCCCACTTCCTGTTTTGGCGTGATGCCCAGACTGGATTACAACATAACAACTGACTGCCAGTTTTTATCTCTGTGCTGGTCTTGACTATTGGTTTTTTTTTTCTCTATCTTTCTTTGGAAATATATTTCTGTCTGCATTTTATATTTTATAACGCTGCAATCTATTTTTTAAGCTGAACTTCTTTAAAAAAAAAAAGATGGAATCCTACTCACAGATTAATTATGGACTTATATTAGAAAAAATCTTGGAAGCAAGACTGGAACTTAAAGAACATATTAGATCGCTTAGTTTCAAGGAGGACTCAGAATTAAAAATTGAAGCTCAACCTTTGATTGACTATGATAGACAATCAGATCTACAACTTAATGAGATGGATGGAATACATTTACAATCTATTGAATCTACTGAATTTATTGAAGAGGAAGAGGACACATCCTACATGATGGATCTCTTTGATGATCAAAGGCAGAACTCAACTAAAACATTTACAACTTTAAAAGCAATAGGATTGGACTTCCAAATACGAGGCACAAAAAACGTTGACAACATGATAGTACAGACAACACTGGATAAAAGAGAAAAAGAATATGATTGGACTCAATGGTGGGAAAAGGCCTTTAGCCAGTTACTAAGATGGGAGGACTTAGAGGCCCTGTTGTGGAAACCTACCTGGCACAAAAAGAAAGCTAGAATTAGATTTAAAAATAAGAGTTAAAATTTTATTTGATGGGTAAAAAGGGCTTCTGGACGTTGATTGAACTAATATTTTTGAGATCTTTAAGGTCACTTTGGTATGAGTAAACACTAGATTTAAATTATGGATTTGATTATGATTTGGAATGGCAATAAGAATAAGAATAATTGGAAAATTTATAATTAAAGGAGTTAGATTGAGATTGAGACTGGTGAAATATTATTGATATTTTTATTTATAAGAATTGAATGGTAATTAGTGAGGTATTAAATGGATTAAACTGAAACAATTGAGGAATCTTTTAAGGACGTGGACTGATCTATGAAAATATTGGATAGAATATATGAAATAGAATATAGTTGAGAAATATTAAGATATAATAGTTATATTACTTGTTTATGATAGAAATAATTATTGTCCTATTATTATTATTATAATATTATTATATTACTATGTCTAATGCAATAGTTTTTAAATATATAAATTCATGTTTATTTACATAATATGTATGTGAAATAGAATAAGAGATATAATTTGATTGAGAAGCATAAATTGAAATTGGAATAATAGATAGAGGTGAGAAACAATTTATATTTTAGGAATGCTCGAATTATATACCATAAGAGGGAACTTTTAAAGTAGTAGTTTAAATTGTATATGTATGATTGTATTTTTTGTTGTGTTCTATGGAGTGCCCTATCTCCACGATGTGTTACAAGCACTTGGCTGTAAAACAAACAAAAACTAATAAAACTTGTTATGAAAAAAAAAGAAATTTTGGGCTTAATTGGGGTCATAAGTTGAGGACTACCTTTTCATTCTGAAAAGTCAGAATGAATTAGACCTTTTCCATAGGTGCAATACTTCTGCAATATATCCCAATTCTAAGGGTTATACACAATCTGGGGAAATTAATTGCCTTTTCAGCAAATGTGAGGACATACACAATACTTGTTTTCTTGATCTTTATTGCATCACTTTTGTATAAATTATAAGTGCCAAAGAAAGATTAGCAATGCAATATTTTGCAATTCACAGATGGACAGGAAAGGAATGGGAAAAAGTGAATAATGGTGTGGCCTTCCTAGACTGAAAAAGTAATGCCATTGCTCCCTTTCATTTATTGTTTATTTAGTAATATAATAAGCAAAGTTTCCATCATTGCAACATGCTTTGCTGTAAATATATGTGCAAGGAGGATCTTTGCACATTTTAAAAACAGTAATATGTTGTAACTCAGCATTTCATAGGGAGCAAAATACATCTATTAGCATGAGAGTTTTAGTTAAGGCCTACAATATATTTTGTGCAAGAAGTGTGCCCAAGCACACACACACACACAAACACAAAGGCATTTTTGTAATGTACATAGACCAAATAAGTCTTTCACTTGTTTTTAAACAGATGCACAGAATGAACAATGTGTACTAGCATTATGGGAGAAATTGCACTGTCCCTACAGCAGATGGCAGCACCTAGCAACATTAGCTCATGAAAAAAGCTAAACAGTGTTAATCTGGGAGATCATCAGAAAACCCCAGCACTTTTAGTTCGACTGGGAAGTTGAAAAATCATCACAGAAGATAATAGCTAACCACTTCCGTACTTTTGCCATACACACGTGCATATACACACACGTGAATGAATGAATGGCATAAAGCTTCAAACTTGGCCCTTTTATGACTTGTGCAGGCTGGCTGAGGAATTCTGGGAGTTGAAGTCCACAAGTCATAAAAGGACCAAGTTTGAAGACCCCTGGCATAAAGTAAATGGTAGATTGAATGAACTATGTATGCAATCAGTATTATCCTTATTAGGAATCATCAAACATAGATAACCAGATGTTACACTGTGGGCTACAAACTCTCTCCTGAGACTTGAACTCATGGACTTTGTATTTTTAATAACAAAATACATTGCATTTATTTTTGGAGCTATCCAGGTTCTGGCACTCAAGAGCTGTGGGAACAGATTTATAGAATTTATCAGAATGATATATATATATTCCATTTTCCTAAACATTCTCAGAGCAGAGAAATACAATTCATGTTGTGCTCCTATGTTTGGATGGAAGTGATGTCACTCTCCCCCAAAGTTCCAGCAACTTCAACCCCCTTTATCACTTTTTCTCTGGTAGTAAGTCCAGTATAGCTGTCCCAACAGGGGTGTCAAACTGCCAGCCCGCGGGCCGGACGCGTCACGCGGAAGCCGCGCCCACCCCATTGCCAGCAATGGCGAAACCATCCCGATATGTTGCGCGACGTCACGTGACGTGGCGAGTTTGACATGTCTGCGTCTAGTTCCCCCCTCTACCTTTTGTCAGCTAGGTTGGTCAGGAACCTGTTCAATCTCCCACTTGTTGCAGAGTTTGTCTCTGTTCTAGGTCCTTCTCTTTTGTTATTCTGTAAATTTTTATTTAATATTTTAAGAATCTATAACTTTAGATACTTTGTTTCCTCCACCATTTATGAATCAAATTACTTTGGAATCTGATAAAAAAATCCACATGTACTTTTCTTCCTTCCTTGCAATAATTAGTTAAATAATTCAAAATAAGCTAGCATTTTATGATGTTCCTAATCAGTTGCTTCACTTTGACTAATGATAACACCAGCTCTTGTCTTTAGGGAGTATAATAATACATAAATTGGAAGCTCCGGCACAGCTATGTTGTGTTCAAGCATAATATGGAAATGTAGCTTTTATTTCTTAGCATGCTTTTTCTGTGGCATTTGATGAAATGGACTTGAATACTATAGTGATTTGCTAGGCTATTAGGCCATAGGTACCGTAGCAGGGGTTTTTTTTTGGAAAGAAGGCTGCCATAAGAATGTTATTTTGTGTCTTTTGAAATATATGTTTTTAAAAAAATCAGAAATAGCATATAAGTTTCTTCAGAGCATGTCACATTATAAAACATGCCATATATTTTCATTCAAGAAAAATCTAAAAATTGAAAAATGAAAAATCTATAAAGTTACTATGAACATCACTTACTTTATTGTACTAGCTTCAAGGAGAAAGAAAGTAAAACTTTTTCAAGGTAAAATAAATAAAATACAAAACGTGTTGAGCATAATAAACATATATGATATAAACCTGACTATTATAAGGAAATAACAACTTTAACATGTACCTCAGTCTCCAACATGTTTTCTTTAACAAATCCTTTCATGTTCCTTAAGGCCTAAATGTCTACTTGGTATGCACCTGGAAGCTATATATATCTAAACAATCTGGGAGTCAAAATATTTACTTCAAATACTAAGCAACCAGTTGATCATTCAATTCCACTTCTCATAACTTGAAAAAAAACTTGGTTTCTGTTCATATGATTGATGGGAACGTGTAAATGTTCAGTTTATATATTCATAACACTAGAGATTTCTGTGTGGTGCTAATTTATCGATCCTTCTATTTAAGTGAACACATAAAGTGGAAGTATTTTATTCTTCCTTATTTATGGAGAGAGTTATGAATGTCAGTATTATTTGAGGGAAAACAAACGCAGTGACTGATATGTGAATCAGCTCTTAAAATTTGCTAGAAAAGTTGTGGCAGAATAGGATTAATAAGGAAGGCTTTTTTAAAAAAAAAATTACAAATATAAGGTTGAGCAAGTACTATGAGACTCAGCAGCAAATTGTGGAGTTGTACGAATTATGCAAAATTTGATATTTGTCAATTCTTTCTAAAAAAAATTATAGTGATTACATACTAATGAACCATATTAGTCTCACATAACCAGAGAAGGTTTATGCTTGTAACTAATTAACAATACCTCAAATATTTCAAGATGCTGTAGAAATTGAGTGGACATTAACAATTAGGTGAGTGAGTGAGTGATAAGCCACGGAGATATGCTGTTTGAACACCAAGACCTAAAGTTTAAGGTCATGAGGAATGTCTGACTGGGGAATTCTGGGAGTTGTAGTCCACATGTCTTAAAGTTGCCAAGGTTGGACAGCCCTGGTTTAAATAATATAACTTTGGTTGTCAATAAAGAAACTCTTTGGATCCTGAAAGTTTTAAAATACCTTTTAGAGCCCATGTTTTATCTTTCAAATAAATTTATTCCATGCCTTGTGGATTAGTAAAATAGGAGACCACCGTAGAATACCGTAATACTTCAAGATGGTTATGTATTGTTCCTTGGCAGCCAATTATTAATATCAGCCAGTAAAATAAAGTAGTGATGAAAACCTTTGACACAAGCCAGAGTATAGGGGGTAGGGAAAAACAGAAATCCATATACTATATTCCATGACTGACAGACTCTAACATGCCTGGTTGATCACATTCACATTTAATTTTTCAGCAGAAGGTGAAAAATAAAGTGTAAGAGACAACATAATTAGGTAAAACATGCTGCCTCTGATGCTGATTCAGTTTTTCTTTCATTTTCTACCATTATGATAGCAAAAGGTCAGAATATGAAATGCCAAGAACATCCCTAACTGATCTGTGTTCATCCTGGGAATGCATCAACAGTCATAAAATTTTAAACAGCTACGGTAAATCTCTTTGCAAATATTGCCTTCGTTTTTACAGTAAAGCCTTTGATGAAATACAGAAGGCTTGTTTGTTATTTAGGGCTGGTTAACCCTTAATATAGAGCATTATATTTTATCTTCCTGAGCTGGATACCTTTGTGGCTTTATGACAGCTTGTTTGTAAGAGAAAGCAGCATGGGAAGAGTTAAGATGAGATCACAAGCCATTAGCCAAATTTAGTTCCCATCACCGTAGGATGAGTAATTGAATTGTTCTCTGGTCAAAACATTTATCTGCAGCTCTTTGGTTGCAGCTGTCTAAAATGCCAGTTTGACATTGTTCAGAGTGGTCTTTCTAAGACTCTAGTTCCATTCAGGCCAGGGTTGATCAGAAATTATAATCATGTAGCAAGCAGGAAACATAGCTTTCCTAAGTAATCAAGCCAAATAAATGGAAGATGATAGATATTGATTCATCATCGCTGTGTCTTTGTTTCTCTTTCAAGTGGCAGCCAGAGACTGCTCCTTTAGGCTGTGTCTCTCTCATCCGTGGAAAAAGACTGTCAAGAATAGGACAGGGCCCTTCAGAGGTCATGTTTTGCTTAGAAACTCAAAAATAGAGCAATGGCCAAAATGATCTGGAATAACAATCTGGAACAAAAGAGAGCAACAAATTTTATGCTGGTGTAGTATTTAGCCAGCTCGAAGGTGTTTGGCTAACTTTTTAAAACATTGGAGAAATACCTAATGAGAGAAGCACAGGTGTATCTCGGAGTTTCTTACATTTACCTTAAAAAATATCCTGCCTCTATAGGGTTGCCTAGAAATGATGCTGTCCTTATTTAATATGGGCAGGGCGTGCTAAGGTAAGGGATTGGTGGGTTCCCTTGGCTTTGCTTCCCTTCCCTCCCATCAAAGATTACAAGCTGGTAGGAAAACATCTGTCAAGCATTCTTCTTAATGAAGGATGGAAAAGGTGGAGAGTTTTGACAAAAGCCACTAGGCAAAACCCTTCTATCTTTCTGCAAGTATTTTGTGGACAGCCTCATATATCGATGCTCTGCGTCATGAAGTAACATAGAGACATCCACCATCCTACATTATTTTCCTCTTTATGAACAAAAAAAGCTTTGTTCGGTGTTCAAAGCTTCATTAAAGTAGAAGAAGTGTGCTCCATGGTATTTCATTTTTCTCTTTAAACTACTCAATTTTATCGAGTTCTTCACCAGTATCTGCAATGTCTGCAATCATATCCAAAGACTCTTCCAGTCCTCTCTGTCTTTCTTTAGTGGCCTCTATCTAACCCTGGAACAAGCCAGCTACAGAAACGTCATAGCTGTTTAACTTGGTTAGTTTAAAATCAGAACCCGCCCTTTTTTAAACTTTGAGAATGAAATTATATTGTATTATCGTTACTTGTGGATGATTGGTCTACATATGGAAAAGAAGTTGTAAATTCTGATGTACTGCAGCTGTGCAAGCAAGAATGGAAGTTTTTAATGGGTGACTGAAGATTGTTTTTTCAATCTAGTTGAGTGCTAGATTGTATAATAAAGGGCAAACTTAACCTGGAACTTAATTATTTGTATATGGAGATTCTTTAAAAAATAGATTCAGTATATAATTGTTAATTTCAGGTCTCTGTTTGTACATAGACTAGGAAACTTAAATATGATTGTCTTCCTTCTTTGTTCCCAATGTGAATGGGGTTGGAAGTTTTTAATAGAAGTATGGTCTAATTCATACTGAACACTGAACCAAGCCTTTTAATCCTGATTTGTTAAACAGCCAATAGTGCCCAAGTTCACACATAACACTAAACTATAATGAGTGAGTATATCAAGACAAGGCAAGGCTGTATTCTGTCGCCCTGCCTATTTAACTTATATGCAGAGCACATCATGAGAAAGGCAGGGCTAGATGAATCAAAAGTTGGAATTAAGATTGCCGGGAGAAATATCAACAACCTAAGATATGCAGATGATACCACTCTAATGGCAGAAAGTGAAGAGGAACTAAAGAGTCTCTTGATGCGGGTGAAGAAGGAGAGTGCAAAAGTTGGCTTGAAACTCAACATCAAGAAAACCAAGATCATGGCATCTGGCCCTCTCAATTCCTGGCAAATAGATGGGGAAGAAATGGAGGTCGTGACAGATTTTATCTTCCTGGGCTCCAAGATCACCACAGATGGGGACTGCAGCCAAGAAATTAAAAGACGCTTGCTCCCGGGGAGGAAAGCTATGTCAAATCTAGACAGCATACTAAAAAGCAGAGACATCACCCTGCCAACAAATGTACGTATAGTCAAGGCCATGGTTTTCCCAGTTGCAATGTATGGCTGTGAAAGTTGGACCATAAGAAAGGCTGAGCGCAAAAGAATTGAGGCCTTTGAACTATGGTGCTGGAGAAGACTCCTGCGAGTCCCCTGGACCGCAAGGCGATCAAATCAGTCAGTCCTAGAGGAGATCAACCCTGACTGTTCTTTGGAAGGCCAGATCCTGAAGTTGAGACTCAAGTACTTTGGCCACCTGATGAGAAGGAAGGACTCACTGGAGAAGAGCCTGATGCTGGGAAAGATTGAGGGCAATAGAAGAAGGGGACGACAGAGA
The DNA here is from genome assembly GCA_023970755.1 of Azemiops feae. Classification (NCBI taxonomy): domain Eukaryota; kingdom Metazoa; phylum Chordata; class Lepidosauria; order Squamata; family Viperidae; genus Azemiops; species Azemiops feae. The sequence continues at coordinate 1,997,188 of JALGBA010004290.1, forward strand.
ATGAGGTGGCTGGATGGAGTCACTGAAGCAGTAGGCGTGAGCTTAAATGGACTCCAGAAGATGGTAGAGGACAGGAAGGCCTGGAGGAATGTTGTCCATGGGATTGCGATGGGTCGGACACGACTTCGCAACTAACAACAACAACAACATATCAAAACAAGCCTTTTTTAAGAAACACATTATGGCTTATAGGTATATGTTAATTAGACCATAGAAGATATTACATTTAAACCCAGCAAACTGTTATTTACTTAAATCATTGTTTCATGATGACTGGATTTGCTTGTTCAAATTAGGATTTTTGTTTACTTTTATTTATTTTGTAAGTAAATAAAATGTCTCTTGTTCAGCACATTTTGTTTAATTTTCCCACAAAAAAGCATATTTGTGTTTTAAAAAATGAATGCATGCAATCACTTATTTCAATATTACCTTCCATACAGTTGGATAATTTATACTTCATATAACAAACTAGCATCCCTTCTAATTACCAGGCTCAAAATCTGTAATATATATTGTATAATTTTAAAATTAATGCACTCATTTATTTTCTTTTAAATGTTATAGCTTCTTCTAATTATTTATGGAATAGGCAAACTAAAACTGAAACAAACCAATCAATTTGACACCAGGGAAAAAAAAATAAAGGCAATGTACAAATTTCTACTGATGAGATTTTGTAAGACCCATACATTCAAAATCTTATCTTTGCAAATATAATAGCTGAAGGAATGATATTCTTGGACAATTTGGTTACCAATATAAGAGCTGTATTATTATAATTTTATAAGAAAAATAGGAATCTGAAATAAGACTCTTTAGATTCCAATGAGATAGCACTAAACTATAATGGGTGGGTATATCAAGACAAAGATAAAAAACACATTATGCCTTATAGGTATATGCTACTTAGACCATAGAAGATATTATATTTAAACGCAGCAAACTGTTATTTAAATCATTGTTTCATGATGACTGGAGTAGTGGAGTACTGGACTACAAAGTACTTTCTCAGGTACTTTGCTTCATTCTTACTACTCTTATTATCCAGTCACTCAGCTGGATTCTATCTATCTATCTATCTATCTATCTATCTATCTATCTATCTATCTATCTATCTATCTATCTATCTATCTATCTATCTATCTTATCTATCTATCTATCTCTACTTACCTACCATCTCCAACGTTTGAAAAGCTAGGTCTCCCTTATATCTGCTGATCTGTCTCTCTCTTGTATATGGGCATTGAACTGTTTAGGCTACAGAAGGATTGATAGCCAAAAACTGAATCTGCTATTAGTAAAACAAATACCACGACACTGACATGTCACATCTGAAAATTTCTACACTGTTAAAGGCACAAAGTGCTGTATATTGATATATTTTTTTTAAAAAAAGATTATGATCCACAAAATTTATGCGGTTGTGTTTCTCCTGAACGTATGATTCCTATCTTCTAGGGTTTAATAGCCAGCTGCGAGTAGAATTCACCGAACAAAAAGCAGTTTCTAACCCAGCACAAAAATCTGGGTCTTTGCTTTCGGTTGTTGAAATTGAAGAAATTACAACCGCGCTAGCAAAACAAGCAAGGAAAAGCCGTCCCATTGAGTTACAACCAGGAGGGCGGGGCTTAATCCTTGACGTCATCAAGCGCAGCCTTCGCCGCCGAAACCCGTAGGCGAGCGGGGTGAAAAACACAACCAAGAGTCGCTGGTGGTGCGCCAGGTAAAGAGCGGCACGCGCTGAGGATTGTTGTAGCGCGGGGTGCGGGGTCTTCTTGTGACAGGGCGGCTTCCGGCCGGTTCCATCACTCAAAAGGGGGGGGGAGCGGCGGGAAGAGTGGGTAAATATTGCTGGACACAGCCCCCTGTTTCAATCTGGCCATAATTTCCTTTCCCTATTTCATTATTGAGGACCCCCTGTCATCTCCTTTGCCCCATCTTCTTGAGCTGACCTACCCAGACAGGAGCCCCCATTTGTCTCCCCCTCTCCCAACTCAAATCCTATGAGCTTGTCAATTTAGGGGACGGGCTGGGTTGAACGTGCGCAAGACCTTCTGAGCCGGGCACAGGACAGCGATCATAGAGCCCAGATGCCGCCCGTGGAAAGAGAGCGTCTTTGTTCGTTCCCGACCCGGTTCTGTCACGCCAAGAGTTGCCACTTAACTGCCTTTTCCTCGTCTGCCTGAATTCGCGGTGGGGATTTTGATTGAACCAGCCAGAGATGGGCCGGGAAGGAAGGAAGGATGGAGCAGCAGCTCCTGGCAGATACTTTCTGGCAGCCACAGGATCCTTACCGTCTCCTTCCGTGATTCTCTGGGCAATGCATTGGATGGGCAGGGGCTAACTGGGGCTCTTCAGAGGGAGCAGGGCAGGGAGTGAAGAACTAGTGATATGCCCTTCACGTGCTGTCTCTCTCTCTCTCACACACACACACACACATACCCACACACACACACACACAATCTCGGTTGTGTTCTCTCCACTCATGGACCCACAAAGCAGCCCGTTCCCTATATTGCTCATGTGTTATGTAAATCCTAGCATGTGTTGTTCCTTTAGGTGTCGGGAAAATTGGGTTACTTGAGTCGGCAGTGGTTGTTCATTATGTGTGGTGAGCTCAACTTTCCAGTGATGTGTAGAAGAAAGTGCGAGTAAAATGTTCTGGTGCTTACTCTTTAGGGGAGCATTTGCCATCTTTGTGTAATCACTGAGTAGAATGGAGTCGCACTAAATCCCCTCCATTGCAGCTCTTGCAAAAAGCACAGGAATAAGGGGATGAAATTGCATGGCCGAGGAAGAAACGTGGGCAAGCAACAAGAAGGAAGTAGAAACAGACGTTTCTTTTCTTGCTCATATATTTTCACGGCTTACATGGGAAGTGAAAAGGACTCTGGAAGAGTCTGAAGACTTCTGGGCTTATAGTTCATCCTGTTCTTTCCCAACTGTTAAGAAGAGGAGAAAAAATGTTTACTATCACTTTTTACTAGAAGGCAGCAGAGTTAGTATTCCCTGCAATTCTCTTCTGCCACCTAGTGATTGTCTAGATTTTTACATCTTGATGTCATGGTCCTAAGACTTAACATATTGATTATAATACAGATATTTTTGGTGAAACGTATGCTTTCTCAGCTTCTCTATGAAGTTTCAGCTTTCTGTCTGCCTGCATTTGAGTGTAATTCCAGTAGTTTCAACCATTTTCACATGGAGAAGGAAAAGTGCTACTTTCAATTTCACAATCAATTTTTAGAAGGAATTCACTTTCCCTTCAATGCAAATTTTTAATGTCTCTCTCTAATTAAGCACCACAAAGGCTTGCCTTAAAATCTCTTTTACCCACAAACTTATGATTTAAATATTAATGTGGTTTGGCCTCCAATATCTATAAAACTAACATCAGGGAATGGTGGATAATGTCAGTAGCAAATATAGAATAAATATCTAATTCAGCTTGCCATTCCAGGAAATAGTCTGACCCTGTCTTTTTTTTTTTTTTAAATGCAGTATATCTCTATGCAGTTCGAAAGCATGCAGTTCGAAAGCATGCAGTTGCAAATAGATAAATAGGTACCACTTTGGTGGGAAAGTAACAGTGCTCTATGAGTCATACTGGCAACATGATCACACAAATGTCTTCGGACAGCACTGAATCAATGGCCTTGAAATGGAGATGAATACCGCCCCCTATAGTCAGCAATGATTAATGGAGTAAAATCCACAGGGACACCTTTATATGTGTATATATGTGCATATGTGTATGTAACTACATACACACACAGAGTATATCCATGGTTTTAAGGTGTAGTATATTATTGATTGATCACATTTATAGACTCTCAGCAGTTTATAATATGCAGTGAAAGAGCATAAATAAAAACTCCCCAAACCAATAAAACATAGAAAATCATGACATTAACAAAGCCAAATCTTAACCTACCTAAGATGGAATCAAGGGCCAGATGCCTTCTAGAATGTTTTGAGCAGCTTTTAAAAGGTAATCAAGATGGAAGCTCTCTTGATACCCAGCTGGTCCCACTGCAGCCACAAAAACTAGTGCCACTATGTCTCAACCTCCCTCACTTCCATAAAATGGGCATCACTTGCTGTTTCTCCCATGTAGATGAAACACATTGGATTGATTCCAATTGGAGAATATCCTGTAGCTAACCAGGTACCATCCCATGTTTTTCTACACAAAAGTAGTGCCAATTTCAAAATAAATGACATGGTTCATATAGTGCAACAGGTAAGTAATGCTTAATAATTTAAAATGGTTGAACATTTATTTGTTACAACTTGCTTGAATTCTAATGGACTTTGGGTTTGGTACAACAAAATCAAATTCAAAAGACTAAAACAAAATTTCAGTGATAGTTAAAGTAATATTATTAAAAGTCATTAATACACATCATAGGGACCCTTAAAACTTGACTAATCTAAGTGCTGAATGAATGTTGAAACAAAGCTGCTTTAGCTTCCTTATGCAAAAGGGATCCTTACCTAGGTTTACCCAAAGTGCTAAATCATAAACTGCAGCTTACAAAATATAAAAAAAATCATTTTACATTCTAAGCCAAAATGTACCCTTTGGGCATCAATGTTCTACATTGCTATTCTCTGGGAAGTGCAGCAGAATAGATTAGGGTTTACCATAGCTATGCAAAGGGAATAAGAGGTAATGAGTTAGCTGGTCACATGTCCTGTACTATCTATTAACTTATATTTTCATATTGATTGTGTTCTCATAAGCACTGAAATACAGACAAGCTATATCCATTTTAACCTAGCCACGTATGAATCTAGCCCTTGTATAGTTCAAGGGGTTGTACAAACTCAGAAAATGAGTTAAATGAGCAGACACTGGTAAATGTATGAATGCAGCCATTGTTTGAACGATAATGCAATTATTTTGGCTTTGACTTAGCATATTGTCTGAATGCAGCCGATGTGGTTTGTAAATAAGAGTTTATAATTCTAACAAATCGTGTCACTCTTATAGCAGTTTATTCCATACAGTACAGCTAAGCAAAGCGTGTTGTCTGAACCTAATTTTATAGTACCAAACTAAACAGCTAAAGGAAAGAAAGGTCAAATGGGATTTGGCTTTCAGTAGAATGGACCTGATTCCTATTTCTGTCTCATTCTTCTGTACTGCAGCTTGATGGAATATCATGTCTTTTTCACATTCTTTGTCCATGTAACTAGGCCAGTCTTAGCCTTCTATCTTCAACCCCCCCAGTTCAATCTTTTGTCCTCGATTTCCATTTCCAATCTCTTGTCCTTAGCATGTGTCAAGCTAAGCCCAAGAACGATATGGAATAGTTCAGCCAGGGTTCAGTTCTTTATTTGCCTACACATAACAGAAAGAATCTTGCCAGATTAAATCCTTACTACCCTCAGTCTAACGAATATACCCTGGGAGAGTCCAAGAAGTGGCTATTTAAACTTTTTTTCTCTGTCTCATCATTTCTGGGCTGTGCTGCCTCTTGTCTCCCTCTCCTCATTTCTAGAATGTGTTCCCTCCTTCCTAGGAAAGTGCAGCCTCAGTATAGCCATTCACACCAGCTCCGCCTGTCTGGGCATAATCTCTTCCAGCCTGGGAGCCAAGTTTGTTGGTTTGTTTATTATTAGACTTCTATGTGGCCCATCTTGCCCAAATGAGTTTCCAGATCCTTGGAGTCCTTGTTCCCGGTCTGCTACTGTTTAATTCCAGATCCCTCTGCAATCAATTCCTCCTGAACCATGGATAGCAGAAGAGATCTGACTTGTATCTAGGAAACCTTGATTTTGGAAGTTGAAGTCTACACATGTTAACATGGCCAAAACTGAGAAACACCTGGGCAGAATTCTCACTGACATCAATTGTGCCACTTGTAGCTGGGGACTCCTATTGTTGAAAGCCTCCAGAGAAATGACAGAAAGCTGGGTCAGGATGGTGGTGAATAATGTAGAACTTTCTCAATTACTACCTTTCTCTGTCTTTGGAGCAGCTTTCCACCTGAGGCTCAGTTAGCTCCAATCCTGTTGGGATTTAGAAAGGTTATTAAAACCTTGTTATTCCAGTAGGTCGTGGGGGCTGATAAGGTATGAAGCTTTTCTCTTCTTGTGTTTAACTATATTTTGGTGCTCTGGTTTACAGGGAAGACATTGGAAGTGTTTATTGTTTATTATTGCTTTAATCCTAGTTATGGAAGATGAGTTTATAGGCCAGACAGAGGCAGAGACAGAAAGTACTGGAACAGTAAGTTACAACCATTTGTTTAGTGATTGTTTGGGGTTACAGTGATGCTGAAAAATGTGACTTATGACTGGTTTTCATATTTACGACCGTTGCAGCATCTCCGAGGTCAGGTGATCAAAATTTGGGTGCATGGCAAATGATGTGTATTCATGACAATCGCACTGCCCTGGGATCATGTGATCACCATTTGTAACTTTCCCAGCCAGCTTCCTGCAAGCAAAGTCAATGGGGAAACCAGATTCACTTACTGATTGTATGATTCAGTTAACAGCTGCAGTGATTCATTTAACCACAGTGGCCAAAAAGGTCATTTATACAAACACACGTACATATTCTTGATTTAAAATACAGTTATCTAGAAATATATTCAAATATATGATTGATTTATATGCTGAATCTTGCATTCCTCATAAAACCATTATTCACTCAATATTTTTGAATATGGTTAATGTCTGTTATAATGACAATACATATTCTGTAAAATTGGCAGCTGTAAGCAGTAAGTAAGTAAGGAGTAGAATTTCTCTGATTTATTTCTTGCTCTTTAACAAGGTTGCATTGTGTTAAAATTAACCGCAAGTAGATTTTGACTTCATCAGATGAATAATATACAGTAATGCAATTCCAAGTAGATACAGTATGATTTTGCAGTATTCATTCACAGCAGTCAATATTGTTAGAAAACTTAACTTAATTTCATTAAAATTATCCAGACACATAGATCATAACTTTGGGAAACAGACACTGAAGTTCTTCAAGTCTGAGGATTCTTGTAATATATATTTCTATGTGTTTATGTATGTATATTTCAAAATACTTTTAGGTCACACCCACATGACTTTAATTTAAAGGATTGGCTACCGTGTTTAAAAAAGCTCAGTTCTTGAATGAGCACAGATGCTTTTAGTGTATTTTAGCCCACTCTGGTTTCCATGGCCAGTGTGGGCACTGTGATCTGCATGTTTGGCTTCTTGTTTTGAACACGGGGGATCAATGGCCGCTAGCATTTCTTATATATTTTCCAGGCTTGTTAAAAGTCTAAACTGATTGGATGGAAAGTTTACATGTCATATCTTTATATGATCACTAAATACTACCATATATACATTTCTGTGGTTTTGGATTAGTGTGTGAATTCAGCCATTGCTGTCTATAAATAGCGGTATATGGCTTGTATTAACTGTGTATCCAGCCTTTTATCCTTTACTTAGAGAACTATGGCTAAGAAAACAGAAACAAACCCTGGAATGTGTGTACTAATAGTAGTGTTTATTGATTACAAGGTTTATTTCTGATTTAAAGTAGTGGTGCTTTGTAGGAAAGGCAACTAACCAGTGGTGGGATTCAGCCAGTTCGCACCAATTCGGCAGAACCGGTAGCTAATTTTTTGTTACCCAGGCCCAGAATGGACTTCCGGAAGCGGCATCCACGCAGAGAACTGGTTGTTCACATATTTGAATCCCATCACTGCAACTTACTTAGAGAGTTAGAATCTTGCCCTTCCTGAAGTATAGCAAAACAATGATTGACAGAAATATATATTTTGTCTAATGTGCTAACAGGTAGGTGCAAATTCTTTAGAAGAAGTCTTTTTATTCAATAGGAATGCGTATGAAGTACAGTATTTTTTTCAAATTGTGAAAACAAACTTGTGCTGCTACTGTGGAAGCTGCCCTCAACGGTTTGCTTTCAAAGCCACTGTATTTTGCACTGTTCTGAAGCACCTCTTTTTGAAGGATTTCCATAGTTTTTGGTAACTAATCTACTCTCTGCTGGAGAGATCTGCGGTGGAGTCCTTTTTGTTTCTGAGCCTGTTGATGGGGTTTTTTTTCTCTCCTACAAGTAATTGCTGCTCTGTGAGCAACGTGAAATCTCTCATGTACATAATTGCAGCATAGGAATGTGAAGTGTCACGTGCTTCTTAGATACACATTGAACAATACGTTTAAAAATGGCTGAAAGAAATGAAGCAAGAGTCTTCTTTTCACAAATGAACTTCAGTTGCTCAACTGGTCTGTACTTCACTCCCACACGTTTGATTTATAAAACGGAACACATGCAATTTAGTAAGGATTTAAAAATAAAGTCACCAACCACTACAAGAAAAATCATATGGTCTGTTTTTTGTTCAATTTAACCACAAGTAAGCTTGAACGTAATGTGTAAGTAATGTATAAAGCTGTCCCAAAGATACTTTTTCCGAACGGCAACTGGATCAGTTCTGAAGAAGCTTCTTGGATGAGAAGCGAAACATTTTTAGAGGAAAAAAAACCCCCAAGAAGGTCCAGTTGCCTTTTGGAAAAAGCACCTTTGGGACAACCATGACCTGGATGATTGCGATATAGACATATAGTACACTGGTTTCTAAAAGTACATTTTTACCTGATTAAATACTAAACAAGTTCTGATATCAACTCTATAACAGAAAATTATATATATTGTTTGGATTTTTAAAATGGAAAATGAAAACTGAATTCCAGATCTTTATTTTGAAAAGCAAAACATAGGAATATTCAAAACCGAAGTCATACCAAGACAGTGTTTCTTAACTTAATGTTCTTCAGAGGTGTTGGACTTAAATAGTTATAACTCCAGAAAATATAATCAAAACTAATTAAGGATTGTGGGGAATTCAGTTTCAGGATATTTAGAGAATATAAACTATTATACAGTATTACTTTTGCTAGGCTCTGCCATCCCTCCCCCCCTTCTGATCTTTTGAATAAGAGGACAAAAACAGAATTCAGTAAAGGTAACCTTCAACTTACCACCATTCATTAGCAACTGTTCAAAATTACAATGGCACTGAAAAAATTACAGCTGGTCCCCCCTCTACACCTGTTGCAGCATCCTTACTCTCACCTGATCAAAATTTGGATGCTTAGCAACCAGATGTATTTATGAGGCTTGCAGTATCCCAGGGTCACATGATTGCCATTTGCAGCCTTCCCAACCAGCTTCTGACAAGCAAAGTCAATGGGGAAAGCTGGATTCATTTAGCAACCACATGACTCACTTAACAACTGTGATTTGCTTAACCATGTCAAAAAAATTGTAAAATCATTATAACTCACTCAGCAACTACCTTGCTTAGCAGCGGAAATTCTGGTCCCAATTGTGGTGATAAAGTTGAGGACTACCTGCACTGATTAACAACTAGTGGATGACAGTCACTCAGTAATTAATTGTGGAATAAATTTAATCAACAGTTGTTCTCCCTTAGGTAGGTAAATATTAACACTGAATGACAAGTCCTTTCCTTTTTCTTGTGAAATATTTCTAATCTAGATGCAAATGAGATTGTCACTATTAGAAGGAATTATATATTGGGACAGTTAGCTGTAAATTTCAGAAGTCTTCAAGTACAATCTCAAAAGAATATTTAGAATTTCCTAGTCTTCCAAGACTCTTTTTCTTGTCATTTAACAATGGTGAAACAATATGGGAACATAACCATCATATAAAACTACATTACAGTAATCACTTAAGATATGTAATGTATAGTCAGTGATTGTTCTGGTATAGGAAATAGTAGAGGCCATTTAGCTTTCAGTCATGCATGCTACTTACATTGAAAGGAAAAAAAGTAAGAAGGCAATGACAAACCACTCTTGAAAATGTTGTCAAGAAACTGCATAGATTTGTCTATGTAGTTCCCAGGAGTCACATATACATATTACATATAAGATAACCTATTACACATATACACATAGAGTCACATATTACATATAAGATAGCCTGTTGAAAATTATAAAATTAGACAAGCGATCGTATCAACTGAATTGCTGCAATAAATTCATGCTGATTCTTCTATATTGCAGAAGATTCTTTTAATTGATAACATTATACAGAAATACAGTACTGATTCATTGATTTTGTTTTCTGGTGGTTATGTAAATGACATTAGTTAATTTTTCTGCACTTACCTTGTTATGAATAATAAACAAATTTAATATTGACGGGTCTTTTCATACCAGTGTTTCCCTGAAATAAGACCCACCCAGAAAATAAGCCATAGCCTGATTTTTGGCATGCGCCTAATATAAGCCCTAACCCCAAAATAAGCCCAAGTTAAGAGCCCGCCCACTCCATCCCACCGTCTGGTTGCTCGATAGGGCAGGAGAGCGCATGTCGCACTGGTGCCGCCATCGCGAGGTGAGGTGTTGGGGTGCTTGTTTGCCACTGGAGGTTTTTTTTTCAGTCCCGGCTGCCCCTGCTTCGCCCTGCAGATTACCTGCCCAGCGGCAGCAGCCGCTTCCTTCTCTACCAACTCTCACCTGGCTTGCACTGTGACCAGGCAGCACAAGCCTCCCCTGCCACCTCCCTCCCTCTGCCAGATATCCGCCGAAGCTGCCTGCCCGCTCCCTCCCACCGTCTGCTTGCCCGCAGCCACAACGGCTTACAGGGCTTCCCAGGGCAGATGCTCAGGAGGCGAGGGCAGGTGCCCAAACACTTTTCGCCCAGACAGAGAAATGATGGAGACTGGAAGCTTCATCTGCTTGCAAATGGGGATCTTGGAAATGGAGCAATTTGCTCCGTTCCCAAGCACCCCATAGGCACCCAATCACTTTTCGCCCAGACGGAGAACTGACGGAGACTGGAAGCTTCGTCTGCTTGCAAAAGGAAAGAGTGTGGCAGGCAGGGAGGCAGTAGGGGAGGTTTGTATCGCCTGGTCCTTTGGCTTCCCCCGCTTGTCCGTGCCTCCTCGCCTGAAAGCGCATTCCGTTGGCGCTGCCCTTGCCTCCCGAGCATCTGCCCTGGGAAGCCCTGTAAGCCATTGTGGCCGCGGGCAAGCAGACGGTGGGAGGGAGCGTGTAGGCGGCCACAAAGTCAGGCATCCCACGAAAATAAGCCCTAATGGGTCTTTTGGTCCCCCCCAAAATATAAGACCCGGTCTTATTTTTGGGGAAACATAGTATTAAAAAGATTTATTTGTCATTAAAAATACATTCCAGTGTACATTGCTCCTTCTTTCATACCCCTAATTTAAATCAAAACTTAACTTTTTTTTGGTCAGTGGGATACATATGTGGGCCATATGTCTTATTGTACATAACAGATTTTTATAAAAATGGAAAGGATGGCATACTGACTATTTTTTCTGCTGCAGAGTCTATATAGGAAACAGCAAGATTTAGCAAGATTTCTTTGCATGGAAGACCTATACAAATGGAGCTAGATATGACCACAGATGATCTGCCATTGATGGCCAATACTAACCACATGTTGGTAAAACATTATGTTTTAGACCTGGATGTGGACTTTAGAAACCACGTTATAAAAGGCACCATAGTTATTTTCCTTGAGCCTGTCAGAAGACAAGGAGAGAGTAAGCAGATGGAAGGAGCCGGTCCTTCTTGGTCTGATGAAGCTTGCCGCGTTCCGACACCTGAAGCCTGCTCAGTCGTTGTGCCAGATGCAAGTGCTTGCACAACTAAAAGTGGATGTAATGATTTTGCTGTCTGTGGTAAAGGTGAACATGATACTTCTGATAAAAACGGTAGCCATGGCAACAGGGAACAGGCTTCTGGGATTTCTAGTTCAAAGAACTGCTGTGACATTGAGATTCATGGGAGTGAAGATTTTTTGCTGGTCCTAGACTGCTGTGATTTATGTGTGTTAAAGGTCGAGGAGGTGGATGTTGCTCTGGTTCCAGGCATTGAGAAATGTACAAGCTCTGCCAAGTTAGTGGATGCTTCTAAGGATCCTGGAAATCTTCGGAATCAAATTGTGCATGAACTTGTGACATTACCCACAAATAATTGGAGAGAGCAGCTTCAGCATTACAAGCATTGCAGCCAGGCACCTGCTGGTGGTGAGCTTCTGTTTATTACAGACGCTTGGAGCTTGGAAATCAGGAAAGCAGGGATCAAACTACCAAAGGACTTCCCTTGTGCCATAAGAATATGGTACAAAACAAAGCCAGAAGGACAATCACTTAGCTGGACTACAGATCAAAGTGACAGGTAAGCAGCAGTCCTGAGTGCATTTGGTACCTTTTGGTGTTGCGTTCCAGATGGGACACAGTTGAATTATGAATGATGATCTCATTCATAATGAATTTAATTGCATGAGTAGCACGAACCAGTAAACTTCAGAGCTTGTGATAGCTTTTTGAGGATTTTATCACTGTCTGAGTCTGAATCGAACTAATACATTTCATTAAACCAAAATAGTCAAAGTAATAATTTTGTGGTATAGTTTAGATAAAAGATGCAAGCATTTTCTAAAGCAGTTTCACTTTGCTTTTTAAACAGTCAAATGTTTAAGAATATTAGAACTTGCATTTAAAATGCTGTTGTAGTAAATGCAAAATGTATGGAACGTTTGAAGGATCAGGACGTAATTGTATTGTTTAATGAGGTAGCAATTTTATATGTTTTAATTTTTTTTAATGAGACCTTGTTTTTCAATGCCAAATATAGTTTTGTAGCATATTAGCCCATCTCAATGGTAACCTTTAGTTGGGTTGTAGTTCCATCACCCCTGGGCTCCGAGTCAACAAAGGTCAGTATATTTTATGTATTGTATACATACAATGCATCTTGCCTACAAGGCTTCATTACAGCCAACTTGCTTCTTTTAATTGCATCCAGGCTATTCATTTACCAGCTCTTGACTTGATTTCTATTCCTGCCATGTAATACAGATTATAAAAATTTTCGTCAGGAATAAATTCATGTTATAGTCTTAATTGCTTAATACCTGTATTTTTGGATATGTTAATAATTTCCTTTTTGATAAATGCAACTCTACAAGATTATAGGGGATACCTGACCATATGCTCATAAAGGGTCAAAGCCATGCTCAGGAAAAATGGCTAGATGATTCTCCCTCTCTGTTCACATTTATTCTCTACGTTTGTCCTATAAGAATGCATACAATAAGTCTACATAAGTCTTCTATTTGCTTCATGGGCAAGTAACAACTCCAAGATGAGATGAGTAAGTTCAGAGTGAGAAAATGGTATTAAGAGAGAAACATTTAACCACCGTAGGTGTCCATAGGAGGAAAGGGAGGAGGAAAGGGATGAAGCATGCTTTGTAATATCATGACGCAAACACTACGCCTTGTGTACATGTGTCACATATTGGTATGCATGTAAGGGTGGGCTTTACATCATGAAATCGTGTTCATGCCAGCATTTTTCTCTCATTGTGGCTAGCTGGGATGCCTTTTCCCCAGTTCTGATATAAATTTCTCTTCAATGATGTTTACTCTTTTGAGAACAAATCAAAACATGATTATAAATAAGCTATATAAATAAGTTTCTTATATATAAATAAGCTTCTCATTTGGCCTTAGGTATATATACAATAATTGCATTGAATTATAACCAGCATATTTTAATTGCTGCTTAAGTTTCTGGGGGGAAATATTTTTTTTTTCATTCTTCAAATTAACATTTAGCCCCCACCACCATATTTAGTTCAGGTTAGGGTTACCTTGGACTTCCAAATGCTTATAATTCTCTGCTTTGACATGCTAATTTATTCTAGATTGCCATTGTGCTTAGATTGGCCAGTGTATTTTCAAAATGGCTAGAGGAAAATTCCTATGCTTATACTAGTTAATTGCATTAAGCAAGTACAAAGTGCTGCCCTGTATGTTGGCCTCTTAATTTTTTCATCAACATCTAATCCTGAAATGTAATTTTATTGCGGAAGGTAAACTTGGAATACATTTTATACACTTTATGTGTGTGCTGATACAATCTTTCCATTGACTTCTTTTTGGCTTCTTCCATGTCAGTGGAGATATAAAAGCTCAGCCCTTGTCACAAATGCTAAGCAGCCCAAGCTACTATGGAAGACGAAAGCGTAAGTGACACTCTTACTTTGAGGAAGTTTGGTAAGATATATGCAGCTGATGCCTTCAGCATCAGCATTGCATTTACCTGCTGTCTTCCCATATATATAAGCTGTGGGCTATATGTAGTTGCTATAATTGTTGGAAAGTGTGAGAAAGAGAAACTCTAAATTCCTATTGTAGGGATATAAAATAATAGAGGACTATTAATAATTAAGTACTTTTGTGTTCTATTCTAGTAAGTTGATATGCTATTAAATGAAAGTATAAACGTCTATACTAATATTTTCATGTGCTGTATTATATTTTGCACTGGAGTTCTTGTTTTGAAATATTAGTAATGTAATATGATTCCCATTGCTTTAGATTGCTCTGGGCACTTAAAGGTATACATTAGCTTTTTGCTTAGAACAGAACAGCCTACCTGAATCATCACAGTGCAACTTTTTAAGTTAGCTATGTTCCAACGAAATAAAATGCTCTATGTTTTGCTGAAACAAAAGTCAAAGCAATTATTATTATTACCACTATTTATTACATTTATGTGCTGTTGATTCCCACAAGGCTCATGGTAGCATTAACAAATCATGCACTATAATGAACCATCCACAGTATAGACATCCCTAATACTGTACACAGAAATTAAATTAATAATATATCAATATCAATGCTTCTAACTAAATAAATATATAATAACATACAAAACCAAGAGCAATGTCAGTGTCAATCAATCATTACCCAAAGATTTTCTGAAAAAAGTTCAGTTTTCCCTACTGTCCAAAAGATCATTACTGAAGGGCCCAGTCTACAGGAGGAGACTGTTCCAGATCGTAGGTGCCATGATGTCGTAGAAGGAGAGGCAAAGCCTGGGAGCAGAATCAAGAGAGGAATTAGCCTGGAATCGTTACATTCCCACAAGTTCAGCCCCTCTTGAATTAATTGTAATCTAGCACCAACTTAGTTGACAAGATTCTTGTGTATAGGTATGAGCAATAAATCAGCTTAACTGGAACTTAACATGTGGTCCTGATTTTTCATGCCTGACACATGATGGAGAATCTATGTGGCCATAAGAAACATTGAGATTCTGAACAAGACTTGTGCTCCCTTATTTTTCATCCAGGTTCCTCAAATATGGGTAGAGTGGTAGTGTATATTAGCTGTTATCAGCTACCCAACTTGTGTATTAATGAGTCGGATGACGTCTTTCCTCCAAAACAAACAAACAGTAATTGAAACGGACATCTGTTTCATAGGAGAAATATCTATTGTCATCAACATTATGCATTTAGTAGTTAAATAGCACCTGTATATTTTTAGCTTTGTAGGTAATAAACCAGGCATAAATTGTAGTTCTGTTTTTTATGCTACTATGGGGTTTATTTAAACATTTCCAAACATTGTATAGGAATAACTGTGCTGATTGAAAATACTTGAATAATGTGCATAAATATTTACAAAAGCAAAAGCAAAGCAATCAACACCATCCTCCCCCACTACCATTATTTTGTCAGGTTTGAGAGTGACAGTACCTTCATTTAAAATGCATCAGCAAAACATTGTGCTTTGTGTAGAACAAGCAACCAACTCATACAATCTTTTCAGGTTCTTATATAAATAGACTAGTATACTCCATATGTTTTATCCTACAATTTGTGAGAGGAGCTTGGAAGAAGGAGCCTGACAATTGCTTCCATGATTTTAAATGTTCTCTGGCATTCTGGTGATTATTTTTGGTTCTACTGTCAAAAACTCTGTGTGGGAGTAAATAATGGCATGTGTCAGGTAACAGGTGGGCTGCCTGTGTTTCCTCTTCTTCAGTAAACATCATAATAAAAAGAATAGGGCCTGCTGGGGTATTGCAATAAAAATCTTTAGAAGATAGAAAGGAAAGGTCATCAAGCTGTGCAACTTTGTAAATATTTGATGTAATATTTTGTTTTAATGATTGAAGACCACTGGTTGGGGATTTAAAGAGTCTCTGTGGAGAGGGATATGACCAAAAGTTAATTAGATCAAGGAGCCTGGGCTGACTTATGTATAGGAACCAGTTCTTGGACTTGGTCTCTTGTAGTCATTTTTTGGGATAGCCATCCTGAACTGGGTACTTTCCAAATGTGCTACATTCTCAGAAGAACTCAGTAGGGTTCTGCCACAATTAAGGACACAGTAGAAAGGATGGGGTGGGAGGGAAATCTATCTGCTACTTAAACACTAAAATTGCCAAGGGAAAGGATAACTCTAGCCATCTCTCTAGTTTAGTTCTTGAGTACAAGCCTTTTTTGTTAAACATAGAAGTAAACAGCTGCCAGTTGCTACTGTGGAAAAAGCATAGGACATTTGGCGATTTAACTTACCCTTATCTCTGAAAAAAAAATAATCCACACAGATATAGGATTGGTTTGCATACAGTTGTTAATCTTACATTTAAGAAAGGAAGTCTTGATTTATCTACAGCCCCCTTTTCCTTTCTGTTCTATTCAATGTACAAGTGGTGGTTTTAACCCTTCTAAACTAAAATCTAACTAACTGTAGTTAGGATTTATCATTACTTAAATTTAAAATTATATGTTCTCCTTGAATGGAAATGGAAGCTTCTGATTTCTCTATTGTTGTGCCAAAAGAGACGAATAGAGGTCACAAATAGGCCTGAGGATTGCTAAAGTTTATCTTCCTAATGTATTACCATTAATGCTATATCCAGTCATGCATGCATTTGTAAATCCACAAATTCATATTCCACTTGGTAGGTTATTCCTGGTGATGGTAAATTTGTGATCAATTCAGAAACATTTTTCAAAACTACTCTATTGCATTATTTAGAGCAGAATAACCTCATACAAGTTCAAATACAATGTATTTCTATCTTCTCTGGTCTCCAGAGATATCAAAGAGCAAATCAGAATTTAATTTCACATAAGGTTCAAGAAGTAATGATATGATCCTTTCTTTTCAGACTAGATTGAGACAAGATGTATTGAGTGGTATTAATAGTTTGAATTTCTGTTTCTGTTAGCAATTTTGTTTTTCTTTTAATAAGTTGTATAGTACACACTACTTCCTTATCTTTTTCTGTTCCCTATAGACCATGTGTTTATACAGTGGGATCTCCAATAAACAACAGGGCCCTTTTTCCATGCCAGGAACCGCCTGTTGCCATGTCAACATGGCAAGCTACAGTCCGAGCAGATGCATGCTTTGTTGTTCTAATGAGTGGTGAGAATGTAGCGGAACCAGCAGAATCTGAAAAAGGTACAACATGTTGTTATATTGCTATATGACTATATTAATATTTGATTCAATATTCATTTGGAAAATGATTTAGTATCAGTGCAGTATTTCTTCTATGTAGTCTAATGAGATTCTAGTCCACCTCTATCTGGAACCATTAACTTCATATTCATTCTTTTAATTTTTTTCTTCCTTACTTGATTCCTGTTTCTTATCAGTTTTTCTTTTCTCAACAATCCTTGATTTTCAGGAACTAGTAATATGCATTTTGTAGATGGATTAATTCTAAACAAAGTTATGATAGAAATCTGCTTCTGTGTTGCCATAACAATTTATAATAACCCGAAATCTTGCTTTAAAGTGTTTGTAAAAATACAATTGTTGGTTGTGGTGAATTGGTTGTGGTGAATTACATTTTTGCAGTAAGAGTGGTTCAGTTAGAATTGTGTTTAGTATCTTGAGCTAGGATTAAGTGGTTGAGATATCCTTAAGTGGCCTAAAATAATTTTTTTCTTTGATACAAGAAACATGAGAAATCAAATTGAATGCCATAGTATGCATGCTTACTAAATAACAACAACAACAATAACAATAACAATTTTGATTTAGAATACACCTCCTTGGTGTGAACTCTTTAGATTGGATTAGCCTTGATACCGAGGACCATTTCAAATTGACAATTGGAAGTTTGGTACAGCAAATCCTATTTGTTGTTGATTATTTTTATGTAACTTAACCTTATTTCTATTGGTTGAATTATCATATTGAAATCTGCTTCACAATATAAATTTATTTTTCTTTAAAATTAATAATTCAAACAACAAAATGTCAACACATAGCGATTGACATAATTACTGAAGAATATATTCATTTCAAAGGGAGCTTTTCTATAGTTAGATTTTAGTATAGCCCTTAATATCATTAGCATTTCTTGGTTCTCTCAATCAGCTCTGCTGTATTTTCACTGATTTATTCTCAGAAGTAAATCTTACTGAATTTAGTTGGACATTACCAATATCATAAGAATACAATCTTAAAATTTCTTGCAAATTTTTTTCTTTACACTTTTTATTACAGTAATAAAAGCAAATACAACCTAAACCCAGAGAATGAAAGAGAAACAGGAAGAATAAAAAAATGCAAAAAAAGATAAAGAAAAAGAAAAGAAATATATAAAGCAGTGACTTCCGATCTTCATCCCAAGTATAGACAAATTTGATAATTCTTTACCCCCTACAAGTTTTCAAACAAACCTCTCTTCTTCCTATAACCTGTCCCTTATTTATATGTAAATCTATAAATCATCAATATTTCAGTCCTCGTGTTGGCAAAAAGTCCATAAAAGGTTATCAGAGCTTTATAAAACATATTTTAACCTTGATCAAACAAACCAACTTTATATTCCCCTTTTTTTTTTTACTTCTAACAATATAATTCATTCAGATGTCATAGAATTTGGTCTTTCTTCAGTTTCTCTTTTTCCTATCCCAAAGGAAACCTCTTTGAGGCTTTAGCAAACTTTTTTAAATCCAACAAAAAGTAATTATCCAGATCATACTCTTGATTTATCATTTGTACTTTTACTTTGATTTTCAATGCTTTAATCAACTTCTTTTTGTGTAACCAGCAAAAAGTCTTTTATTAGGATCATTTCCTTAGCTTGCCATTTGTTTTTCTACTTTAGCTGCCTTCTCTATCTTCTAATTCACAGTTTTGTTTGATATCCAGTATTTCTGATTTTACTATTTTTGCATCGGATAAAATTTGTTTCACATCTGTCATTCCTTCATTAGCATTTTTTGTGCATAGTCTGTTCATGGAAACAGGCATCATAGTTGACATTGCTAATATCATAGTTACTAATTTCTGGCCCCATTTTTCGAAAATCTCCTCGGGTTTTCAAATGTCACAACATTTTGTGTCATTTTGTAAATTCCAGTAGTAATCAAAAAACAAAGACAAGTTTACACTTTTCCCCCTTTTTTCCACCTGTAATCTTTCATCCCGTCTAGTGTCCAATTTCTAAAATCATAAAGTCTTAGATTTCCATTATGGGTTAAGATAGACAAAACAATTTGGTTTCCGTGAAACACTACTTATTTGTTTCCAAAATATTAAAGTAAAAGTCTAAATATTTCAAATGTGTTTGTATTCTTAATTGGTTTATAACTTTCTTAGATCAACATTTCATTTAGCTTTTTGCTATTTATTGCTAATTCTTTAAATTCTTATGGTTAATTTTTTTTCTGCTCAAAAATGATGATGATGAACTCACCAAGAAGCTTTTCAAACTTCTTGTTCTAAAGATCTTTAATGGTCTCAGGTTAATTTAAAAAAGCAATTTTCTGAAAATGATTAGAAAGAAGGTTAGCAAACTCAGTGTCCTTTAAAAGTCTCTGCTATACTTGTGAGCATGATGGCTTGCCCCCTGATCTCTTGGTGCCTGAAATCTGCAGGTGACTATTGCCTTGCAATCTCACTGTGAGGAGCACTTGTCTAAATCACATGTAAGTAATCTTCTGTCTTCTCCTTGCCCAGAGTCACGGTCATCATCTCAGCTCTTTCAAAGACATGTTTAGTTTGCCATGCTTTCTCAGACGTTTCATACAAAATTTTTAATAAAGCAATGAGATAACAATGTTTGGGCAAGTTTCCCATAATTATTTAAATTAAATGCTATAGTTTTGTATAGTTTAGTAAACTGTGATGGATTTTTACTGATGATTCATTCACCTGAATGAATTTGTATACAGAGTGTAGATTTCTTGGTGCTATATCATTTTTTTTTTTAGAAAGTGAGAGAGAAACTTAGATTGCTTTCAATTTGGAAAGTTTAATCATGAGGTGTGAAAGCATAGAGCTCTTAATTAATGGATTACAAATGATATCACTATTTTATTGTTTTAATATATTAATTGTAGTCAGGTTTAGAATCCAAACTATACTTTTGGGTGTTACAGAGAACACAAAGGATGTTAGAATGTTTAGGATTTACACAAAGTTACTTTTCTTTATTATAACTGTCATCCACTTTAAGCATCTACTCCTCCCTCCCTCCGTCCCCCAAATCCTGCATACTACCCCATTATTTCCATCAGTTTTGCATTGTGTTTTTCTGTTTGACTTTTACTGTTAGCTAACTACATCTTACTCTGTAATGAGATGGACAGCCCAATAAATTTAATAATAAATAAAATAACATTAAAATTGTTTGTTACTTCATAGAGTAATTTTTAAAGCAATAATTTAAAGTAATTGTCTCTCCTTGCTGCAGATTCTTTATACAGAATGTGTGTTTTCATTTTAAGCAAATCTGATCAGCAAATTAGGCAGCATTCAAATATGTCTCTGAATCTATGGTCCAAACTCAAATGCTCATGAGAGCTCCTGAGGACTAGTTTCATAGCATAAGAGCCTGAAACTGAAGAGCCTGAAACTGAAGCCTCTGACAAATCAAACATTAAACATACATTTATTTTTATTTTTTACATAATTCTGCAAATCAGAAGGGTTCTTGCCATTTCAGTTTGACCACTTATCTGGCAGCATTTTTCTAAAGCAGAACATCAGTATTTGTTTTGGTTGTTAAGGGTTTTGGTAACCCTTAAATCTAATAATCTGAAACTTGGCAGGATTTGTCTGCTCAGAAGAGGCAACTGTGCCTGAACATTATTTTCAGTTCTGCCAAGCAATAAAAATTACTTTGGCAGTTCTCTTGTTAAAAAAATCATGTTTTGTCTTCAATTTTCTGAAAATTTAGCTCAAATTCAGATTATATTTAATAAAAGCCAAACTAAAAATGATGTATTATTTGACACAGGAAAAAGCAATTGGCATTTGATGCTTAATGGGGAAATATTGAATCTGGCTTAAGATTTGAGCATAAGCCTCATCTAATTGATCATGGATCGATTGATGGATGGGAAGTGACCAGCCTTGGGCAGAAACTGAGATCCTTCTATTTGGGATACATAGCAGGTAGATCACTTAGTAAGGAGGAACATTTGGCCAAAGCTGTGCTAACACCACCCTACCCCCAAAACTGATACAGCTTCTCACCAATGAGCATGGAAAAGCTTAGGAGAGAGTGCACAGCATGTTCCCAGGATAGCACTCAGTAGAGCTTGGCTGGTGGAGGGAATACCAGGAGCACATCCCCACTTGGACAGAGACAATGTTCCTCTCTTCTTTTCCATGAGGCACACACTCCTCTCCTAGCCAAGATCATTGGAGTTTCCTGAGCTACACCACCATCTATCTCTGCTTCTTCTCTCCTCTGTCTCCATTCCCAGAGCAGCCATTCTGTTGCACCTTGGCTAATGACTGCAGAGAACAAGCCGGTCCTGTGCAATGCTGGCCTTACCTTGCTTGCCTTATGCTCCCCCAATTCTTTGTTGAGGTGGATGGAGGGAAGTTGCCAAATGGGAGTTTAAAGGCATCAGGAAGCTTGAAAGTGCTATAGCCTCTCATTACCCACAGGAAGCTGACTGGCCCCTATTCAAGAAGTGACAACACCTCAGAATAGGGCTAAAGGGCAGCCACACTTTAGCCTCCTTTATCTGGCTGGAGAGACAAATATTTTCTACTTAGAGAAGATCTATAACTACCACCTTACTTCTCTGTGTCAGCAAAGCTCAGGCTGTACCAGTTCAAAAATTCCTGCTGTAAACAGTGGTTTAGTGTTGCGAGAATGGATCTTTGTGAGTTTAGGGCTTGCATTGTTTTCCCTGCCTGCTTTTTCTAGAAGATTTAGCTTCTGTTTTTGTTAACTGCAACTGAGCATGACAACTGAAACCTGTGGAAGTCATTTTTCATAAAGTCATGCCTTCTTCTGGGTGACAGTTTCTTACTCCTTCTGCATTTTGTATAACATTGCTTAGACTGCAAGGGAATAATGTGACGAGTACATACTATTTATTTAAGATTTGGGCAGGATTACATTTTTGTAAGCATAAAATATATGAAGTGGAAGAAATCCCATAGATCATTTTAGTATAATCCCTTGCTCCATGAAGAAATCCATTAATTCATGCCTAACAGGTAGCTATCCAGACTCCAGACTGTAGAGCAGGGGTGTCAAACTCAATTTCATTGAGGGCCGCATCAGCATTATGGTTGCCCTCAAAGGACCAGTTGTTGTCGCCTTCTCTCCCTCAGGCTTGCCCCATAGAAGCCTCTCCTATTCCATCCCTTTCTCTCCCTCAGGCTTGCTCCACCGACATCTCCCCATCGCCTTCTCTCCCCCCTCCTCCTCTTCCCGCCAAAACCCCTCCTTTTATATCCTCTCCTCTCCCATGTGCTCACTCACTGCCTGGCTGGCCTTGTCACGCAGCGCTCATCAGCTGGAGCTGCGTGTGCTGATTCTGGGGTCCCCACCAAGCCCTGGCAGCCCCGCAGCTCCAGCTGACTCTTCCCCTGAAGACTCTGTGCAGCTGCTGGCCACCCATGAAGCTGCTGGAAACCCCGATCAGTTGGAGCCGTGCGCGCTGATCCCGGGGCCTCAGCAGAACCCCAGCAATACCTGCTGATTCTCCCCCAGGCCTCTCTGGTGCTGCCACCGCTTCAGCTTACCCCCCCCCCACTACATAGTCAATCACCTCCTCCTACTAGTCTGCTTGCTGGCCAGATGTAAACACATCAAGGACTGGATCTGGCCCACGGGCCTTGACTTGGACATGTCTGTTGTAGAGATTGGCAATCTACAAGTGTTCAATTGCTCAACTGCTCTTGCTATCAAGAACTTTCACAGTTTTAATTCTAACTTAACTTCTGTGGACCTCACTCCGTATTTAATAGGTCCCTAAGGGGGCATGCACAAGTGCACTGGCGTGCCTATTGTCCCTGTCACAATTTGATTTTCTAATTTTCTTTGTTTGAATTTGCATTTTTTTGTTTGACAAATAAAATAAAAAAAGAAATTCCTGTTAACATTTAGTATGAATTTCCTTTGATTTCCATTCTTTGTTGTGTCCTCAATTTTAATAGTGAAAGCTCCTGCTTGCATACCACAACCTTTTAGATGTTGCACAACCTTGTGGACAGTAAGTGAGATTGGATTTCCCAGAATAAGTACTTGAAAACTTGCGTGGAGGGGACTACGTGGCCATTCAATATCTATGGATATCCTTCCACAATAGTCCAGCTGGCTGGGAATTTCAGAGGTGAATTGGAAGTTCCAGAAACAAATGTTCATTTTGGAGAAGTTTTCACTAAAGTGATTTCCACTGATGTTATCAGTTCACCCTCAACTCTATCCAGCTTTTTGTGCAGCCACAAACTTTTGGTCCAATAATATTTTTTCCAGAAATAATTTGTCACAATTTCAAAAATGTCTTCCTCCTTCAGATTTGGAGAAGGGTGTGTTACATTTGCAGTTTTTGGAGCATCTGTTGTTTTTCTCCAGTTTCATATTAATTGACATTAAAAAAAATCTTCTGTTGAAATGTCTGTTGGAACCTGCTGAATAGTTCTAGGCAAATCGTCAAGAGGTTATTTGCTCCTTCAAAATTTAAAAATATTTCATTTCAAATTCTATTGCTAGATTCAAGAAGTTTGAAAAAAAGCCTCTTAACTGAGATTTAATAAATATGAGTTAAAATAACCATCAGCTATTGTTTCTTTTTCATTTTTTAGGATTTTAAGCTTGATTAAATTAATTGCAATGCAGTAGAAATAATACAAAGCTGATTTCTCTTACATTAAATATGACAATACATTATTAAAATATATTAAATGTCTTTTAAAAGTCAGTTTATGCCCTTCTCAGTGTACCCGTTCACAAGGCAGACAATAAGAAGTAAATTGAAATATAATTGAGATGCTAAAAAATCATTCTACTCAAAGGGCTAAGAGGAAAAAAAATAAATGGAGTGCCCCAATAATACAATTAAAAACTGAGTGGATTTTCAATGAGAACATGAAATGCAAATTATTCCTGCATTATTAATTAGAATAACATCTTAAATTTATAGATACAGTATTGCAAATTATCTGACATAATTTGCATAATTTGTAAATAGATGGGAATTTTCTCCATGTTACATATGTGTAAATTTTCATGTAGAAGTGATGATGAGAACTGACTGCTACAAAAATTATTAATACAGCATCATGGGAAGCAATTCACTTCTAATTTTTAACAAATACGCTGCAGTTCAATGTTTTATGAGTTTCTGTGTTTCTGTTGTACCACATGAAAATATGCATTTCTTTCATAAATATATATATATATATATATATATTCTACCCTAGGTGGTGCTGTATCCAAGGGAGCCTCATAGGGTCCCAATAAATATAGTAAGAGAGTGGATTAACATTCTGGACAGAAAGACAAAGAGGAAGAAAAGAGGAAAACAAAGATAAAGAAAATAATTTTAGTTTAGTTTATTTCTTGCACTTTTTTTGGAAACACTGTAGTTAGAGATAAAGAGGAATGAAGAAAAAGAATGACCAAATATTTCTATTTTATATAATTTTGGGGAAAAGTTATACATGATTAAAAATGCTTAATGGGAAATACAGATAGCTTGACATTTTCTAATAGTGATGAGCACGATAGTTACAGTATACTACCTAAAAATAAACAATGGTTCAGTAGAAAGACATCTAAAATAATCATTAACATTTGAGAGAGTCCTTTAGCTTTGTAGCTTTAGCTTTCAGTCCCAAAGATACACTTGACAGATTTTTCTTTTTAATCATCTGCCTTGCATTTGACCACAAAATGGCTGCTGTGGGGCCCCCCTTGCTTTTTCTCTCCTCTCTGTATTTTTATTCCCAGTGTAAGAGACCACAGAAAGGGATCGGAAATGGCCTGTACAGAGTATTTATCCATTAATTTAGATTTTTTTTGGCGGGGGAAGCCAACCAATTGCCAACAATTAAATTGCCCTGTTTTTAAGCAAGAGAGAAGGCCTTTCTTTCCCAGAGAAAGATCCTTCCTTCCTTCCTTCCTTCCTTCCTCCCTCCCTCCCTCCCTCCCTCCTCCCTCCCTCCTCCCCCCCCTTGTATATTCTTTTATATGTATTCACAACACATTGGCATTTAGAGTTGCTACTCTCAGATTACAGTATGTTTTAGACTGATCAGAACAGTTCATATACAGTATGAGTTCCTTCTAATAACACTATAAGATAGATGATTATTAATTATGTTAACACAGTGGGTCCACTGCAAATGTGCATTAGCCTGGAGTTTGAAATATATGGTGAATTTCTTTTATATCACTGGTAAATACATTTATTGGGGGAAATGGAACCTAATTTGCAACTTTTATAGAAAACAAATATACAATGGAATAGAAGAAGGTTCTTGAATAATTACATTAGATATAATCAATGCATGTTGAACAAAATGAAGGAAGTGTTACAGAACATTTGTTTATTGTAGTATTTCTATTTATTTAATTTATTATAGTTCAGAATCAGGTGGAATATATTGGATCAGTGCTGCAGAAGCAAGGCTCTTGCAGTGGGTATAAATATGTGCATACTGAGATTAATCCCACATTGATACTTTTCTTTAAAGGCAAACATCTCACTCTGCACAAGTAGTTGGCAAGGCTGTTTCTCTCCTTTTCCTCACTGAAGCTTCATATACTCCTTCAATGTACTGAACGTTACAAGATATATTTTACCTATTTGCAAAGGAAGCGGCGAATCTCCTTAAGTTAGGTGGAGGTATACACATACATATCCCAATTATATCCTGCTTTTCTATTCGGAGGGCACTCGGTTTTTTTTTCAAATTTGCTAAATATGGTACTTATCCTCTCCCACTACATTCAACATTCCTCCCCCTCCCCCGACTTAGGAATTAGGGATTCCAAAAGCTAGATAGAGCATGGAAAAATTGACTTCATCCATTCATGCAACACTGCATTACACTCAGTATTTTCACTGCCATCTTACACATAAATTAGGCAAGAAATCTCACCATTTAAAAACTCGGAAATCTCATATCACAACACAGAAATCCACTCATGTAAGACTTTCTCCTGATCTTCTACCATTTTAACCACCCTTTATGTTTCCAAATTCTGATCTAGAAGATCCCATGATACTCAAGAGCAGATCTTAGGTATCTGCAAAGCGAGTGGAAATTGCATGGTGTGTGTGTCCTGCACTCTTAGTTCCATCCTAGGTAATATTTTATCTTTGTAAAACTTAATTGTATAAAGCCACAATCCAATGAAAACATCAAAATAAAACATTAAAACAAAAACAAATCTCTATTTCAAGCTTTACCTGAATCATGGAAGACGTTTTTAGATTTAACAAATGGTGAGCAAACTTGATGGATAACATAATCTACATGTTTTTTCTTCTTAGGTATATTAAGTTGGTTTTATTATGTGACAATGCCAATGCCAGCATCCACCTTTGCTATTGCTGTTGGGTGTTGGGCAGAAGTTAAAAGAAAAAGTTATGAAACTGATGATCTGAAGAATGATGGGCTGTCTTCAAAAGTGGATGTCAGGTTGGTGATTACAGCTGAAAAATATGTACTTTACAGAACATTCAATTTCTTCTATTATAAAAGAAAATGAGTCATCGTAGTCGAGGAACAATAGTGGGACGTGTTTAATCAAAGCAAAGAAAACTGTAGAAGAGAAATAGTCCACTGAAAGAGGATGGGCAAGGGTGTGTTGCTTTTACAGACAGAAAGGGTTCTTTGAAAAAGAGCATGGCTTTTTATGTCATTTACTTTAGCTGCATAATGTGCAAGTTGAACACCTAAACTACAGAGTTTATACTTTTTTCAGTTACATTTTTAGTTTTAAATTATACAAACCATGTTAGTTTCTAACACTGAGGTTAACAAGAACATGGTTGCAAATGTCACTAAAGAGGCAAAACCAAAGACAAAATGGATTGCTTAACAGGTGAATTTTAACTGAGGCCTAATAAAACGATGCTTTTAAGCATCCCTTTTTATTTCTTCTTTTAAATTCCAAATTCCTTATTATTTTGCATGGTAAAAACTGTCTTCTATTTTACAGCCTTGATTGATGCTGGCATATCTTAGTAAGCTTATTAGATTGCTATTCCTGTATCATATTTTTGTCATCCTTCTTTCACATTATTAGCAGGCTGTCTCTTAAAATCCCATTCCTGTTTCCATCTTTTCATTGGTTTGAAAAATTACATTTCTAATCTTTGTTCCTATATTTATAGAATGAAAGTACTACCCAAAAAGCATGTTGCAGATCTGATATAACCACTGCTTCTAGAGTATGCATTTCATATCAAAAGTTTATTGAAAGGAATTTGAAAAAAAATATTGTTGTTAATATGTTGTGGCTGTATACCCTTCCAGATAGGAGCATAATTCAGGCTATCTGCATGTCAATAATTTATTGTCCTCTATTCTGCAGATGATAAAAAACAAAAGTAAAAAAAAACCACAACTGCAGTGTTTTCACTTTTTTATGACCATTTTTTTAATCACAGGAAATTGGTTAAGGGTTAAAATAGTTAATGAACTATACCAGATCAAAGGCATTGTTAGCACTATTTTTCTCCTCCAAATATATTTTCCTTTTTTAAAAAAAATGACAAAACATGATAAGGTTATAAATGGAAGGAAGCAATATCAATTCTATGAACTGGGCAGGATGACTGCATGATAGAATCTCATTGTGAGGTTTTATCCAATAGCAGGAAAAATTACTTAGGCAAGCTTACAAGAACTTCACAAAAGTAATATGTATTTCAAAAATGTTAGAGGCCATAAGCAAAGAATTTTAGCAACTGCTATGATTCAACAAGCCATGTATATAGAAGCAATGTTCAACCCTTGTGGTTCCCCCCCCCTTTTTTTTCTGTGCACTGGCTTGCTTCAATCTGTCCTTTATTTTTATAATTATCAGATTTGTTATCATGGTGGTTTTCACTGACTGTGGAAGAACTAACTTTCACATTCATCTGGAAAAACTTTCAAGATGAAAATTTCTTTCAATGGATATTTCTAAGAGCGTCCTAGCTTGAGGTGTTCACGATCATGGGGGCAATATGCTGACTCTGTAAACCGCTTAGAGAGGGCTGTAAAGCACTGTGAAGCAGTATATAAGTCTAAGTGCTAGTGCTAGTGCTATTATTGAGTAGTTTAGGGCAGGGGTCCCCAACCTTGGCAACTTTAAGACTTGTGGACTTCAACTCCCAGAATTCCCCAGCCAGCATGGCTGGCTGGGGAATTCTGGGAGTTGACGTCTACAAGTCTTAAAGTTGCCAAGGTTGGGGACCCCTGGTTTAGGGCATTAGCATTATTTCACTGCCTAAATTGCAGAGGTGACAGGCAGGTGATGGCGAGACAAAAGATAACAATATTTGAAAATCCCTGCAGACCTTCTCGCAATAATTTTGAGCAAGTTACCCAACCACATTTTTCTTGCCTGGATGAGATTCTGAATTCTATATATAGCAGATAAAGAAAAAGATTGTCAAAGGAAAGAAATTGTCCTCTGATCCAGATGTTTCCCTCTTAATGTTGTACAAGTATGAACAAATCACACAAATTTCTTGGCCACGTTTTGCTGAATTCTCCTCAAATGCTCATAACTTTTTTTTTTTTAAATCAACATTCAATGACTTCTTTGTCTCTGCCAGGTTATTAAAAAAGGCTTGCGGTCATACACCATATCCTTGTCGTTTCCAAGATCCTACCACCTCTGCTCAGGTTGTTATTCCTCACCGCATCTTTGCTCCTCTGTGCCTCAAGGAATCCTGCAAAAAGGTTTTATTCCACCTGCTTCCTCAGTGTCTCTCTGCGGCGTATGATCTGCTGGGTACACATCCCTTTTCCCGGCTTGATGTTTTGATAGTTCCATTGAACTTTTCCAGTCTTGGAATGGCAAGGTATGGATATTTTTCCCATTTTCTGTGTGGTTTAATTTGGCTACCAGTAGCTTATTGAATCCCAGTATCATCCTTTATAATACCCGTTGACTGGCCACTATAAAGGATGACACTAGGATGACCATAGCGGATCTGAAGGAGGCAGTGCACGACAGAGGGTCATGGAGAGTGCTGATCCATAGAGTGGCCAGCTGAATGGCTGATGGCGATGATGGTTTATTGAATAAACTGCAATCAAATGCAGAATGTGCTATGTTGTAAAAAATGATGACAAATCACAGTGATTGGATTCATACTGAGACATAACCAAAGAAACCACATTATGACTTAGCAGAATGTGTGAACCCACTCCATATGTATATATATACTATGTATATGTATGTATTTATGTATCTATGTACAGTATGTATGTGTGTATGTATGTATGTTTGTTTGTATGTATGTTTTTGCCAGGAAGAAGAACATTGTTAAAATCCTTTCTGCATTTTTCAGAGCTACTGTCTTTGCAGATGTAGCTATAAAGGGTAGGAACCTATAACAGTGATGGCGAACCTTTTAGAGACTGAGTGCCCAAACTGCAACCCCAAACCCACTTATGCATCGTCGAGTGCCGGGTGGGCGTGGCCCATTGGGTGGGCATGGCCCATTGGGTGGGCGTGGCTGCGGTGGTAACGGCAGACTGGGTGGGACTAAAAAGTTCAATCAATCAATTCCAACTTTGCAAGATCTTTTTTTTCCCCGCAAGAAGTTGAAATTGACTGATTGAACCTTTTTTTTTTTGCACACGGCGGCGGAGGCCTAAAGCGAAAAGATTTTATAAAACCCAGCTGAAGGCCTAGGACTGGGGCGACGGCGTGCGTGCCCACAGAGAGGGCTCAGAGTGCTGCCTCTGGCACCCGTGCCATAGGTTTGCCACCACTGACCTATAACATAAAAGAGTCATTATTCAGTTGGGCATCCCATGAATCTAAATTATAAATAAAGAATTAATTCTTCAGTTGTATGACAGAATAGAAAAGGTAACACTGCCTGCTGTCTTGTAGCACCATCACCAGGCTTACAAACTGTACCTGGGGTGATATCTGAGGCTGGGAAAAGAAGTTTGGGAGGTTGAAATGGATCTTTTCCCAAATACATATTGGGAATGTATGGGGGATGGGGGAAGTGGAAATGGGCTAAGGAGCAAGCAGAATGTTAGCTGTGTTGGAGTTGGCTGAAAGGAGAAGAAGAAAAATGGCTGAGCAAAGATGAAATTAGGCAGTATTGGACTGCTAAAGAGAAGCATGTTCCAGATGAAGAGGAGAATGACACAGTGAAAGAGCTGTTTACCATATGTAGATAGCCTGAGGGAGAAAATGAACCAACGATATAGAAAAGATTAGGTTTGAACTAGCGTACAAGTTGCCAGCTAAGTTTTAATTAAACCCTTGATTACTTCTTTCGGAATTTAGTCACAGCCACACACATAAATACAGTTTAGGATAACTAAGCTGTTATATTAGTATCAACAAACATCTGAAAGCAGAGAGACAGTTAATCTCAGAATGGTGGAACAATTAGGGTTTAAAGCAATTTATTACATTACTTTGAATGCAGAAGCCAAAAAGAGTGGGGAATGATCGAATCTAAAGAAAAGCAGTATACACATGAATGCTGTTTTAAAACGCCTAAATATTTACGGGAGTTCTTGGAATTTAAATTCTTCATTTCTTATTTAAAAGGGGGAAATGAATAAAAAAGCATAGTACCATAAGGATATAATTAGGTATATGTACTTCTGACTACTTTTGACATTAATGTTAAAAAAGTTTAATAATTACAGTGACGTAGGGACCTTTCTGTTATATCCTACCTATACACTATTTTCTCTTTACTGTAACCATGGATGTTTTCAAAAGCTTCTTATTACTTTATGTATTATCTTGATACAGGAAGAGTACTGTGCTACGTGTGCATTTAATCAACTACTTGATCCGCAGTTGTATAAATATAACATAATACAGTTGGCAAGAACAAAAGAGCTGCTGTTCTGAAAATGTTCTTTGCATTTGACTGCTACCAAAGGAAATAGCTATGCATTTTCCGTCATTCATGTTTAAATTTGCAATTTCTCTCTTTCCCTTTCTCTTATTTTTTACATATAACATAGGTCCATGTACTTGGGCAAGTCTGTCCTCATTAGTGTGGAAGCTACATGTTTAATGTACAGCACCAAGGGGCTTTTCCCTTTTTTGAAGGTTACCCCATGTTTTAAAGTAGGAAGAAACAGGGATTCTTTTGCAGAAAAGCTTAATTAGAAGTTTGAGAGCTGTGTTTTCCAGCAAGGGCCAATGCAGATTCGGCATTATTTTATTTTAAGACTTGCCAATGCTTTTTTGAAGGAAAAATCTGCCTTGAAATAATTATCATATGCTTTGGGTAGGTTGTCACTTGATGTGTTTAATTTGCTACACATTATATATAGAATAGTAATTTTAATGGAAGTTACTTCTGGATTTTCAATAGAACCTGAAGGAGGTGTTGGATTCTGGAAATGCTCAGAGTAATGCAGCCATTTTTGTAGTGATTGAAACGGCAGTGGAAATTCTGTACAGGTAGTCCTTGACTTCGCAGTTCATTTAGTGACCATTCAGAGTTACAACATCATTGAAAAATGTGACTTATGACCATTTTTCACACTTATGACCGTTGCACATGAACATAATTCAAACAGTTGGCAACTGACTCACATTTATGACAGTTGCAGTGTCCTGGGATCATGTGATCACCTTTTGCAACCTTCTGACAAGCAAAGTCAATGGAGAAACCAGATTCATTTAACAACCGTGTTACTATCTTAACAACTGCCGTGATTCACTTAACAGCTGTGGCCAGAAAGGTCGTAAAATGGGGCAAAACTCACTTAACAAACATCTTGCTTAGCAACATAAATTTGGAGCTCAATTGTGGTCGTAAGTTGAGGACTGCTTGTAGTTGTTTTCTACTAACTGTTGTACTTTAGCTCAGTGCTGTCCTTCTTTTCTTTTGGTCTTATTCAACATTTGGAGGCTTTGGAAACCTCTCGGGTATCATACTTATATTCTTCTGAATATAATAGGAACTTGCCCCTAAATGGAGTAGACAAAACAAACAACTCCACAGATATAAACGAGAGTTGGGATGGGTAGGAATGTGGAGATGGATAGTAGTACTGTAAATAGAGAAACAAAATTGAATGAATCTAAAAGAAAAAAACCCAGAAAAACATATTAAATCTTCAGGATAAGCTTCCAAGGTACCCATAGTTTTTAACAAGGAAATCTATAATCCTGCCCCTTCTGTTGTTTTCACTGATTGTGACAGTATTTATGTATCTTAAATAGGTTTAATTCTGCATATTGTACACTCTGTATTTTTGCTATATATTACAGATCAATTTAAAATTGGCATTTTGTCAACCATTAAGCATGATGTATTGTGTACTTGATAGGCTCTTTTCTTCCAAATGCAGGCCATTTGGTCTAAAATTGGCCTAACTTATTTTGCCTTCAAGAAAAGCAGCTTATTGCTTGTATTTATAGAGATAAATCCAATGTCAAATTAGCTGAATTTAATGCTGTTCTATTTTCTCCTTTCAGCCTTCTTCTTATAGCTGAAGAATTAATTGCATATTCATATGTTCCTTATACTCCAGTATAAGTATAAGTATAAAAATAAACTTTACTGAATTTAACTGGGAAATGAGATTTATTCCCAGCAGGCTTGCATAAGATTGCAACTTTCAACTATAAAATTAATACTGTTTCAGGTTTTTTATTTGTTTATATGACTAGCAAAAAATTTGTTCTAGAACCTGAACAAATATTGGATACTTTTTTGATGAGTGATTACTATGACTTATGTACCTTTCTCTAAAAATATTTCTAAATATGTCATTTGTGAGTAAAAAGGGATCATGGCTTTTCTGCATATATGAGTCACAAAGAAAAACAGTATTTTATTACTCTATGTTTCATTTATTTCATCAACTTATTCTACTCTTCTACTTCTAAGTAAGTTTTGAATAAGAAAGCCACATGTGAATTTCTTTTCAAGACTTTTGTGTAGTTAGTTCTTTTTTAAATTTTCCGATTTGCAAAAAAACAATTGTTGGTTCCACACATGATAGCATTTCAAATGATATATATATATAGTACCTTAGTAAAATCTTGGTTAACTCTTACTTGTCAGATGCTATTATTTTATCATGATCATTCTAATTTGTCATTATCTTTTAAAACAGGGGTCCCCAACCCCTGGGTTGCGGCCCACTACCAGTCTGCGGAAGCACCGGGCAAGCACGCACCATGCGCAGTTCCACTTGCGCAAATAGAGCTGCACACAGAACTATCCCTCCCCCCAGTCTGCAAAGCCAGAAAGGTTGTGGAACACTGTTTTAAAAGATTGTATGCACATTGCATTTGCCTCAAGGAGGTTAAGGTCAGGCAGGAACATTGATTTAGCAGTGCTTGGAGATATGGTGGGAGGCAGTGGTTGGGCCACTCTTGAGGAATACAGACCCAGTACTTGGTGCTAATGCTATTTTGCAACATTTGTTGCACCCAACCTCAAGTCCTGATCATTGGACCTTCAGAGGCCCAGCGTTTTGGCTGCTTCTACTGAATGCCAGAGGTTAGTTTATAATGAGGGCTTCCTCACATGTGATTTATTAATGGTTGAGAGGGCTGATCTGGTGTGCATTACTGAAACCTGGCTGAAGGAGGTGCTCTCATAAATGTGAGGAGCACATGCTGGGCCCCTTCAATTAAAAAACTTCAACCGATGAGATCCAGGAAGACCTTTCTTCTTTTTGGGATGTTTGTATATTGTGTACAAACATGACAACTCTTCATGATACCTCTTCATAATAAAACCATTTCTACCTCATAGTAAATCTGAATTATTTTGATAATGGTTCTCAACTCAGTTATCAACTGAGGATTAAAACAATACTTGGAACACATCAAGCAGATAAGATTTCCTTACACGTTGAACCACTTAGTTCATAAACATGTAACAGATGTGTATCGAGCAGAGATCTCTTTGCAGTGGTTCTCTAACCGGATTAAACACTATTGTCAAAATATTTCTAGCATGTCATCTTTAAAAAAACATTTAAACTGAGATAAACTATATAGATTG
Source organism: Azemiops feae (assembly GCA_023970755.1). Lineage (NCBI taxonomy): Eukaryota > Metazoa > Chordata > Lepidosauria > Squamata > Viperidae > Azemiops > Azemiops feae. Next base: position 2,031,484 of record JALGBA010004290.1, read on the forward strand.
AAATTTTAGTAGTAGATAATGGACAAAACAGATTATGTTTTTCTATGTACATCAGAACATCCCATACTTTTTTCAGGCCCTAACCCAGTTTGAATGGAGAGCATCCCTCTAGTGACAGATGTCAACTCAGAAATCACAAGTCTTGTGGAATCAACTTTATGCTTTATTAAATTTCTGAAATCCATCAACCAGGGTCAAGTGAGTAATATACCAACATGCATATTAAATGCTGAATAGGATATTTTAAAACATTTGTAATCAGTGCCAAGACCAAACTCATAAGTCATTTCACACAAATATCTACTCCTTATTTTCCCTCCAAGTATTTTGTTTCAACAGCTTTTGGGAATAGGGTAGGGTAAGTTTTATTGTTATGCTACTGTTAAATAATTGTAAATTAGTAACTTTGCTGATTTATTGCAAAAGACTATCCAGTCACCAGCTAATAATCTTAATTTACTTTCTGCCTATTAATGCATTATTTGAATATGAGAATAAAACAAAAACTTCTGTATTTGATGTCACTCCCCCAGAAAAAAAGGACACCAATACACAACTGTCTTACTGAAACTAAGACTGACTTTCGTTCCTGTCATAATTACCAATTTATACCATACGGTATTTTACACTAGGTACAAAAATATCTAAATCTGTCTAAATATGGATTACGCCACTTTTCTTATCCACTTTCTTTGTAGCAATGTAATAAAATTATATTTGGAGCTTGATAGAGAAGGATGTATTAATCATCTCTGTCTCCAGTGATTCTGACTATGGAACTGATGACCATATGATTGATTGATAAATGCTTGAATAGCTAAAATGGATAAATATGTCTTCTTTATTTTAGAACTAAGCTAGGGTGTAGCTAACTGGTAGCATCCGGACTAGATCTTATCTTATTTAAACAAGGTTGGCTCTGTTTGTGTTTCTTGGATGGAAAACATATTTTCCAAGATTGGAGATGGAAGGGAGAGAGAGAGGGAGGGAGGGAGGAAGGAAGGAAGGAAGGAAGGAAGGAAGGAAGGAAGGAAGGAAGGAAGGAAGGAAGGAAGGAAGGAAGGAAGGAAACTGTGTTTGTTTGTTGCATGTGTGTCCGGATAATCATCAGGGAGTGATTTCAATTCTAGAGATTCTTTACTCTATATAATCTTCAACCTAGAAAAAACTACTTTAGGCATAAGAGAAGATGTAACATTTATTTCTTGGAACAATTAAAAAACATTCAGGCAAAACCTGGTTTTGGAGACTGGCTAAAAATAGCAATGACTTTTAACGTTCTTTTATGTTACGAATTTTTGTTCTATTTTTATTCTTTTTAAAACTCTTTTTTTTAAATTGGACTTCCAATTGCATGTGCAATTTATAACATTCAAACTGTTTTACTGATATTTCTATACCCTCTGAAAGTTTTTTATGGTGTCAGAATAACCCTGGAGTTAAATGTATTAACACTTAAACATGAATGAATACATCGGCCTCAGATGATATTTTTCAGTTTTCTTGCAGCTCTTGACATTTGTTTAGCAGACTTCAAAGCTTTTATGTACCAGTATTTTATCCTTTAATTCTTGAAGCTGATTCTCAGTTGCAATTGTCAGTGGATAATGTGAAACCCTCCAGATGTTGTTGAACTATAATTTTCAGCATCTTTCACCATTGTTTATACTGGGTAGGATGAAGTTCAGCAAGGTCTGGATTGTTGAACAAACAACAGCACTCCAGAAGACAATAAAAATGAACAGAAATTATAATTGTAAGCAGATCCATTTTTGTTGTCATGAGTCAAAATGATTGTAATCTTCTACAGATGATCACTTCTGTTGTAAATATATAACATGAACATTGTATCTTTACAGGATTCAGATCAGTCCTGTGATACTCTGAATTTCTTGCCTCAAGAAATATATCTAGGGGCAATCATATGAGAATGTCCTCACTGACATCTGTGCAAACAACCACATGAGAGCAGGTATACCCTTCCTGGTGTGTGATCCAGAGAACATCTGGCTAGGTTCTCTACCCCATTATAACTTCCTGCTCTCCATGGAGGACATTGGAGTTCCTGGTTGTGCTATTATCAGCTAAGTGTTTCAGAAACATTGGTACCCTGCTGCTCCTTTGGTTGTGACACAACTTAAACACAAGAATCTTGAGTATCTACTCAGCTGGAAAACATGATTAGGACAATAGGCTTGTGGAGAGGCCTTGTATTTTTCCCAAGTCTCCTGTATAGATTCTTGCAGGACATTTTTACTATTATTTGAGAATTTGATACATACTGCTTATGACTGTAGTACTTTAGTTTAATGTTAATTGTTTCAATATAGCAATTATTACAAAACTATAAGTAGCCTTTATTTCAGTTGTATAGCTTTCAGCCTCTTAAATGCAAAATACAGTATATTATTTCACTATTATATCACAGAGATTTGAACTCTTGCACTTGTTTTTTTCTTCTGTGAATGGTGCTGCTTTTCAGCTTATTTCACTTGATGTTTCTCACTATGACAGGGTAAAAGCTGTCCAAGCACAGGTAGAACAGTTGGAAATGTTTTGGAGATTATAAAGAAGAAAATTGGGAGATTGGGCAAAATTTGAAAAAAATAAAGAAATTTCAACCCTGTACGATGTACTGGACTATAACTCCCAGAAACCCAGTTAGCATAACAGTGGTCATGTTGGTTATGGTTGATGAGTGTTGTAGTTTACAGTTACAGAATGCTTCTGTGAGTAACAATACTTCACAGAATGTTCTCAGTATTACCTTTGAATTAATAGTGAACTTATTGTAACACTTTTAAAACTGCATTATTAGAGCAAAGTAACCCCCCCCCCCGGGGATAACTCTGCAAGTTAATTGTATAAACATTTGAAGGGAAACCTTGTAAATCAGTATAAGGAAGTACATCATAGAAGTTTAAACTTGGTTAAATGCTTATTTTGCTACTCAGAGTGGAAGTCAAGTGACTGCTTTGTGATTATATGGTGTTGTCCTTGAATAGCAGCAGTTAACAGCTAAAATACTTGATTATGTAACAATGTTGAGGTTTTAGTGTTTGACATACATAGGGGTTTTTGTTTGGGATGCTGTTACCTCTGTTATGGTAAACTACACAGTGATACATTTAAAATATTTTGGGATTACAACTCTCTTTATTGTTAGATAAATAATAGATAGAAAATCTTTTTGTTATAGCTTCAACCTAGAATATTTTGGGGAAGGTTGGGATAATCCAGTAAAAATGCCACCTTTTGCTGAAATAGCAGTAGTGTATGTTTAATGTAGACTAGATTTTTGTATTATGTGTGTGGTCTTCCAGATGTGTTAAAATCAGTTTCCTCTCTTCTTAGGCAGCATGTCTATGATAAATGATGATCAGAGTCGCAAACAACATCTGGAGGGCCACACATTTTTTCATCCCAATGTAGACAGTTTAAATTTCTCAATGGCTTACTGCAGGAGTACCCAACCTTACCAACCTTAAGATCTGTTGTCTTCAACTCCCAGAATTCCATAGCCACCATGCCTGGCTAGGGAATTCTGGGAGTTGAAGTACACGTGTCTTAAAATTGCCACTCCAGTTGGACATTCCTGGCCTAGTGTATGATGTTTTGGTTGCCCTCGTCTTACTTTAGATTTATGATTCTATAGTACAAAATCTTATGCTAGGACCCAGTAGTCTAACTCATTAAGGAGAATACAAATGCCTCATCCTTTTGCCTTTTACTGCTGCCTAGAATATTTTCCTCATTAAATTTAGTGGATTGGACCAAGTTGGTTGTACATTTGTTTAGAATCTAGATTTAGATTAGGTAAATTGATTTGTGATAAAACAGGAAAAACATAATTACAAGTAGTTAAAATTCTATTTGTGTACATATTTATTCTTCTCCCTCAAATCCACACGTATGGGCACACACATACGCTGAACAGAGTTAAATTGAAGTAAAGCAAATGCTGATGAGTTGGACTTAGGTTAGTAGAATCCCTTGATTTATATCTGTAGGAAATGGAAAGGGAATGTTGCCAAAAGAATTCTTAACTAGGAAGCTAACATATAGGATTTGTTTAGATTGGGTGATTTTAAGTTTTAAAAATGTTTATATAACAGTGCATGTTTGTATTCATTAAAGCCATTTCATTCAATCATGGACCTCAGCGCACACAAACTTAATGCATATTTTCAGGAATAAGTAAACATTTGATACCCATTAAAATGATGGCTATGTTTGTAATAGCATATCTTTATTGAGAAACAATTTATGAAACACACAGGAAACCCTGATGTGTTAATTTTGTGTATTAGATAAGAATGTGGGTAATTTATATAAATATATTCTATTTTCTTAAAGCAGCCATTTATAAATGTATTTTTTGTTTCTTTATTGCTGTTTTAATTTTAGACCGTTTGGCTTCCGTTTCTTTCATGGCTACTTTTTTCTAGTGCTGCTCTTGGCAGACTGGATTGTATTTATTCTGGAAATAAATGTAGGCTTCCTAACCAGGCCTAATAATCTCAGATACTTTAGAATCACTAAATAGCAGCCCAGCAGCAATAATTAATCAGCTAATAATCCTTAATCTGCAGGGTTCTTAGTCCCCTACCTTCTTTAGTCCTGGTGTTTGCAAAAATTGAAAAATATATATATATGGGAGGAATATGGCAGCTTTTTCATCTTTTGTTTCTCCAGCCTAGCATTCCTCTACTATTTTTTTTACAAATATGCATAGAATTAAGGCTACAATTACGGTAGTCCTTGATTTAATTGAGCCTGGAATTATAGTCATAAATTGTTGCAGTCATTAGGTGGGTCACCACATAACTGGACTCGACTTTATGACATTTGTTGTGTTAAGCAAATAATTTGCATGTTAAGCAAATTCATTATGCCAAGTGGGTGGGGTTATTTGCTGAAAATCAGCAGTAACGTGGCCCCTGAAATGGCCTCTGTAAATGGCTGTAAAAGTCATGTGATGGGCGCAGTAGTCGTAACTTTGAAATTTGGTTATAGGTACCTTTGTGGGGGGAGGGTCCGTTGTAACTTTGAATGGTTCCTAAACTACTGATCATACGTTGAGGACTACCCATAATCAACTAAGTGCTGATGAGGACTGTATAGCTTTAAGTCAAATATAATGATTACATATTATCTTGTACATTCGTTTATAATTGTGTAAAATTATTTTAAAAGTGTTGTATATCTTTAAATTGTAATGAAATGGATAGCTTGAGCCAGGCCTTCCAGGTAATTGGATATATTTTTTTGCAGCAATAATAATTAATAATCAATTGGGTCTTTGTAGTTTTAGGTCTAGATCAGGGATGTCCAACCTCGGCAACTTTAAAACCTATGGACTCCATCTCTCAGAGTTCCCAATTCCCAATTCTGGTAGTTAAAGTCCACAAATCTTAAAATTGCCAAGGTTTAACATCCCTGGTCTAGATAGAACAGTAGCCAAGGACAATTCTGGTAGCTGTTCTTTTATTCCTTTCCCTAATATCGTGTGTAGCTCCCACAGAAACCAGGACAAATATAGCAAAGAATTATATTGTGTTCCAAGGCATGGTAGCGTGTAAGATACTGTAGTTGACATTTTCTAAGTCAGCAAGAATTCCAGTTCTCAGTGTTTCCTCAGTCAAATCTTACGTTCTTTTGCAATGTTGCCCTCTCAGAAGAGAATACTTCCATTTCTTCTTATCTCTAACTCTTAAAATGTCTACTGATGACAGATGATTGTTGACATTCACTGCATTCCTGCCTTCCCATTCAGATAAGTTCACCAAGCTGGGCTAGAATTTCTAGCTATAACCGATTTGGGTTTTTGGAGGAAATTATAATCATTATCATTGTGTAGAGTTATAATAATACGTGGTTTATAGTGGTTGAAATTACAGATAAAGACAGATAGATGCTGACATTTCAGTAGGATAAATCAATACATGTAGCAATTACAAAACATTATTTATATACATGTATATTGTAGATATGTTAATTGGGCTATTTCTGAAATATTTTAGTTAGTCAAAGTGACCTACACAGTACAGATAGTCTTTGACTTATGATCGTAATTGAAACTGGAACTTCTGTTGCCAACCATGCAGACACTGAGTGTGTTGCACTCGATTTTACAATGTTTTTACCATGGCAGTTAAATCCTGCTTACCCAATTGAATTTGCTTGCTGGAAGCCCTCTAGGAAGGTCACAAATAACTATCACATGACCCTAGGATGCTGCAACCATTGTAAAATACATGCGGGTTGCCAAGCGCCCAAATTTTGATCACGTCTCTGTGGTGATGCTGCAATGGTTTTAAGTGGAAAGACCTGTCATAAATGACTTTTTCAGCACTGTTGTAATTTCAAATAGTGATTAAATGAATGGATGTAAGTCGAGGACTACCTATTCGGTATAGAAAGCAGGATGAATGAGCAAAAGATTGATTCCCCTTGGAAAAGTTGCTACTGCTTCTGTCTCTTATTTATTTATTTATTTTATATATGTCTCAGTTTTTTCTTTGGGGGGCTCCAGGTGGTAGACATGGGGGCACTTCTTATTTTATCTTCAGTTGAGGTGTGAGTAGGTTGGGCTCAAAGACTGGCCCAAGGTCGCCTTGTGATTTCTGTGACCAAATGAGGATTTTAACTTGGATGTCTCTTATCCAAATCCGCCATTCCATCCTATAATAGTTCAATGCGAACTCAGCTACAATCATGCTACCCAAGTAGAGTGCAGTGAGTGAGTGCTGGGATGAACTCCCTTCCTTCCTTCCTTCCTTCCTTCCTTCCTTCCTTCCTTCCTTCCTTCCTTCCTTCCTTCCTTCCTTCCTTCCTTCCTTCCTTCCTTCCTTCCTTCCTTCCTTTAGAAAACAATTGTTTCATTTATTTAATCTAAAAATGGTGTACCTAGTAGAAAAAGAGGCAGGATGCTCTTAACAACATTTGCAGATAAAGCTGGGTAGAGAATACCGTTTTAAAATTTCTAGGCATTATATATTAACTTGGGATTCAAAAAAGACGTAATATATAGCAGGGGTCCCCAACTCCCAGGCTGCGACCCAGTACCAGGCCACAGTCCATTTGGAAGTGGGCTGTGAAAGCAGCAGGCCAGCGCTCACATGCACAGCTCCACTTACACAAGTGGCGAGCACTCACACTCACCTGCCACTCACACGGAACCTCCCGCCAGTCCACAAAGCCAGAAAGGTTGGGGAAGACTGATATATAGTATGTTGTTGTTGTTGTTGTTAGTTGCGAAGTCGTGTCCGACCCATTGCGACCCCATGGACAACGTTCCTCCAGGCATTCCTGTGCTCTACCATCTTCTGGAGTCCATTTAAGCTCACTCCTACTGCTTCAGTGACTCCATCCAGCCACCTCATTCTCTGTCGTCCCCTTCTTCTATTGCCCTCAATCTTTCCCAGCATTAGGCTCTTCTCCAGTGAGTCCTTCCTTCTCATTAGGTGGCCAAAGTACTTGAGTTTCAACTTCAGGATCTGGCCTTCTAAGGAGCAGTCAGGGTTGATCTCCTCTAGGACTGACCGGTTTGATCGCCTTCCAGTCCAAGGGATTCGCAGGAGTCTTCTCCAGCACCATAGTTCAAAGGCCTCAATTCTTTTGCGCTCAGCCTTTCTTATGGTCCAACTTTCACAGCCATACATTGCAACTGGGAAAACCATGGCCTTGACTATACGTACTTTTGTTGGCAGGGTGATGTCTCTGCTTTTTAGTATGCTATCTAAATTTGCCATAGCTTTCCTCCCCAGGAGCAAGCGTCTTTTAATTTCTTGGCTGCAGTCCCCATCTGTGATGCATCCAAATTGGCCATTTGAATGAACTTTAGTTTACCTTGATTAAATTCTATTCAAGAAGATTGGTAATAAATATTCCAAAGAAGAAAGAGATTGGAACATATAAACATATGTGGTGGGATTGTGATAGCGCACAAAAGATATGGGACATGGTGTTTAGGGAAATTAGAGAACTTTTGAAGGTAAATTTAGATATGTCACCGAGGATCGCATTACTGTTACTGGTGGAAAAACAAGATATAAATGAAGTAAAAAAGGAATTGATTGTAAATTTGATAATGGCAGCTAGATTAGTGATGGTTAAATATTGGAGACGGAATTGGGATATTCAAAGAAATGAGTGGTATAATGAAATATGGAATATGGCAATAAATGATAAATTAACAACAGAAATTAAATTTTAAAAAGGGATGATTAAAGTAAATAATTATAATGAAATATGGGATGATTTTATAAAAAACTGTCTTGGTGGAAGGCAAAGAGCATGTTTTGGAGGGGATAAAGGCACAATTGAAATATATTGTATATTGTTAGTTGTTATATGAGAAGAAATATAGGTAACAAGGGTCTCTAGGGGTGTGGGTGCATTGTAGTATTTGTATTTTTTTATACTGTTTTTATTTAGATTTATATGTGTTATGTTTGTATTATTTGTATTTGAATAAAATAAAATTTAAAAAAATAAAAAAATAAAATAAAAAAAATATTCCAAAGAGTTCAACTATTTACCATAGAACTTCATAAATTAATGTAAAAGTGTTATGTTGTTTTACAGGTTTATAATCCATAAATCTCTTGTGACAATGAAATCTCTGAAAGCTACTTCTACAATAATGGAAGTTTTCAGAGTGCCTCAAACACTTCATTTACATGATTGCAAGCCATATGTGGTCTAGAATAATTGTAGATCACGGTGCTTATTTTCAGTAGCATAAACATTTCTGAATATGTCCTTGTTCTATGCTTAGAAAAGCTTGTACAACCCCAGTAATCTATGCCTTTTAGGATAATTTATTGAAAGGAGAAATTATTTGCTTTTCTCTGAAACATATTCATTGCTATCATTTTGAAAATGTGATTTCTTGACATAGCAACATATATTTCTCTTTCTAAATTTCTTTGTAATGTAAGACTGTTCTATAGTTTAATAGTGAACTCATTTCCAGAATACCAAGCTTTGTGTTGCCTAAATAGCTCCAAAATTTCAACAGTTTCAAATAACTTGTTGGGGGGGGGGGAACTTAGGGGAAACTTAAGAAACCTTTTCCCAATGTTATGGAAAAAGATGAAAGCTGTTCAACTGAGATGGAATGGACAGTGGAAGAAAACAGGAAAACATTGGAATAAGATGCAAACAAAAACCTCTATTTGGTAATTCCAAGGAATGAAATCCAAATTGTGGAGCTATATAAATGAAAGACCCAACTGATGTCAATGGCATAAGTTTTCTTGTGATTCCCATTAAATATGTATTAGCACCTAATTGATTTGATTGATCTAAGAGAAGTGAGCAGGATCAGACTTGTTTAGTACTTGGATGAATACTAAATGCTAGAGATATAAACTAATTTATAGACTAATCTTAGAGATACATAGACTAATCACTCAGAATCACTGGGAGACAGGAGGCATTAATAATAATAATTTGGAAAGTGAAAAAAAGAACCTTGAAGAAGAGAGTGGCACACTATCATACCTATTACTGTCAAGTTGGGTCTTTTAACAAGTAATACTATCAGGAGATATATTATCATTACTTTCCCAAACAACCTTTCCCTGAAGATCTTGCAATATATAGACTTTATTTATTTATCAAATTTACATAGGTTGCCCCAAGGGGGGACTCTGGGCAGCACCCAATAGATTTCCCTTTCACTCTGTGAGTAATAATTACAGAAATTTGTATGGAATACTTATCTATAAATGTACTGATGGTAAACAATTTGCCTCTCTTTAAGTGGGGATTAAAGAATTCCCTAATAAGAAGAGAAACAAGATAACAGAAAGGACAAAAGAAATAACATGATGAATCAACAAATTACAATTGCCATTAATTTTGTGCCTAAGGAGTGAACACACACACCCTAAACCCAGACATTAAGGTAATTAAGTCTTAATAGCTTTCAGGAATGTTAACAGAGAAGGCTCAAATCTAATTAATGGAGAATAAGATTATCAGTAGCTGTTATTTATCATCAGTAGAATGGAATGCAAGCAGTAGATTCTTAATACAAGTTGAGAGGGAAGTGCTGCTGAAGTTGTGTCCTGTTTGTGGTTGTACCGTTAACATTTTGTTAACCCTTGAAAGAACAAATGATGGAGGAATAATATCTTCCTAGCTGATTCTACACTTTAGAATTTACATACAAATATTCATTCATACTGAACCATCAAATTAGATGGGTGAACTGTGATATAGCATCTTATTTTCTTAGCCATTATGAAAAAGATAAACCTTGGTCATCAGTATTCTAAAATTCAGATTGAATTCTATAGTTATTAATTTTGTTAAGGAAAAATCACAAGTTGAATTGGTATTGCATAAATGATGCTTGCTGTTACTTACGTACAATGGTAACAAGATGTTAATCCTAATTCTCATAACATTTTTGCTATTTGTATCACATTTTATAAGCATGACTGAGGACTTTAGGCTTCATAAGAAGAATGTGGCAACCAGCATGTTCTTCTGTATACAGGAAATATGTATAATTTAATTTTTCAGCAAACAACCATACAGTATCCAGGGTAACACTTTTTTTGAGCATCTTTTGATAACTTTAGTTTTCATCTATAGTTTGTTTTGGTACTCCGATTTTTCATTGATAATATGGATTTCATAAATAAAATTTAATTACCCTCCAATTTAATCAATGAGTATATTGCAAATGTATAGTTAAGATTTTCAAGCAATATTTTTGGAACTCTCAAGCTAATACTATTTTAAAATCTCAGCTTTTAAAGCTCACATTTTGTTCAGAATCCAAATTGTTTTCTGACCTTATTTGCTTCACTGTTCCATCTAGAATTGCATAATATGTGGGTTGCTGTAAAGTTGTTACAAATTGGAGGGCTGATATAATATGAAATGAGGTGCCTCGCCTGAATGTTGCTTTTGTTCCCTCTTTAACAAATTAGCATGTTGACATTTGTCACTGATGGATTTTATTATTTGCTGAAAGGGGTTTGGGAGGGTTTGACAGCATGAATGGTTTGTCCTACAGACTTTAAGAATCGATAAAGGCATCTTTGTTCTTTGTGCAAAACACACAACAGATATCTTATTGACTGATACACATAAAAAGGAAGGCTTGTATAGTTGTCTCACAAAATAAGCTAAGAAAATGATTTTGAAGCCATTGCTTATTCTGTGTTCCCCTTCCCCATGTGTCTTTCCTTTTGTTAACATGTATCTCCCAAATAATGAGAATTAGTAAATGTTCATTCAGTAAATATAAAGCATTCTATTTTGCATCCCGTGCAGTTTGCATATGGTTTGCAGAGGCAGATAAATCCAAAAATGAGTAATACATAAGAGTAAAATTGATTTATTATATAAAAAAAAAGTCAGTGGAAGTCTAAAGTAGATGTTTAAAAAGTCTGATGCATTATAATGAGGGTATAAGAAACTGATTGTGTTCTTAAAAATATTTGCATATCGAGATGGATTGAGACACATTGTTGTATTGCTTGTTTTATGCAGAAAAAAAGACATCTGATTAAAAGATTCTGATTTTTTCCCCCATAGCCTGAAAATCTGAAGATGATTCAATGAGCTATGCATATAATGCACATAATGAAGTAGGTGGAGGATTCAGTACTGTAATTTACTTACTGAAATATATGCTGGCATAAAAATAAAGGTTAACTAGATATGAACTAAATAAGTAAAAAGAAATCTCTCCACTTTTCTTGAAAATAAGACATTACTGTCTGGTTCTCAAGATGAAATAAACGTGGTAAAATTAGTTTGACAGTGATAATACTTTTTTAATGTTTTCATAAAGTTGAAAAGAACTATAAGATACTGACTACTGACTCCTAATTTTTTGTTTCTTTGCTTTAAAAGCTTTTTCCAGGATTACAAATAATTTATAGCAGTATTTCTGATAAGCTTTTATTCTACATCAGTTTTATTAGTTCTAGGTAGAAAGAAAGCCTGGAAATTGCTAAAGTCATGCAAGGGGTTGAAACAGTAATGGATACAGATGTATTGGAATTGGAATTGCGAATACTTTAAGATGACCATACAATTGGGGACTTTTAGGAATTACAATCATAACACAAGTGGAGGATGCTAGGTTGGGAAAAGTTAAACTAGAGACAATTCTGTATAAGTAAAAAACTCATTCCTGATTAATATGGTTTAAGATTCTAAGAGTTTACACATCTGACATGCATAAGAATTTTACATACCTTATGATTGTTAGTAGACTTGTGGAATTAGTGCTATGAATAAAAACTGCAAATGGGGAACATTTCTTAATTGTGATCTATTGCTGTTTTTTGTATAGTTTTTTTCCTTGGAGAGAGGCTCCTAGCTATAACTGTAGAAATAATAGAGGACGTTATTCATTGTGTCCTCCAGTGACCCATTTACAGTGAGAGCAGGATCAAAATATTGATGGTAGAGAAACTTGGGGGTTCAGATCTTGAAAGATTGAATTATCTTCTTGTAGATGTGTTTCTGACTGTTAGTAGTCAGGTTGCTACATTTGTTTAGTTGTAATTTAAACTTACAAAGCATTGTTTAAGTTCTTAGCAGGGGTCCAGGTTTTAGCTTGAATTGATCTTATAACTAGCATACTTTTTATCGTATTCTTTTCTTTTCTTGTTACAACAATAAACTCTGTATGTCTATGGAGATTCTCAGTCATCCAGGTCATGGTTGTCCCAAAGGTGTTTTTTTTCATGAGGCAACTGGACTTTCTTGTTTTTCTTGAAGATGTTTCGCTTGTCATCCAAGAAGCTTCTTCAGTTCTGACTGGATGGTGGGGAATGGCAGGATTTATACTCCTTTTAACATCTGGTCATTTGCATTCTTTTAGTCAGTCGTTGAATCCCCTGGAGCGTTACTTGTGTTGTTAGGGTCACTTGAGTAGTGCAAATGGGTGTAGAGTCTTCTTGGAACTGTTGAAAGGACTGTGTTGTAGACTGGAGATAGATGATGTACAACACAGTCCTTTCAACAGTTCTAAGAAGGCTCCACACCCATTTGCACTACTGAAGTGACCCTGATGACACAGATAAGCCTCCAGGGGATTCAGTGACTTGCTAAAAGAATGCAAATGACCAGCTGTCTGCAACGAGTATAAATCCTGCCATTCCTCACCATCCAGTCAGAGCTGAAGAAGCTTCTTGGATGAGAAGTGAAATGTCTTCAAGAAAAAGAAGAAAATCCAGTTGCCTCATGAAAAAAGCACCTTTGGGACAATAAACTCTGTAATTACTATAATTACAGAGGTTACCCCCTAAATATAGAAGATAGTCTAGTAGAAAGCTATGAAGGAAAGCTATCTGGAAATAAATAATAGCATTCATCAGTTCCAAAATGGTGAATGTCAGACTGAAATTGAAAACTATGTTAGGGACAACTTGGAAACTTAAAGGATGAGGCATGCTTCTGTAGTAGAATATATGATTTTATTGTTCTTGGTGACTTATACCATAAGTAATCTATTGAGTTGGCTCTGTTACAATAAAAGATTGTCATATGCCCTTAAGTGCAGTATTTCCAGAGTTAATTTATTAGAAGCCCTAATTGGGCACTACATAAATCTATGTAGACAAGTATAGGTTTGATAGATTAATCGGTCTTAACTGGCATATGTTATGAAAAAGGATGTGCAGTTGCAATATATAGTGATAATTTGGCTTGTTATTTTGCTAATTGCCAAACTAATCATAGAAATACAGAGTAATTGTAGCATGTTTTTCTTTCTAACTAATGCCAAACTTTTGGATTGTCTTTGGATTCTCTTTAAACATTGCCTTAGTTTCAAGGGAGCCACTCATCCATAATTAGTTTTTACAAAGAATTGCTAAAGGGACATGGATTCTGCCCATTATGTTTGTTGGCTCACATGGAATGTTCTTCTAATATATAAGGAGCTATTTCTGGATCAGAACTACTCCTGAATAGTTGAAAAGGTATTCAAAAACTAAGTCTTTTTCCATCTTTGTCTTCTGAAAGGAGGTAGATGCTTAGGAAACTGTTCACATAAATTAATGTATGAGTTGATTTACCTACAAAATATTATGCATATTTAATAAAGTGGGTGCTTTTACAGTATGGTGTATATTGCCAGTATAGTATAGCACACAACCATAGACATTTTTTGGGAAAAGGCAAATACTTTCTGCTTGAAGTGAGTCAATGCCAGCTCAGAATACGATAGCAATGCAATAGCAATGCAAACTGATTTACATCAGTCTTTCAGATTATGATAAACTATGGCAATCTATACAATCATTGCTTGTTTAGATTGAGAAAATCAGGTGTTCTGAAGCAAAGAAATATAAGCTAGTACTGAAACTTCGAAGTGATCAGAAGAGAAATGTTATCTGAGCTCCCAAGGGAAGGGAATAGTAATGTGCAATATCCAAAGATACTAACTTAGAAACCAAAATACTCTTGCTGATTGGAATAGAAGGCACAGTTTTAAAACTTAAAGTTAACATTTCAAAACAAGATTTACAGAAATGACTTCCTTAACTTTGAAGTGAATCATATGCCTGAAATAAGGAATGTTGCGTATTTGCTTCTTTATATTGTAACCTTTTCTTCTAGAAAACATTTTTTTGCTACACATAGTGTTTAGATTCAAAGAAATTTGATTACAGCCAGGAGAACACTTTGTTTTCATTTGATGGTATTACTTAATCTCTTCCATATTTGTAGAAAATGGGTTTTTCCCAATCAAAGTGAAGTACATTCACGTTGTCACTAAGGCTGTGAATATAGATAAAGGTGTATTCTATTAACCTCAAGTTCTAATGCTATTGCTTTTGCTGTGCTGTAATTGCTTAATTTACACATGTTGTTTAGAGGGGCAATTTCAAACAGTCACTAAATGAACTGTTATAAGTCAAGGACCACCTGAACTTTTCCAACAGATAATAAGAGGACTGTCTACCTGACACCATGCTTAATGTCCTTCTAGTATTTGTTTTGATATCTTGCAATTCCCCAGCAAATAAAAATCTGATAAAGAAGCCAGAATTTAAAAAGGAAAAAAAAGTTTGCAAAATATGGCACAGTCTAGTGTGTTTTTCCCCTTGCATGATGAAGTTTTCAAATTTATGTCAGCTGTTAATCATGTTACTCTTGAAGCATGACTTAAAGAAAGCTAGCTTTCATGGAGTTAATCTGTTTTAGTCTGTTTTAAACTAAATGAATACTAAATGAATTATAATCAGAGACCAAAATGTAAGGAAGTAAACAAATACCACATATAATTTCCAATATACTATGAGCAGGAAACTAGCATTTTGGGGGATAAATATTCTGCTTGCTTGTAAAATAATTACTATTCTTTGATTGTGGTGTTTGGCTCTTAGACATTTAAATTCATCAGGGAATAGTTTTAATTAGAGGCAAAATTGTTGCATTTATCTGTATAAAAGTAAAATAAAATGTAATGTACTACACTGTTTTAATCTCACCAACAAATTCCTTAATTGTGGAGGATGTTCCTGAATCTGCCTTTCAGAACTGCTTCAGGAAAAATATTGATTTGAGTGATCACAAACTTTCTGTAATATTTGGGAAAAGGGAAATACACAAGACACACAAAAAATTGAAGAAATTACTATAACATGTCTTCAGTAAACATCTCAGTCCTGCTGGAAGTCTCATATGTTCTCTGAATTAATTTGATTTCACAGTTAAACATTAATGTATGTTTAGAGGACTTTTAAAGTTTTGTATCTATTAAATCAGAAAAGTGAATCTGAGAACTAGTTCTCAGTTTTTCATGCTCTGTTCTGATTGGGTTTTTAAGGCTATTTTTTGAAGCAAAGAACAGAGAGAACAGATGAGATATGATTAGCATAATTTCATTTGTAGAAAAGAAAACCCAAAGATACATATGTAGATGCTATTTTGTTTTTGAATTGAGTTGGAAGGTGAAGCCTTACCAAAATCCAACTTTTGGGGAGAAATTGCATATATATCTTTGTAGTGATAAAGAGAGAGCTATTTTATATGTAGTTGTTATATATATGTATATGTGTACACACAGAGAGACACATACACACACAGATACATATGCACATATAGATATATTTAAAAACAAGGTGTGGTTTTCAGTTCTTTTCATTCTACCCATGAACCTGTTCTGGCCTGTTTTGGAAGTTTTGCAATTTGGGTTCATGTTGTGTTACAAACTGAAAGCATAGCACCCTGAGGCTCTCCCAAGTTTCAGGAGAACTGGTCAAATCATAATCATACTTGTTTTAACTTTAACCAAAGAAACAAGTTAATGACACTCATTATATTCTCCTCAATGTTAAAAGGAAGTTTTGATTTGATCCATAAAAGAATGTTGGGAGAGGCCAACATTCCATCTAGAAAACATGGTAGTCAAGTCATATTTGGCTACACAAGCTTCCATGAACCTAAGAAAAATCTCATATTTTGTCTTCTTCACTCCAGGGCAGCCAGGAGAATAATTTAGCTTTTAAGTATAGTTTCATTAGACCTGTTTCTGATTGTGATTGCATATGAACCAGAAACTGTATTTTGCAAAAAGCTCTAGTCTACTCTTAAGCAAGACCCCTACCACAACCCAATCAGTAGTGGTTGTGTGAAACCATGATGCTTTATACATAAAGGAAACAGAATAATTGAATACTATAGATTCCTTTTGCTGGCTTTATTGAAGCAGGAGATAGCAATAGAAGTTCAAGTTTCGCTTAGGCCTGGAGACCTTCACATCATAATGACAACCAAGGGGAAGGAGGGGAAGCCAAGTGCTGGAAAGATGAGAGGTGAACGACAACAGTAGCTGAAGAAGAGAAAAGGCAACAGTCACACTAGTTTTCCCCAACTCATCCTATAACTTCAGTATGAAATCTTTCCAGAATTTGTTTTATACCAAACCAGAATGATCAAATATTTCTCAATCTGAGAAGGACTCAGTAATACTTCCAAGTCCTTTTTAATTCACTGTCACCAAATTTATCCACTTATAATTAACTAAGTCACCAACAACAGCAGGACAAGGTGTCCTGATGAATAACTTGATAGAGTTTAAAAGAGTGGAAAGAAGAATTTAAAAGATAAACAAGTAAGAGAATTCCCAATGCAGTTGAAGAACAAATGTCACTATGAAAGAAACCACATGATAGTGGTGGGGGGAGAGGGAATACTTCAATTAAAGTAAAAAATGAAAAGAAACAGCAAGTGACTTTTTAAAATGACAGTAAATGGAAGTGGATTGACTAGAGGAGTTTCTTTTTTTGTGGTTGCGGTGCCAAGGCCGGATATATATATATGCTTGGGACAGGTCTTAGGAATGGTTGAATCAACCTGTTGCTGTGGGTATATGAAGATTACAAAGTCCTGAGGGAGATTTTGAGACTCTTTGCATCTTTTTAGGGCAGCAAATTCAAGCAAAAGAAGGTTTGCGGCAGCTATATGACTTAATGGAGAGAGATCCTCGGGGGAGGGGCTTTGTGGGTCCAGGGTGGAAGAATTAGATTTGGGCCCATACCAGACTATGCGGCTGCATGGACTGCAGGCTGAAGGGTATGCCTTAAAATTAAATTTTCTTCTGCTGATCAGACTTTTGGCCAGCTCATGTATGCTACATTGCTATATCTTGCTTCTTTTTTCTCAATATAACAGACAATGTGTTACCTTTCTTGTTGCTTAAATCTAAGAACTAAGTATCAAGAACCTGAAAACATAAGCTCAGCTTAATTTTTTTCCCTTGCCATACAAGATATACTTAAAATGCAAACTCCTTACATGTGTCTGTTTCTACGTCCGTAAGTTGCTCTGTTTAGTTTCAGCCAAATGGCCCAAAGGCTGCCAGCAGTATGTCTGGAATGTTATTTACTTGATCCATTCAGGGCCATTTCTTTGTAGTACTGTGTAGACCACAGTTAGGGGTCATTTACTTAAAAATATCCAAAGCAGTACCCCAAGTTGTATAGTTAGTCCTCTCAGTGGGGGTTTGTAATAAAAGGGAGTGTCTCATTATGTGTTTTAGCTTCTGTGCTTTTTCCCTCGTAGTACCTTTTTTTTAAATTCTTCATAATTTGACTTACGGTAGTTTGGCTAGAGGCTAGAGGCTAGAGGAGGTGCTGTTTATTCTTTCTACTTGTTCTCTGTGACTCTATTCCTTTGTTAATATTTCAGTCTCATGTAGTGTCTTTTGTGGTAGTTCTTTTAACAGAATCTGACCTTTTCTTTTTTTTCTTCTTCTTTTTTTTGAGTGGGAGGTGGATCATTGATGCATGTGTTTTTTGGTTACTGGGTGTGTGTATTTTCAGCAAGTTGAAACCATAGTTTTTCAAACATGGCTGTGCAAGCAGATGCCGAGAGAGAAACCTGTTTAAGGAGAAGTGTGGGTGTTCATACATTTTTGAGGAAAGGGTTGGGTTGGATAATAAGAGCTTTTCAGAAGATGGATTATTGCATCTTGGAAATATCTTAAGAACATATTTTATGGAATATGTTGGAAAGATGGAAAGAAGACACCTATATACATATTTATAGTTTGTATTTATGGATCCATATATTACATTGTGTTGAACTATATGGTTCTTTTTCTGTGGTTCTTGACAAATTACATCAATTTTGAGGAAGTGCAGGACAGTCCTGTGGAACTTAACTATATAAAGAAAAGGGAATGTAGTCCATGCCCTCAACGTTTCTAGTTTCAGACTTTCAGTGACGATTAATGGCAAACTAGATGTCTCTGAAGGAACAGGTATGGCATTGCAGTGAAGATTGATGGCCAGGTGCTGAATTCTGCCAGATGAAATCTCTCCGAAAAAGAAGAGATCATGAGATAGCCCCCATGTCCTCCAGAAAGCTGCTCCTCATGAGTAGCTTCCAGAAAATGTGATTTTTGTGATGAGCTCGATGAATTGAGCAATTGGGAGTTGAATGATTCCAACCAAGTAAAAGGGTGATTAGAACATTGATTTTGGATAGTTACAAACTGACGAAGGGTGCAGATGGATTTGAAATAAGATTCTAAAATTAATTATAAGAATGCTTTTCATGGGGAAATGTTTCCCTTTTGATTTTTTTTTTTAAAAAGAGAGAGTATGTTGGAATGTGCACCTGCAGGAGCAGTGGGGAAGACTTTTAGTAACACAACGCTTTCCCAGAGAGAGGCCCAGATTAAGAGAATGCACAATGGAGAAGAAGGGAAGAGGATAATCTCTCAGGATATATCTAGTAGTTTAGAAATTATAACTTTAGTTTGGCAAGATTCTGTTCATTAGATATCAGCTATTAAAGGATTGAACATGATTGATCTCACTGTCTCATCTCTGAGCACAGGCCTCACAGATAGGGGACTTTGAAGGTTGGACACTAGAAGGAATCAAAAGAAACTAAAGATTACAATTAAAGGAGAAGAATATTTAAATTTGATTTTATAATACAGAATGAATGAAATACTTTAACATCAGATGTATTGAAGGGTGTTTGTGAAAAATAGACCCAGAAGTTAATATAAAGTGTTTGCTATTATAGATAAATTCTGTTTAAAAGATGTCATGGAAGAGGAACAGGTTTTGCTGGACAAGATTAATTCTGATTTGAAACTGGATCTAAAAGTAAGATGTGGAAAAAGATGCTGCATTGCATACTGGCTCGTGTCTTAATAATTAAAAGGAATACAGAAATAACAAAAAAGAATGACTGGGATAATTTTATTACATTGGATTTACAAAATAGTCTTGTTAAAGTTTTTAAGGATGTTGTGAGAATGGACAAATAAAAAATAAAAATAAAAACCAAGTTCTAGGACAGGGTTTGAAGGGATTAAAGAGAGAATATAAAGTTGGTTTATTTGATCAACATTTATATAAATATGTTGCTATCTCTGGTAGCCCTTAATGGACTTTTGCTGACCATGACTGAACAAGAGGCTTTAAGGATTTGTTTATAGATAAGAGATGGGATATGGAAACAAGAAATCATTATTATATTTTAAGAGAAGGTGAGAAGTTACTAAAATTGTTTATATTTGTTGTGAAAGAAGTTATTTTTATATATTTCTTTTCTTTTACTTTATTACATTCTTATTATTTCTATGTTTTCTATTCCTCTTTCCAATCTTTTTTCCTTTTCTGCACTTTCTATTTTTTCTTTCTATTTTTTAAATATCATATGCTTTAATATCATTTTTAGTTTGTATTTAGTATTATATTTTTAATTTCAGTATTTAATAAAAATATTTAAAAATGCTTTCATATTCTTGCATGATACCATTTGCTAAGAAATATAATACTGTCCTATGTAGTAGGAGTTCTTTTGTTTTAAAAGTCATAAAATTTAAGGCCTGCAATCTCCATCTTAGATGTGCTTAGCTATAGTAGAAAGCTGGCTATTATGGCATGTGACTGATCTGTTCTGTGAGACGTACACAGACTAGAAGCTGAGAAGAATTTTGGGTGGAAATTAATTTAAATAAGCTTAGGATGAAATGTGGGTGGACGATAATGACTTACATTTCCTGCTGGGATTGTTTTACTCTCAAATCTAGGCTCCCTGAAGAAAATAAACACATTTGGTTTCAGATTTCTCTTTCACCTGTTCTACACATATAAAACTATTTCCGGGGAATTTTGTTTTTCCATTTTCTGGAAATCGTATCAAAATTTTATTTTTAACTGAATTTGTAAACATTCTGGTTCTCTAAAGTTTTAACAAAAATGTACTTCTTTGCAGGTTACTGTTTTTTTTTTTTTTGCAAAAGATACAATAAGTTGCTGGAGCTAGAATTGATTATAATGAATTTACATAAACAAACAGTTATGCCTTGAACCATTGCTATATATCAGGAATTGTCTGGAACCCTGAGTCTTCTTTAGGGAAGACCCTATCTGGCTAAGTCTACCCTTTGCTGAAAGGGTATGAACTAAATAAGGTCAAACCTCACCTTAAGAAATAATTTGGCTCAACTTTCCCAATTGGCTACATTCCAGATGTTGAATTTCAACAACTGAACCCCCCCCCCCCCATTATGTTGCAGGCTTGGCTGGTTTCCAGTACTGACATTCAGATTAAAGAATTAGCACTTAAGGAAACCTAGTCTTGTACAGAAGGTTTTGTGTTCTGGTTGCCTGGATAAGCATTGTTTCTAGGTGCCATAAAACCTATCCTGCAAGTAATTACAATGCCAGATTAGCAGGGGTCTTCAAATTTGGCCCTTTTATGACTTGTGGACTTCAACTCCCAGAATTCCTCAGCCAGGCATGCTGGCTGAGGAATTCTGGGAGTTGAAGTCCACAAGTCATAAAAGGGCCAAGTTTGAAGACCCCTGCAGATTAGTAAAGTAATCTGATAGGCTAGAATCTGACATCTTTAAGGCATGCGGTATGCTGTCATTTTGGAAGCTATGGGAGAAGGAACTTCAAATTGACAGATTGAAAAAGTTGGTGGCCAAAGGATGCAGAGACAGTGTTGAGGAATGGGCAAGCCTTCCATTTTAAAAGAATCCTGCTGGGAGATATCCAGAGCTTCTGTAAACCTTACCATAAGTAGCGATAGAAACTTTGAGCAATCAGCAGAATCTGACCAGAATAAATTCCATCAGGTAGTAATACAAGCTAGAAGTGATTTAAGACTGAAAGCTATGTAGCATTTGTGTCCGGTTGGGTGGTAAAGGCTAGGAAAATTTGATCTATGATATTGATTTAGCTGAGGAAGAATTTTCAGGAAACCAGAACTATGTTTAAGCATGGATTTATACGACCCAGATGAATAAAAAAATTAAATATTAAGTATATTAGTCCAATTACTTACATGAGGAAAATGAAACCGTTGCTTTTTATATGGAATGTTGAGATTGCTAATTTCTTAAATTCTAAGTTCTTAAATTGAAATTTGTTTCTTAAACAATGTGACAAGAGAATGTTATAGTCCTCTTTCTGTATGAAGGGTCATTATAGCATGAGTTTTAAAACGTCGTTTCAACCGTATTTGGAAATACTAGATAAGGATACTATTTCAAAAATACTGTATTTTTTTTTTTGCAAGCTCTGTCTTTTCTGCTGCAAATCTGTCATTTTGTGATTCTATAACTTTTATAGTGTTATAGGTTTTTTTTATAGTTTTATCATTTTATAACATACACGCATTAAATACATATATTAGATGCAGTATTATATCAAAGAAAGGAAATGTATTTATCATTAAATTTATATGCTGCTTAACCTCTCACTGCAAAGCAACTTTAAGTTCATGTTTAGTGCTGAAGTATGTCATTACTAGAATTAAAAGAAGGATTAATCTAACACGTAATAGGAAAGCCTGCAGTTCTTCATTCTCACTTTAAATCAATAAGTCTATCTTGTACTAAATATGAGAAAATGGCAAATAAATGATTCTTTCAGAAAATTTTGTGTTCACCCAGACCTTGGGGATAGGGTGATTTGTGGAGCTGATGTTTTTTTTTTTATTATCTTAACTTGATTTCTTTGCTCTTCTAACCTGTTATATTTTTCACGTGTGTGTGTTTGTTTGTTTGTGTATTGTTTTGTTCCTGTGATGTTTTTCTTCATTTTATTGGCTACCCATAGTATTCTAAGGCTGGTTGTTGTATCTGTTGTGATAAGTTTGACCTTCTTACATTTAATCTTAGTCCCATTTTTTACTGTGTTCCTCCAGTTTCATTACTAGACCTTGCAGATCATTTGCATCTTAAGCTATCCAAGAGTGTCCTTATCATAGTATAGGTTATTGATGTTTTAAAACCACATTCAGCCTCTTCTAATTAATTCTCTCCCAATATATATTCTGTATGGTTTGAATAAATAAGGGGAATGCATACAGCTTTATCTCACTCTTTTGCCAACCTGGTGCCAGTCTGTTTGACAATTTTCCATCCAGTCTATGGCTTCCTGTCCTTAGGATAATTCCCATATCCACCTCTAGTACTAGTAAACGTCACAGATATTTGTATTACAAACTCTCCACCAAAGATTCCACACTAACAGCCATTCTTACAGTTTTCCTCAGATATGGATACCCAACATCTTTTCCCAAAAACACAAAGACTGTCCAAGGCAAAACAACCTTTGGATTGTTTATAGAGATAATTTTATGAAATTAATACCAAGGAGAAAATACAGCTTGAATAGGAAGCTTATTGCTGGAATGGCAATTTCTTCTTTGACTACACAGTCATCTTAAAAGAATATTTATTTGTAAAGAGTTGCATAGATTATAAAATACGGGCTATTAAAGGCTTACTTTACTCTTACAGTATTCGTTGTTCTAGCTTATAGTTTTCAGCACTTTTTACTAGGTGCACTTGTCTGTCTTTTTTTCTTCTTCCATAGTTGTGTTGATCTTTAGTTAAGAATACCTGTGGACTACATTCACACCTAGCCTTTGTTTAAGTATAAATGCTTCCATTGAAATAAATTGGCCTTGTAATTTGAAAAATACAAAACGTTGGTTTGGGTTACTTATTACAGGTAATAGACATTTGATGAAACAAACACTTGGCAGAATATTTGGTTGGAATCCCAGCCAGAAAACAATAAAGTGCAACCTAATTCCTAAAAATGTCTGAGCTATAAACTAGCTGTCATGGCACAGCATGCATATAGTAATAACAGGCTGACAAGACTAAATAAAGTGTGTGTATTTCTGTAAACACAGCTCTGTAATGTACTTTCTCCTTCATTCATATTTCGCAGCCCACATATCATATTCCTGTCACAGAGCACATTATCTGGAGAAAGCAGCCTCTGCGGAACACGACTGTGCCATGAAATTGCTCATGCCTGGTTTGGCTTGGCCATAGGGGCTCGTGACTGGACAGAAGAATGGCTTAGTGAAGGATTTGCTACTCATTTAGAAGATGCATTTTGGTCAGCAGCACAAAAGGTACAGTTAGAATAATCTGTAATGAAAAAATAAGGGCAACCATTAGTTTATGCCGAGAGTAGGCAACTATGGTCCCTTTATAACCTGTGGACTTCAACTTCCAGAATTCCTGAGCCAGTCATGCTGAGGCTCAGGAATTCTGTGAGTCCAAGTCCACAAATTGTAAAGGGGCCGTAGCTGTCCACTATTGGTTTATGCGATGATAATAATATACTCTAGAGTCCTAAAGGATTTATTTTGTTGGATTAGGCTACACAAAATACCTTACTTAAGTTAATTGCAGATCACACATCTAGACTGGGGTTCCCAATCTTGGCAAGATGTGTGGACTTCAACTCCCACAATTGTATAAACAGAGGCATAGAATCAAGATCACGCAAAGTATTAGTACCACTTTATAAAACCCTAGTAAGACCACACCTGGAATACTGCAGCCAATTTTGGTCACCATATCACAAAAAAGATGTTGAGCGTTTGGAAAAACTTCAGAGAAGAGCAAGTAAGTTGAACAAAGGCCTGGAGACTAAAACATACGAAGAATGGCTGCAGGACTTGGGTTTGGCTAGTCTAAAGAAAAGAAGAAATAGGGGAGACATAATAGCAGTGCTCCAGTATTTGAGGGGCTGCCACAAAGAAGAGGGGGTCATATTATTCACCAAAGCTCTAGAGGGCAGGACAAGAAACAATGGTTGGAAACTGATCAAAGAGAGAAGCAACCTGGAATTAAGGAGAAACTTCCTGAGAGTAAAGACAATTAACCAATGGAACAGCCTGCCTTCAGAAATTGTGGGCGCTCCATCACTGGAGATTTTTAAGAAGAGGTTAGGCAGTCACTTGTCTGAAATGGTATTGGTCCTCCTGCTTGAGCAGGGGGCTGGACTAGAAGACCTCCAAGGTCCCTTCCAATTCTATTCTATTCTATTCTATTCTATTCTATTCTATTCTAATTCTCCAGCAAGCATCATAAAGTTGCCAAGATTGGGAACCCCTGATCTAAACTGAATAAAAGAATGTGCAGTACTGAATACAATGTAAAATATAACATACAAAGTAAAAACTGCCTGTAAATCATGCTTAGTAAACTTGCTGCCCAAGTTGTACAAGATATAAATACAAACTTTGCAACTAGAATTGTGCATAGAATTCTTTTACCAAAATAAGAATTGTGCATAGAATTCTTTTACCAAAAAGAAGACTTGTTAGTAGCTGATTAGGAATGTCTTCATAAACTTTACAGTGAAGCACAACATGATCCTGTGATTCAATTCTCTTATTTTTTATAACAGCAAACCTTTCAGAATAGGGTATTTTTGCAGTGTTTACCCTACAACACTGCTGACCATAAGATATTAAACCACAATAGCGTGAAATCCTCTAAAATGTATTCTTTGTATGTTGGTTTAAAATAAAATTTAATTTGACCCAATCGAGCTCTGATGTATATCATATGCTATATTCTGCTTGTAATTCTTTATTGAGAATTCTTGGTTTGAGAACTCCCATTGTATGATTTTGTCCCAGGGCCATCAGCATCTCGGGTGAAAATTCCAAGTTTTGTAATTTATCTTTTGTTTGCCTTTTTAAGTATTTGAGTATCAAAATAAGTTGTATCGGATCTTGAGGTTAAAAATGAGCTTTTAACCAATATCTGAACACATACATAATGCCCTTTTAAATTTTTTTATTAGCTCTTCCTCTCAAAATAGAGCAATGATGGGCAACAATAACTTCCTTAATTTGAGCCCTCTCTAGGTTCTCTTGGTTAATGTCTGGATTTAACTGAGCTCCATATTTTTATTTATTTATTTGTATCCCACTTTTATTATTTTTACAAATAACATATCCAACACACTTTCCTCCTCCCATTTTCCCCGTAACAACAACCCTGTGAGGTAGGTTCGGCTGATCAAAAGTGACTGGTACAAGTCACCCAGCTGGCTTTTATGGTTAAGGCAGGACTTGAACTCACAGTCTCCCGCTTTCCAGCCTGGTGCCTTAACCACTGTTCAAGCATCCTGTCTTCAAAATGTTTTAAAGCTGCTAGGTGCCTGAAAATAAAAAAAAATGTTGCTTAGCTCTTCTGAGCATTCCAAGCAGCCTGGGTGATATGAGTATATATTCTCCCCAAGTAATGTAGCATGACAGCCATGTTTATAAAATGAGGAACTTGCTCTATTTGATGTCCTTCGAAGATCCTACATAATTTTTTGAAGACCCTTGCAAAATGCATTACCTCTATCTTCTCATACATTAGTCACAAAATATCCATTTAACCAAAGATAAATTCATGAGGATGATCTTTTCCAGCAGTATTGAAGTTACTTTTTTCCCTGGGCAAATGGGTACAGTTGCAAAATAAAATAAAATAAAAAAATTCTCTGACACATTAAGAAAGCTTATGGAGCCTATATGGGCATTGGTGAAAATAAACAAAGGAAAAAGAAAAGAAAAAACAGAAGAAACTTTTTCCTTCTTCCCAGCAAGTGTAGTCAGTCAACCTTAATAACTTATCACTGTCTTTTAAAGTTAAAATCAAATACTTCTTCATTCCTTGATACAGTCAATTTGACTTAATAAAGTGTTCGCCTTCTTCTTCTCCTTCTTCATTCCATATCTTACTCCATTTTCTATAAACCCATCTCTAAATCTTCATCCTTCCACATTAATCAGCAAAAACCCAATAAAGGGTATCAGGTGTAACAATTTAGCTATTTGTATCTCCATTTCCATGTAAACAATTTCCCCCTTTGAGTCCATAAAAAGCTACATTAATGGCTGTGAGTACAATGAAATCCTGTGACTCCCAGATGATTGCAAGAGACCACAAAAACATCAGTTTCTGCCATCTACTCACAAACCCATAAAAAGCTGTCCAGAATACATAAAGTTAATCTCAAGAACTCTTCTTAATCGAGAGAGAATTTTTGACTGCCTTTTCAGCCATAATGTTTCCCGCGATCCGCAGAATGTCACTTTGCCATTCCTAACTATAAGCGACTCCCTCTCTTCTCCCCTCCCCTCGCCTCCCCTTTCGTCTCCTCTCCCTTCAAAATTCCTTTCTTGCCCTCATTTTAAAGATTCTATAGTACATAATATCTTAGCTTTTCCTAATATTGCACTTTTCTGGACAGAGAACTCTGACAATGATCCTAGGATCCGTTGGGCCACTTTCCCTGCTTACATCCCTAAGTGCACCTATATGACAGCCTTTACTTTCCACATCCTCTCTAGTTCCTCCTTCAGAAATACTTCCAGGGTATTTCTCTAACTTTTCTACTCTTTCTGATGTTGCTGTCACTTGGCACCACTATTATCACCACTCCTGTCTTCTGGTCCTTGTCTATTACCACAGTGTCAAGAGAGATGTGCAATATTTTTAGTGTCCTTTATCATCATGTGGAGACTTCACCGTTTAAACTATGATTTGCAACGTAACAAACTGGAATGTTCACTCCCATTTCTCTTTGTATTAGTGGGTCAGTAGATTAAAAAGAAAATGATGTATGAAGCCTGAACCCAAAATTATAGATCATTGCACTCAAACCAAAATCATTGAGCACCTTTGAATTAGGTTTGTTATTCGCTTCTGAATTATTGTACAATAAACATTGTCTCCTAATTGCAATATTTCATGAAACTTCTTTTCCTGTTTGATTTTCTGCTTGATGAAGAAGCAAATGTTCAAATCACTTATTGCTTATCAACATTCTAGTTAACTAGAACAAAAGAAATGACTTAAGTCATTCCTGTTATCACATGTCAACAAATGCAAGATTCCTGATTCTAACTGTTGGAAAGGGGTGGGGAATGGTATCTATTTGCAAGTATGCTAATAGCTGTCCTAAATTCCATGTAGTTATATGTTTTATAACTGTTTTAAGGTGAGGTTTGTTTAACTTCCATCAGTGGGAAATGTTTTATTTGATACTTTAATAGGATAGGACCAAAAATTATTTGAGAGACTTTCAAGAGCACTGCACTTATTTTTTCTTTTATGTCTAACTCTTTGATAATTCAGTTGTTATGAACTAATTTAATCATGTACATATATCTTTGTGGATGAAGAATAAATAAGGCATGAAACCTTCTTTACCACAAGTGGGAAATTATTTGTTCATTTATAAACTGACTAATTGGCCTACAACTCATTGTTAGATAATACAATATATATTCTTGTGGGTTGTGGGACAAAACAAAAATTAAAGCTTTAGAATGAATCATCCACATCTTCTGGTTTTCAAGGTTACAACGAATAATAAAAACAATTATACAGAAATGCTATGCTAAGTCTTGAATACACAATTAACTTTTTTTCCAGTCTTCGAAGAAAAACTATCCCCCTTCAGAAATATTTTTAACAGGCTATTAATTTTAACATTTACATTTTAGCTCTTATTCTTCGGTTGGTTGTACAAGAATTAAAGCACCACAAAATAATTTGAATATTTCTAATATCGTGATAAAATCATACAGCTGTGAAGCTGCAAGGAGCCATCATGTGCAATCCCCTATCCAATGGGGAAAACTATATTAAAGCATCTGCTTGAACCCGGCTAAGGAATCACTTTTCTGAGTAATTAGTTTCACTCTCAACCTGTCAAATTGCTCTTATTGTTAGGATCCTTCAGAATCTACCTTCCTTAAACTCATTACTCTGTGTGTTGCACTCTGAAAGGATAGAGAACAAATCCCGATCTTCTTCTGTATGAAAGAATGCTAGCTATCATATATCCCTTTGGGTCATCTTAACATTCTCAGATTGTTCTATCGCTCTTCATAGGATTTAGTTTCTAGTGCCCTGATCCTCATTGCTGTCCTCTGAACTGTTTGTTCCAGGTGTTTGAATCCCTCTCAAGCATTAAACCCAATGCTCGAATTGGGGTGTGATCATTGTGGAATGATTAATTCCTATGATTTAGAACTGACATTTCTATTGATGCAGTCTAAATTTTGTGAGCTGTTCTTGCAAGAATGTTACACGGTTGGCTATATTCGATCTGCAATCAACAGGAAAGTACAAAGTTGTCGTCTACTGAATCAGACTGACAGTGTGAATGATGTCTGTAGTGGCCTTGCCGCTCAGAGCCAACAGGAGTTATACTTCTATAGAGGGCATTAGGTAGGGGGAGATTGATCTTTACTGAATGGCAATAGATCTCTCACCAATAAAGGAGAATATTTGTAGTTCAGGGTTGAAGTGTGGGATCCTTGGTGCTCTCTGAGCTTGGTTGTTTTCTTGCAGATGTTTCATTACCAGAACTAGGTAACATCCTCAGTGCTAGATCTCTTACTTTTTAAAATCAAATTCTTTTACATCTTCACCTGGAGTTGCCAGAAATTGAATCCTAAGACACAGTCTTTTGGCTTTTCAAACACTTAGAAGAAAACACTATTGCCAAATCCTATTATTGTAGGGGGGCCTGCATTTTTTATTTTTATTTCTTGTTTTATTACATAGGGTTTCAAGAGACATAAGAAAGGAGGGATATTATTATCAAAGAAGTCAGGCATTTTTGTCCATTTCCCTTCTCTTCATGACTTTCGGGTTTGGGGGTTAGTTCTGCATTTCAATAAACAAGTTACATTTTGGTAAGCTTAATTGAACCTCATTTATTACTACATTTTCTTTTTTTAGAAAAGTAGAATAACACAGAAGGATGATTTGGGATTTGCAACCAATTGGCTGAGGATTGCAGGAGGGACTGTGGATTGTTCTTTCCATTCCACTTCTAGAAAGTTGTAGAGGTTGATTCCATTTTACTGCCTTTATACATCATTTCTATTAATTCACTTGTGTAGTAATTCATTTCTACCTATCACCTGTAGCAATTGGGATAAAATATCATTGTGGATTTCTCACCATTTGTAATTTCATAAACAGTGAGGTGGTTTCCCATCATTCTTCTAATCTATTTTTGCAAGTAACTAGACTTCTAAACATTCAGCAAGGATTACTCCTACTTCTGCCTTGTGTTGATGAAGACGCTTGTGTATCCCAATTATGCTATGAGCTATACTCCTCAGAAGGGTCACCAATGAAAGACAGTCATGATAAATGAGGAATCAGGCTAAATACTGTCAATTAGAGATGGAAATAACATCTTATTGCATCATTCTACCAAGAAAGCAAAGCAAACATTTACAACCGAGACAATATCAGAGTGATAACTGACATCTGAGAATCAGTGAATTGAAATGCACTAGAAAGAGGCACCTTATATCACAGGATTATCAGATATTTTACAGTAGATAGGAAGCTAAGAGACAAAATCAAATAGGCACTACTGTTAACAAAAGAGTGTCAATGTTGGTGCTTGGGTATAAGCCCAAAACTAACACACTGCTCTCAATTTGAATCCAAGGCAAACCAATCGGTATCAGGGTGATCCAATTCTATATTGGCGGAATCAGGCTAAGACTCTTGATTATTTCTGGGTTCCTGAGGTGACATTTGTCTGAAGTGGGCATGTCAGAGTCTTCTGACTTTGTGGAAATAATAACAGCCAGGATGAATGCACCACTCATCCTAGTCTTGCCACTGGTTAACTACAAGTGTGATAAATGCTACATCTCAGTGCTATAGTTTGGTCTGAAACCATCTGAAAAGGGGCCAGATAATTTATTGCCTTCATTCCTGGAGCTGCAAGTTAACAACCTTCTCTAGAGAGCTAGGTTTTCACATGATATATCCAAAATATCATACATTTGAGTCATTGATGCCTCGAGTGAAAACTTTGCATTGATTTCTTCTATGATCCTTTTGTTTGATGCTTTGCTATCTATCCATGGTGATCTCAGGAGTCTTCTCCAGCACCAATGTTCAAAAGTATCAATATTTCTTTGATCCTTTTTCAAAGTCCATCTTTCACTTCCATAGGGTGTGGCAGGGTAAACCATTCTCTGCATGATTCTGGTCTTTGTAGATATAGATACATCCTGACACATGAATATTTTTTTCCAAAGCTTTCATTGCTATCCAGCCAGTCTGCCAGTCTGCTTCCTATTTCGTGATTGTTCCTTTACTTTTCATAGTTGATCCCCAAAGGCAGAAGCTATCCACCATTTCAGTATCTTCATTGCCAGTTCTAAGCCTGGTTCCTGTACATGTTGTTATTAGTATGGTGTTTTATATATATATATATTAAAGCTTAGCCTCATCTTTTCATTGTACTCTTTGACTTTCATTGTTAGAGCTTGCAGATTATTTGCAGTTTCAGCTATCAAAGTAATGTCTTCAGTATAGTACAGGTTATTGATGTTTGTTTCTCCAGGTTCAAAATCTTGTTCCAATCCATGCGTTTACTTCAATATGTATTCTGCATATACCTTGAATAAATAAGGGAAGAGTATACAACTTTGTTTCACTCCTTTGCCAAACTTTGATCTTATCAATTAAGCAATGTCATCTTGCAGGACCTGGCAAACATGCTAAGACTGCTGGAATTCCTGCCCTCTGGAATTATCTTCATCCAGAGATTCTACCAACCCTCTAACCATCATGTTGTTCATGAAAGCACCGAAGATTTAGTTGTTTACCTGACCTCGGAGATAGGATGATTCTAGAGCCCTCTTTTTGCTTTTGTGTTGATCTTATCTTGATTAATTTTCTTTATTGACCTGTTATATGTTTCTGTGTGTGTGCCTCTGTGTGTATTTTCTATGTTTTTCCTAATTGTAAGCTGCAGTTTGGGAGTTGGATAGCCAAACAATCAATAAACTTGGACTCATTTCTGTTTTGCCACGTTCTATTCATGTTATGCCTTCCTGATTAGTGTAGAGGTTTTGCCTTAAGTATTAGAAGAAGTAAAACAGGATTGATCAGTGGAAACACAAATAATTCAGCTAAAGCTTAAACATTTTGGACACATAATACAAATACAAGAATCATTGGGGTAAAAAATCCTGATGTTTGGAAAACGTCAGAGGCAATTGAAAACAAGGCTCAGCTTGCAAGAACTCATCTGACAGCTAATCCTGGTGATTGTGTCTGATGGGTCTCAAAAATTTAGGAGCAATTAGATTAGAAAAGTTAGGGCAAAGAGCTAAATAAAATTTCTTTCATGTCCTGCTTGTAAGCTTCCCAAATATGTTTAGATGAAACAAAATTGATGGAAACAAGTGACATCCTCAGTGCCAGTGGCTGAATAAAAGGCAAAAGCATGCAGAATTCTTAACTGTCAAGCCTTTCCTTTGCTCCTATAGAGCATTACATACTGAGATTGAAAGAAAAATGGGTTGCCAAAATTCCCAAACATCAGGAGTTTTTCCCCCCCAAGGATTCTTTTTATTTGTATTGTGTGTCCAAAATCCACCATCACCTTTCCTGACTTCAATATTGTTTAATTAATTTGGCTTCAAACATTCAAGACCTAATCTCTACTATAACATGAATTTATCTAGAACCTATAAATTTACTACTTTCACAAATTTCAGATTACTGAATTTCACTTGAGTGACTTTTATCACAAGTCATTCAGATTAACCCCATCAAATTAACTTTCAGAGCTGTCTCCTACCCTGCTAAATTAACTTATCTTTTGGTTATTATATCCACTTTCCGATTTTCTTCAACCGTCTCCAATTTGATTTTGAAGATTTGAGTTTTTCTACTCATTTATGGAGCTTTTCTTCAGCATAGTTTCCCCCTTCTTGGTTTATTTATTTACTATTTATTAAATTTTTATGCTGCCCATCTCCCCTGTAAGGTGACTCTGGATGGCCTACAAAATAAAAAATCAAAGTTCTGCAAAGAAAATACAAAAGATACAATCTGGGTCGGTCACCGGGACCAGAGCGTGTGTCTTCTGACTCATGCTGGAGCTGATCTTCAGGGAACTTCACTCTAGCAGAGTGTAATGCTGTTCTGTGTGTGGTATTTATATGGTGGTTAGCTTCCTCCCTGTCTGATCTACATAGTCACAGGGACAATCTATGGAGGGGATTCAGTAGATTACATAGGAAGTATCTCCCACCTCCAAGTGATCTTTATGATTCATAACTTGTCCTCGTATGGTAGCCTCTGGGCGGTTTGCGATGCCCACTTGCAGATCTTGGAAGCTGCGTTCTACAGCTTCCAAAATATTTTTGATGTGCCCTGTGGTTGGTCTTGTACCTGGTTTCTTCCTTTCTCTCCCCATTGTGCTGCGCAAACATCTTGTGACAAATGATTGTGGTTCTGCTTGAATTGTTCAAATAGGTACCTGCTCTACAGCTATCCCAAAGATGCTTTTTCACAAAGTGACTGGACTTGTTTGTTTGTTTGTTTTCTTTGAAGACGTTTCGCTTCTCATCCAAGAACCTTCTTCGGCTCTAACTGGATGGTGGGGAATGGAACTTCTTCCATTTCCCACCATCCAGTCAGATCTGAAGAAGCTTCTTGGATGAGAAGCGAAACGTCGTCAAAGAAAAAACAAGAAAATCCAGTTGCCTCGTGAAAAAGCATCTTTGGGGTAACTATGACCTGGATGACTGAGAATCTCCATAGACATACTGCTCTCCAACTGTTTGACTTACTAGCTACTACAGTGGGTTCTCAACTTTGCAGCTACTAAGATTGTTGGACGAGCAGGCACAAAACAACCAGGGAAGTGATTGAAGCCTGGGAAACAGGCCCCTCATCAGTCAACAGGAGTGCTTATTTACCACCAGCATATCAAGTACTTAGAAAGCAAGGGCTGGGCAGCACAAGCAAATGACAGCCTACAACTTAAAAGCCAGCCATCAACACACCTCAACCATCATCTAAAAAGCCTCATACGATAGGCACCATATAAATACCACTCACAGAACAGCACAGTCCTGGAGACCAACCCAGATTGGATCCTGCAACATTATCTTGGGACACGTATATCCGCCTTCATTTGTAAGATATGAAAGACTGTTGTTATTCATTCAATAGTTACTCTAAAAACTAGCTTGGCAGCATTATTCTACAGCCATTGTATGATAAGACAAGCATCTGTGTGCAACATGTAACATGCATTGGTGCACACAGGAGCACATCTTTATACAATAGGGCTTGAAATATTTAATTTGTTCCATTAGTAAATGTTTGAAATATTTAACAATGTTTCCAGTTAACTGGATAGCAGATTTGTAAAGAATTATTATTTAACATGGAGCAGCATATTACAGAATTATTTTTTTTGTTGGAAATGTGCCTTGTCTGAGATAAAAAAAAAACCCAATATATTGTAGTGCAGGTATTCCTCAACTTATAACCATTCATTCAGTGACTGTTCAAAGTTACAACGGCACTGAAAAAAGTGACTTATGATAATTTTTCATACTTAACCATCATTGCAACATCCCCATGGTCATGTGATCAAAATTCAGACGTTTGGCAATTGACTCATATGATAGTTGCAGGGTCCTGGGGGGGTATCACATGATCACCTTTCGCGACCATTTGATAAGCAAAGTCAATGGGGGAAGACAGATTCACTTAATAACTGTGTTACTAACTGAACTGCAGTGATTCACTTAACGATTGTGTCAAGAAATGTTGTAAAATGGGGCAACACTCACTTAACAAATGTCTCACTTAGCAACAGAAATTTTGGGCTCAATTGTGATGATAAGTCGAAGACTACCTGTACACCCACCTGGAAGAATTACCACGTATCTTTCTTCTTTCGGGGAGCCTGTCATTAATTGACCAATAATATGAAATTAGTTTATTAAAATTTCTTTGATCAGATAGTAGTCCTGCTAAAATCTCTACTTATATTCTGTACAAGTGCTGAGTTCCATATTCTTTTGAAGTCTGTCTTAAATTTTTAAAATCATTCAGTATCACTTTGCTAAGCCATTCACAACAGGGTGTAAATCTGAGAGCCAGGTGGCCTTCATGCTTTCAGAACTGAAAAAGTAGCCATTATTTCATCGGTCTAGTATACCATGAATAATTTGATGCCTGTAACACCTAGTAGTGATTAATAACTCTCTTGAGATTGACTCTGCAAATTGAATCTGCAAACTGTCATGACTAGAACACCTGCTTCAATTGCTGAATTTTTGGTGTGCTTCCCTATTCATTCTTTTTTTCTTTTGGGGGCCTATTTTGCCTGCAAAATCAGAGAACTCTAAACTTAGGGTGTGCCTTTGAGGCAGTGTGTTGGCAACTGCCTGGACAGGTGCCTGCAGTTTTCTTGGCAGGATTTCAGAAGTGGTTTGCCCTTACTTTCTTCCCAGGG
Source organism: Azemiops feae (assembly GCA_023970755.1). Classification (NCBI taxonomy): domain Eukaryota; kingdom Metazoa; phylum Chordata; class Lepidosauria; order Squamata; family Viperidae; genus Azemiops; species Azemiops feae. The sequence goes on from JALGBA010004290.1 coordinate 2,066,577, forward strand.
CTGAGAGAGAGTGACTGGCCCTAAGTCACCCCGCTGGTTTCATGTCTAAGGCAGGACTAGAATTCCTGGTTTGCCGCTTTTAGCCTGGTGCCTCAGCCACTGCGTCATATTGATTTACACACATACAAGTATACATACACAGACAGACACAGATTCATTAATGCATTCTGTGAGTTTGAAGTTGCTTTGTTGGCTTTTTATGCAGAAGTTCTACTCTCTCTTTGCAGCAACAGCTTGCATTTACCTAAAAAGAGAAATCTTCCAGACAGTCTGAAGACATAAGGGATCCCTGGAGCAATATTACTTATGCATAGATAAACTGTTATTAAAACTAAATATCTCCCACATTAATACTTGGAACAGTTATTTTCATTTCTGCAAAGCCTCTGTTATTCCTCCGTCGTGCCGTGTTTAAATGTATGGTGCATGTGTACATATGTGCTTGTGTAAATAAATATGCACATAGAGATGCAAATGTATACATAAATTATATCAATAGTGTAACATAACTTTTGTTACGCTTTCTATTCGAAAATTATTGAAAAACAATCAGGAAAAAAATTAACAGTGGACAGTGTGTTTGTTGTCCCAAGCAGCTATCAGTCACTGAAGCAAAAGAGCAACAGGAGCTGAAAACTTTGCTGCGCTGGCACCGTCTTATGGATGAAGTGCAGAATTCTGAAGGGGATCTGCAGGTTTTAAGGTATAGTTCAGGCTGCTTACTTTGGCTGTGTCTTTCCCTGCCAGGTTGTTTTTCCTCTGAAAACTAAGCAAGTCCAAATGATCAGATTAAGTCATTGCATTTCCCCCCCCCCCCCAAGGAGGATATTGGAAAATTTGAGTGAGCCAAAGTGATGTAAGGATAGTGAAGACAAATTAAAGAAAACAAATCTGGAATGCAATCTTGTGCAACTCAGTGGGATTTATTTCTGACTATATACGTTTTGGCTGTAAGTTGCTACTGGAATCATAAAAAGAAACTTAACTGTCTTAAGTGTTGATTCCAGAAAAAAATAAAAGATTTCCTTTGTCACATAATTTATTTATTTATTGGAACCACAAATTCTGTTGGACAGAGCTTTCTGTTTTCTGCATCATATTTATTTATTACTTAGCATCACACAGAATACCAATGACAATATTAAAATGTGGAAGACTTATTTAAAGAATATATATATAGTTTAAAGTTTCTTTCTTAAATGTGAAATTCATTGATTGGTTCTAAAACATACTGACTCTATTATTTACTGTTGAATGGAGACCTGGAGCTGGATTTGGCACTACAGTTTACCTGTGCTTACGTTCCAAGTCTTAAAAGTATAAACTTCTTTCTATGAAATTGTTCAGAGAAATGGTTAATTCATGGTTGGCTTTGCTTATGTTTCATTATTCCATGAAATGTCTCCAGCCTTCCAATAGCATGCATAGTTATGCCTGGAATTCAGATTGGAGTATGCTGCTATTCATGTATTTATGTGTAATGCTTCACAGAAAGTTGCAGCTCAAATCTCTAGTCTAGACAATTGTGTATAGGAAGTCTCTGTGTAGAGCAGGACTTTATTCTGAAACAGTATAACCACTGAAATTCATTCCACGTTGATTTTCGAAGTACCCCAGTTTGAAAATTAAACTTTTCATACAAGTCTGTATGCAGGGAATTCATTATAAACTTCTCCCCATGTTGAAACCTAAGTGGTAGGTCTCTTCTGAACTTCAGATTCAAAGGTGAAAATCTGTTTTTTTCTAGCATTGGGCTGCAGTTAGAGAGGGCAGCATGACCATTGTGGCTGTTTTTCACATGACCATTGCAGCGCCCCCCCATGGTCATGTGATTAAAATTCGGGCCCTTGGTAATTAACATGTATTTATGACAGTTGCATGTCCCAGGGTCATTTGATCACCTTTTTTGTGACCAGCTGGCTTCCAAACAAGCAAGGTCAAAGAGGAAAACCAGATTCGCTGAACGGCAGCATGAGTCATTAACAGCAGGGATTCGTTTAATAACTGTGACAAAAAAAGGTTGTAAAATGGGGCACAACCCACTTAAAAACTGCTTTGAATAGCAATGGAAATTCTGGGCTCAATTTTTGTCATAAGTCAAGGACTACCTGTAGAGCCAAGAGCAGTATGAGTGTCCCTCACCTTTGAAGCTTCATTTTGCCCTCAGATCTAAAGTACTACACAACCCTGTTGAAACTACCTCCAGAGATGATGTGCCAGGGAGCTTCTCTAAACCCATTTTATATAGTTTGAAATGTTAAAAGAGCTGAATATTAATCCTGAGATTCCATTAGCTGATATAACTTCCCAACTTAGAGCCAAGAACTGATACGAGGCTTTTAAGAAGATTTAAAGGATTAATCTCACCCCTTCCTACTTTTCAAAAATGTTTCTCAGTTAAATTGGGGCTCAAAGAGAGTGGCTAGATCAAAAAAATGTCACAGTTAGGGAGTTCAAAGCTTTCTACTTTTAACATTTCTCTGCTACGATAGTTGTCCTGAGAGTCTTCCACTGTGTCCAGCTCCTGTTTGACCTCCATGTTAGCTGTTCAAACATTATGGGTATACAGGTGAGAGTTCCTGAAAGCATAAATCTAAGTCCAGCAAGAATTAGTGAAGCTGGTTTTATAATTATAATAGAAAGGAGATTGATGTACAGGAAATGCATTACATTTTTAGGCCAAACCTACCACCTAGCTAGCTACATCCTATGAGGAGGAGAGTCTAAGAGCACATGCTCAGTGTGAGTGTGAAGGCTGAAGGAAGTCACCCATGCTGGCTGGGGAATTCTGGGAGTTGAAGTCACATCTATTAAAGTAGTTGAAGTTGAGAAGCACTGTCTTAGACAAACAGCAGGCAGAGTGATAGTGAATAAGGGGCATGGATAAATCCTTAACCTTCTATCTACACTGTACATCACAGTATGATCAATAGATCATAAAGAGCTGTTGGATTCACACCTCCAACATGCCTAGCTTCCCTTCCCATTAAATAATCACATTCAATTCTCATATTTCCAACAGTGCCATTTGATAATAGACATGGATTGAAGAGGCTGTCTTATCATTAGCCTCCATGCATCTGCTGATTGACAGGGTGACTGGTAGTGGGTTGCTTTTGTTACAATGCCGATATAGTATGTTTGTGTGTGTGTGTGGATTGTTGTGATAGAGGCCTAAGATGGACAGCCAGATGCTTCAGTTCAGATTTTTGAACGGAGTTGAACCTTGTAGGTTTTATGTACCCTTTCAATTCAATTACATTTTAATTTGTGGTTAAATAATTTTTAAAACCACATTGTAGCCACTTTGAGAAATATGATGAAATGTGTGTGTGTGTGTGTGTGTATACACACACACACACACACACACACACACACACACACACACACACACACATATGAGATTCTCTTACAGAGTGTAACCTGCCATTGATGAAATAAGTTCAATTTTAACAGCATTTTTCAACTATTAAAAGTTGAGATATATTGCCATATAAATATAAAAGAACATAAAACCAACTTTCAGCTGCTATTTATGCTGGAAACTGTACAGAAAGAAGAAATAAAGTAGGTAAAGGAATTGGAGCAATTCCCAGTATCAAAAGATAATGAGATAAGCTAAAATAATTTAGTGTAATTTATTGGCTAATAAATATAACACAAAATGAAATGGACTGCTGCTGTTTTCTTGTTTGCAAAAAAGCAGGTGGTGTATTTGTCAGAAGGTTGCAAAAGATGATCACATGAACCTGGGACACTACAACTGTCATAAATACATGCCAGTTGCCAAGCGTCTGAATTTTGATCACCTGACTATGGGGGTGCCTAACAGTCATTTGAAAAAATGGTCATAAGTTATTTTCTCAGTGCCGTTGTAACTTTGAACAGTCACGAAACAAAAGGTTATAAGTTGAGGATTACCTGTATAGAAACCAGCTTTCATGAGAACTTACATAAATGCTTCACTATAGCAAGTTGTCATTTGAACTGAAGCAGAACAAGGTGTGTGTGTTTAAATCTATGCTGTAAACAGAATAATTTAATGATATGACTAGTATAAAAATTCTGTAAATGAATGCATTTCTGGCAGAGCTACGGGGAGTGACTATTAATTGATGAAGAGTCTAATCATTCAGAACTGGTAGAGGATATTGCAGACCTCCTGAATGAGAATTTGGAGACCAAAACATAGTGTGTCATTGTTTTCTAAAGGAAGAAATTATAAAATAGAAGAAAAATAAGGGAAAACCTGGCACATGGTAGACATAGATGAAATAAGATGTTTACTTGATAGGTATGGCCTTGTGAGCTGCTAAAGTGAAGTTTGGATAAAACCAAACAAAATATGTAGCTGGATTTTTTTCCCTTCATCTAGAATGTTTCCATCACTTCTCGTTTCCCTTTGCTGTCTGATGATCCTGTCTGTGTAACGTATCTTTAGCAGAATGCCACACGATATGATATAATGTCTGGGAGAAGTGTTAAGTAGCTTCACACCAGCTTAACTTGGGCTATCGGTTCAGTGTCAGCTGTTTATTTAGCCATGCACACAATATTACAGTAGAAAATTGTATCATTGCACTACTTTTCCACGTAGAGAGTTTCATTGAACAGAGGTTTCAGAACCTGGCCCGTGAATCAAATATTATGCTGTTCCTATTTTTAATCAGATGTTTTGATAATGACATTTTTATGAAATAATAAATATATTTCTGTCACTTCATCTAAAGTCATGTTACTATTTTGTATCCTTTTAGGCCAAACAAAGAGAAAACGGGCAAAGTGATTGAATCTGGTTCCTCTGTAGTCAAACATGGCCTCAATGCTGAAAAAATCTTCATGCAGGTTCACTACTTAAAGGTCAGAATGCTTAATGCTGTTATTGGAAACCAGATGTTTTATGCGTAGAAATTTAACATGCTGATATTACATTTTCAAAGCGCCAGAATATCTTCTGTGAGCCTGTTCAAATTTTGTGATTTGTTATAGTGCATTCAGAAATGCAGGTGTATGTATCTGCACCACACACCTTCAGAATTTTTCTAAAGCTTAGAGAGTGTGATGGAGTCATGCAAAAAACATTCCATTCAATACATAATGCAATCCTGCAAATTCCTGTACGGTGACCCTTGGAAACAACCAAGAAGATTGGCTACTGAGAAAACAGAGTTCTAGGTAACATTTCTGTGGTCTCTATGAATCACAGAAAGGCCGAGTAGCATGTGTTACTTGGACATGGGCTTACATTTTCAGGATTGCTTTCACACGTGAAGCATTATGTTGGGAGTGAACATCTAAGTCAGGGGTCTTCAAACTTGGCCCTTTTATGACTTGTGGACTTCAACTCCCAGAATTCCTCAGCCAGGCACGCTGGCTGAGGAATTCTGGGAGTTGAAGTCCACAAGTCATAAAAGGGCCAAGTTTGAAGACCCTGATCTAAGTGGTACTGTTTAATGAATGTGGGATATTGAGTCTGGGTTACAGTCATCCTTACTTCTTTCAATGAACTGTGTTAGAGCAGAGCCTAGAAGTTAATGCAGCCCTTGACTAGGCTTAGATCAAGGAAGCTCAACTGGCTCATAAAAGAATTTTCTAGCAGCAATGACCTAGCAGCGGACATATTGAAAGGAAATAGAAAATATATGACTTGGTTGTGGTCCTTAGAAAAAGGTACCGTTTGATGACAGTATTTTATGGAAAATAAGGTGCGTGTCAGCTAATCAAAGAGCAGCCAATTTACCAAATCTTCTGGTAGAAGTAATAACAAGTAAGAACACCGTTTTCCAAGTGTGCAGATTAATAGGGCAAATAGCCAGCAATCTAAACAGATCCATAATCAACACTGGGAGAACCAGGGATTAAGTCCCAGATCAAGTTAGAAATGTATGTTAAAAATTCCTGAAAAAGGATCTCTCTTTTGAATGGGAGAAAATCGACCACCCTTTGACCATTCAAAAGATGTTGAAATGGCCATCAAAGCAATTAAAAGTAGAAAGGAGAAGGTTTTCTTCCTTCAGACAGGGTAGGAAAGCAAAACAAACCTCATAGTATGGGATGTCTGGAATAAGATACATAAAAGAATGTAACATTCTATTTGGTATTTTGTCTTCCCCATGTTAAATGAAAAACTAAGAGAGTCTTTTCACACAAGAGCACATTTGATCAGTGATCTTTTACAAAAAAATTAATGTCTGAACCTATATATCTTACTTCATGAGTACAGTACTTGTTTAGTTAATGAAAGTGAACGGATCCAAAACCCATTGGATAGAAAATGCAATTCTTTTAAGAAAAGCAAACAGGAACTGAGTTCGAATTTCTATCTGCTCTGAAGCATCTTTTTGGAATTGTATCTGAAGCATTATACCATTATTTCTGTGTGCGAGTGGTAGGACTGGGGCTCAAGATCTCTGCAAGCTCTAGAACGGGTCTGCCTAACATACAGCCTGCCAAGCCATCTTATACTGCCCACCAAAGTTTTTGTTTTTTTTTAAATAGTAAATTAAGTCACTACCTCCACTGGCTCCAGTGCTTCTGCCATTCCACTAGCCACAGAACATCTGAACAATAGCATTCTAGGTATTTATTTTTTGTGTCCCACCAGGGTTTTTAATTTATCAATGTGGCCCTTTTCTCATGATAAATTCTGCAGGCCCTACCTCTAGAAGCACTATTGTGGATACAGATACCCATTTATGTCCATTGTGAGGATCACAATCAAGGATTTTAATAAGTATTAGTGAAAGGACTTCTGCATGCAATCTCTTCTCTTTAATACATCCCCAGGGAAAATAGGTCTAATACTTTTTTTGTTAGTAGTCCTTAGAAGATTGTAACCCGTATTTTGATAATATTGTTGTACTATGTAGTAATGATCAGTTTATCATCTCATGATTATTATAGGTAGTCCTCGATTTACACTCATTCATTTATCGATCATTCAAAGTTATAATGGCACTGAAAAAAGTGACTTACAACCAGCCCTCACACAGCCTCCCCATGGTCATGTCATCAAAATTTGGGCACTAGGGAATAGACATGTATTTGTGACGATTGCAGCATCCTGGGGTCGTGTGCAGTTTGTGACCTTTCTGACTGGGAAGCCAGATTTCACTTAAAGACCAATGGAAACCTGGTCCCAATTGTGATCATAAGCCAAGGACTACCTGCATAATGATCTAACTGCTTTTGATAATAATAATTTTATAATATTTCATTGCTTTTTTTGTTTACCAGTTAGCAACAAACAGCCTAAAACCCAAAACAATAATAATAAAAAAAAGAAATCAGAAAAGATAGAATGTAAGTTTCCATTGCCATTATTTATTGGCCAGATAAGGTCCAAGTAAATGCCATGTAAGATAATTACGATGTGCTGATATTTTGTTAGTTATTTTGCTAACTTCAGAGCAGATCTGAAACTGAGAACTGCCCTGTCTTGGTTTCTCCTAGGGTTATTTCTTGCTTCGGACATTCACAGAAAAAATTGGAGAAGCTGCATATTTTGCTTTTTTAAGAAAATATGTGCAAGCATTTCATGGACAACTGATACTCTCTCAGGTATTTCTGCACGTCGTTTTTTTTGGTGAAGGCATATCAGAAAATTAAATAGTATGTATGTGATCTTCAGAGACAGCAATATGCAAAGGGAGCAGGGTGAGCAGCATGAGACTTAAGGTTATAAAAACGTTAAAACAATATGCCAAAATTTGGAAAGGTCTTATTACAACACCTAACTAATCTCTCATGGCATTCATGGAAATGGACTAAGATAGAAATTTTGAAATTTCAGTTTCTCTCTCCCATATTCTTGCTCTTAGATAATATTATGATACTGAAGTGGAATGATTATGGGGATGCTAAAACATAATTTAACATGGAATATTGCAAAGATTAAAACATTTTTTTAAAGACACAATCATTGAAATTAGGATTTAAAAGGCAAGAGTATCTTTGAAAAGATATTTTCTTTAATTTGATGTTTGGAAATATGACATAATGGAATGGCTTTGATGTATATTTGAACCTTTCTTATATAATCAATATTATAGTTTAACATTAAGGCTAGTCAAACTAATAGCAATTTTGATAGTATTGCATACATCTAGAAAAGGAGCTACTACTACCAAATGAAAGGCTTTTAGAATGCAGACCAAGCCAAACCCAAAAATGAGAAAAAAATGCTAGCATTCAGACAAATCGGCCATAATAGACACATAGATATACAGGTAGTCCTCAGTTACTGACGCCCAATTGGGACCAATAATTCTAGTGCTAAGCACTGCAAACATTAAGTGAAAAATCATGTCAGCATTCTGAATTTGCAATGTCACTTTCGCTTTGTTGTTAAATGGATCTCTAGGATCATTAAATGAGATATCGTATGACCGCAAGTTGCAATTTCACTTCCGTGTTCTTCATTCTGTTTGTTGGAAGCCAGTGAAACTCAGAAATGGTGATTACCTGACCATAAGATGCTCCAAAGGCTATAAATGTAGGGACTGATTGCAGAGGCTGTTTTCTTTTACACTATCATGATTTCGAACAGTTGCTAAACAAGGCAGTGAATAAGTGAGGACTATGTGTAAACCACATTTACGCACCATTTAAAAAAGACAATAAAAAACCTAGGAAAGAAACAAAAATATCCTTCCAGCATCCTACATTTAAATAAGCAGGATCAGACAATCAGACAGAAAACAATGCCCTAATCAAGAAACCACCAAGGAAGAATCTACGCCCCCACCAAAGCTGGTAGGGCAAGCAACTACATACAGGTAGTCCTTGATTTACGACCACAATTGAGCCCAAAATTTCTGTTGCTAAGCAAGGCAGTTATTAAGTGAGCTTTGCCCCATTTTACGATCTTTCTTGCCACAGTTGTTAAATGAACCACTGCAGTTGTTAAGTTAATAACATGTTGTTAAATGAATCTGGCTTCCCCATTTACTTTGTAAGTGCGAAAAACGGTCATAAGTCCCTTTTTTCAGTACCGTTGTAACTTGAAACAGTCACTAAATGAATGGTTGTAAGTCAAAGACTACCTCTGTAACAGGAAGCAAACCCCACACTCATTAGCAGTGATGATGTTATCTAGTTAGGTCATGAAATGTCTGCAAGCAAACAACCAAGCTCAGAGAGCACCAAGACTTCCACTGGATGCAGTTACTCTGTCCTTCCACTTGTTACTGGATTTTTTTCTAGTAGGCAAATGAGATTTCTCCCAAGAGAAAAAAATAGGAGACCTACAAATCAAGGTACACATTATCACTTGAAACTTACAATGATTGCACAATAAAAGCCTTCTCTGGAATTACCCAACCGTGTTTCTGAACATGGCTTGTTCAACATTATATAGTGATGATAATGCTTAGTTTATTTTATGCCTCAACCATAAACATATTTTCTTAACAGTACATCTCAGAGAGATAAATGTGCTTATATCTTGCCAAGTAAGATTCAATTGCAACTGAGAATAGCGTAGTGCCACAATTTAACTGTACACCAACTAACACCATGCATTATTTCTGTTATGTGAACAATATTGAAGATTTCAATTTGTTTCACTTAGCTCTGCTAGCCTGATATTAAATCAATTTGGTTAGCAAATTACATAAATATTGCAAAACACTGGAGGATCTCAGCTCATAAGGCTATTAGTCATTGTAGTAAGATCATGTTACAATGGAGATGTTAATCCGCTGGTCATTTTCTTTTTTGCCTAGCAGCCTGCTGTGAAATCTGGTTTATAAATTCCCCAGCTGTTCTCTGTCCATATGAAATATTTCATTCTTGCTCTTATCCTAGAGGCAAATGTTTACAAATCAGATTCTAAAGCTAATGTCAAATAATCTACTTTTTAGTTGTTTGGATGTGGTGAGAACATTTTCTTACTCAAGATTCTCCAGGTCAACATTCTCCTTAATAGGAGATTGGACTTGTGACATACAGTTTTGAAGTCCCAGCTCCCCCGTGTTCATGTCACAACAAAGAGTGGAACAAAATCTCGTAGGAGAGAGCAAAGCAATCTTTCCCTGTCTTTCATCCTAACACTCATCTAATTATACTTCAGTTAAGCTTTGATTCATGGTGTTTTCAGGCAATATGTTTAGACAGATTTAGATTTTTGTCCGCATGCAGTTGATCTGTCTCTGTGCTAGAGAGACTGCAGTTTTTTTCACTCATCCTGTGATATTGTTCACTTCTGTTGCAAGATGAGATCAGGGGCAGGTAACCATTTTATGGCCCCCGGCAGCACTTTTAATAATACTATTTTTGGCAGCTAGGCACTGCAAAGGGTGGGGCAGTTACATCATACAAACGGAACAAGTTTGTTTTTGTTTTATTTTTTTAGTTAAAGTGCACTATGCCTGTACAAATAAGTCGGCAGGAATCCGTGTCAGGATTGTCAGTGACTGGCGACTAGATTTGTGGCAAACAATATGATTTCATTCCTTCTTTGCACTAACAGAGCAGAAAGAATTGTCTGAATCCTTCTGCTAGTCACAGGGTTTATATCTAAATTGGAATATGATTTTTAAGCAAGTATGAGATACTGAATAAATAAAAGTATTGCAGTGTTTTAGTGTTTAGAAAAAATCGGGCTGAATTCCTACCATTTAAGAGCATGAAGATGACGGTATAATAACTAAAGAATAAATAATTCTCACATTCTGAATACTAGTCTTGTTTCTAGCAGCATTTGTAGTATTTTTCTTAGATTTGAGCCACAGGTGCAAGGAAATGACTTCACATGTGAGGCATTAATCAGTTTGCTTTTCTCCCTTCATTTTGACTGCAAGCTCAGTTATATTTTTAATAGTAGTTTTTGTTTATTTTAGTTGAGTAGTAAGTAAGTCTGGAACTTTAGGAAGGGATTTTTTTTTAAAAAAATGAGTTCATTCTGGTTTCTACTAGACTAGAGAATCCACTGAATAATATTTTTGATGAAATTTTTGTTTTAGATGGAGTGCTGGTAACTATAAATAAATAGAAATGAATTTAAAGTGCTGATTCCACTCGTGTAATTAAGGCTGACTAATTTAGTTTGGTGATGAAAAATAGATATCTTTGCTGAGTTTAATATGTTCACTATAACATCTGGTCAAATAAAGAAATAAATGTAACATTGAGCTGCTAAATGTGTATATTAGCTAATTCATACGTAATGTCACTGGTACGTGTTTAAAATAATTAAAAATTGCACCAGGAAAAAAATTACTCTATGATATAATTGCATTTGTATTTCATTTTAAATTATGTGGTTAGTTTGGAGAGCGTTTGATTATATTCCAGGTTTTGGTTCCTCCAACAGTATATCAAAAAGACTGTATATGCTAGTATATCTTGGGCATAAAAATGTGAATGGAGAATTCATGTAACAATCTTATGTAATTGTGTAGATTGATTTTATAGACATAAAATGTTTACATTATTTATATCTTTAAGAGCAGTATCTGATTGATTTACTTCAAAATGGATTAGCAAATTTAAAACTAATTATAATACAGTTGAATAATAATCCCGTTTGGATAATTTGTGCTATTCTCTAAAATATTGTGACATCTTTACGTAGCCAAAGAATCAGTTAAGCTGCACATATGAAGAACTGTGCAGACAGAAAAATGTTTTCCTTAATAATAGAAATAATCAGGGAAGCTCTACCCCAGTCTATTGGAATCCTCAACTGCATCTCTGTATTTTGTATTATGAAAGCGAAAAAGATGCCATTTGTAACCAGTATACACAGCTTAAATATCTCAATGGCCAGCTTATTTTCTCTTGTTAAAATATTAACTCTTAAACTCCTGAAATATAGCTTATATAACACAATGGAATCTTGCATTGTCTTGTGTTGTCCTGTGGAATGTAGTTATGCAAGGTTATTTTTCACTTCGGTAGGATACTCTATTTTTTTCACCCTTTTTTAAATTTCTTCCCTTTTTCAATAGCCATTCAGCATTACCTTGATCTGAGCATGTGTACACCTCATCAGGGGATATTAGTGTTTTTATCTTATAATATTCATGTATAATATTTTTGTTTGTGTTTCTGCAATTGTTGGGTTTATCCTGGGCCTGTGGTTATTGTCCACTTGTCTTTGGATGATATTGAAATTACCAGGTAAGTACTACACAAGTTTACATCTAAAGATCACAAACAGGAGGTTAAATGTCACATATAAAAATATAACTGTAACTTTAATGTATATATATATATATATAAATAGAAAAACATATGGAATTATAGCTAGCCATACATATAGTTATATTTACATTTAATCTTCTAACTTTTTTATTGCCATTCAGTGTAGTATTTGGTGTTTATGCTAAATTGATTATGAGTGTTTGGAAATACACTCTTGTATTTGAGGAAGATAGTTATTAAAACTTGACGTATCTTACTGTATATCTACTTCCATTATACGTGGCTTAGAATTTCATAAGCACATCTACCTTTTATGAATAATCAATATCAAATGAATAGTTATAAAAACGTTGCTATGAGTGCTTGTTTTTAACAATAACAGTATTTTGATATTTTTATGCAGGAATTTCTTCATTTATTGTTAGAAGAGTTCCCCCAGTTAAAAGGGTATGTGGAAATGAGTCTAAAAATCATGATTCAGATATTTTATTTAATGTGTAAATTTTCCAGGAATGTATTAAAGTTTTATCTCTGCAGAGAATATCTTAAGATAATCTTATATGCCTAAAACACTAAGAAATTAGTACCAAAGTTATGAATGATATTGAATTCAAGTGTTTCGTACCTATCTGTTAAATTATAGGGTGCTATATTTTTTATTATAAGAGAAGAAAAATACAGGGAAAGGAAAACCATAGAAAGAAGCTTAGGGTCTCATCATGGGATCAGAGTTTAGGTTTTTGAATTCAAAATCGGTTCTAAATTCAACTGAAATAAATGATCTCACTGGCATACATGAGTAGATTGTGTCTGTGATCAGCCCTATCTTTTCATTTCCAAAAACTTAAAAAGGGAGAAGAGTGTCCCAAGTTCCAGTAAGAAAAAAAAATGCGAAAGCCCCATGCATTTAAAAAAAAAATCTTTTGTCAAGAGCGCTCTGCTTACCTGGTAAAACATTTTGGTTGAAGGACATTAGTATTCTTGACAAAATAATTTCTTGGAACATATTGCGCTTCCAAATATTTTTTTTTTTCTTAACTAGCACTTGGGATAGTTCCCTATATTTTTTTTTAGCCTTGCTTTGTTTCCAGTGTCTGCTCTCTGTTTTTTCCGTCTTTAGTTGCAAAGCCTTGCCATTTACTTTGTATTAAAAGAGCATTTTAATGGCTTGGTTTATGTACAGTAAATTATGCAAACACATTGTGCTCAATTATGGTATCAATTTTATTTCCGCTAATGATGTGCTTGAACAGTATTGTGGAAGTTTTTAATGGATTTGTCTTTCTTGCTTAAAAAAAAAAAGGTATTTCTGTTTTTCTTGGTGAAATTAATTTGTTTCAGTCAGTTGTACTTAGTATCTCTGTATAAACTTAACTCTCCCTTTTCTAAATTTTATCAATTAAGATTTTACAAAAACTAGAAAGTTAATGGCTCCTTAAGAATATGCCAAGAATATTTTAATTTCCAGTAAAAGTTGTGGAAATTATATTTCTTGTCCCTACAGAAAGAAAAGCAAGATTTCGGTTCTATTTATTTTATAGCCAGACATATAGTATGCTGCCAGAATTATGAATAATGAGAAGGTAAAGTGCGGTGCCAAAAATAATAGATCATATTTATATAAAGTATGCCCTCATCTACACTCATATGTCTGGCAATTATGTTTTTTCCACTAATTACAATATAAGTTTTAATTTTTAACATAAAGTTAAGAAAAGAGTAGAGCTTTGTACTTGTAAAATGAAATGTGTTAATTTGGATGTAATTATATACAATACTTCTTTGACTTGAAAGAAGTTTAGACTTTAGATTATTTCTCTCCATCATAAAAATACTTGTTTTATCACATAAAAATTTTCTGTTGAAATCAAATGATACTTTAGAAGCACTTTAGGTTATGATGGAGGTGTATCTTGATTAAATTAAACACAAAATGCTCCTTATGTAAACATAAGCAACATTTTTGGGATTCAACCAACATATGTATTCACTTGCTCTAATATTATACCTTTGAAATGTGTTTTTCTTCATGTAAGCCATTTCCAGTTTCTTATTTTAAGCAGTCATTTGTGACCATTTTAAAACACTTCATAGTACAGATATAAACTTTTGCCAAACTTTTTTCCCCAAAATGCATAGTTTAACGTTGTGTTTCCCAGCAATAGCTTTCTATTTTGTAGTGTAACGTCTAGTCCACAATAATACTTTTATGTCATGAGAAACTTTAATGTGGAAATACATTAAACAATTTTTATGTCTTTATTTGACATAAAGTATTAAAGGGATATCTAGAGATTGCAAATGTTATATAACAGATATTTTTATATTATTGTCTTCCATTGCTAAACAATGATCAAATTGGGTTCAACATCACACTTTGCTTTTCCAAATAAAGAAATTAAAGGAAGAAACAAATAAAATTCCTTTTGTCTCTAACACTATTGATTCTTGGAATTGATAAAGGTATTGGCTTATATTTGTTACGCAGATAAATATAAACCTTCAGGAAATAATAATGTAGGGTTAAAAGATTCTAAAAGTAATCACATGAAAACCATCCAGTCTAAAGCTGAAGCAATGGAGATCTGAGAAGATGCAGTCGGGTTAATTTTTAAATGGCCATTTGTTTGATCTTTCTGACAGTTAATATGCCTGACCCTTAAGTAAGTAGTCAAATGCTGCACAGCTGGACATAAGGAGGCTGTAAAAGTTACAATCTGGGGAACAGAGAAAGGGTGAGGGTAATACTTAGAGAACGTCAGCCCCTTTTTAAATTTCTGAGAAATTTTGAAAATGTGGACCCTTCATTCAGTCTAAATGAAATGTAGCTTTAAGGAAGTTGTACAATACCAGAAAGCACCATTTCATCTGAATGGAAAATTCCAAGACTGCGGCCTCAGAAGGCAGACTAATTTTCCAATTTAATCAGGGCAGACTTAGAAAAGTGAATGTAACTGAAGATCACCCAAATGGATGAGACAATAAGAAATGACAACTAAAATGAATAGAACTGCCTGAAACATGATGAAAAAGAAATAAAGTACGCAACAGATAATATTAGTTGCTCAACTTTCTGCTGGATTTAAAAACAAACAGAATTTATTTCTATGCAATTTGTACAGTGTATTAGCTTTGTGGGGGAGTGGGGGAGTGCAAAACGTTTAAGCAGCACAATTTTAATGGCATGAGATAGCATTTGATTCATAATCACATCTGCTTTCCATAATAAATTCTCAGTATATCGGACTTGAGCCTGAATTTCTAAGATGCCATTGTTTTGATCCTGATTTTAAAAGACAGTTTTCAAGTTATGTGCCTGTTGTGTACAATAGCCCTAAAAATCGATATGCTTTGAAACTAGCTCAGAGGGAGCTAGTTCAAAATTTGGTATGAATAGCAGTAACATAACACTCAGTCCATAACAAAGTAAAGAAGAGTTCCTACTTTATAAATTATGTGGTTAAATTATCGTACTAATTTTAATTAAATATCTTGAAGTCCTGGATCCCAGCGCAAATTTGGACAATGCTCTGTATTAATGGTTCAGGATATTGTATCGGGAATCAGAAATAGCATTTGGCTTTAAATAATGGATACAGCACTCTAATAAGAGGATAGACCCAGACAAAAAGTGAGCAGGACCAGGACCAAAACAAAACGTAATGTAATTGAATGAAAAATATAAATTAAATTAAAGGTAGTTAATTACATCTGATCATATGGTTATTCTCCATAAATTACATTTTTCTTGTTGTCATATAAAAAATGCATCTTTTGGAAATGGTTAGGTCAGTGGTTCAGATTATAGGTAGTCCTTGACTTACAACCATTCATTTAGTGATTGTTCAAAGCTACAATGGCACTGAAAAAAAAGTATAACTGTTTTTCACACTTATGACCACTGCAGCATCCCCATGATTAAAATTCAGATACTTGGTAACTGGCTCGTGTTTATGACGGTTGCAGTGTCCCAGGGTCATAAGATTACCTTTTGCAACCTTCTGACAAGCAAAGTCAGTGGGGAAGCGAGATTCACTTAACAGCTGTGTTACTAACTTAACAACTGCAGTGATTCACTTAACAACTGTGGCAAGAAAGATCGTAAAATGGAGCAATACTCAAATTAACAATTGTCTTTGCTTAGCAACAAAATTCTGGGTTCAGTTGTGGTCATAAGTTGAGAACTACCTATATACACCTCTGCTGTTATGTATTTCCATTTATATAATAATTATATAATAATTATTCATCTCCAAATGAACAAATTTTAGACTTCTGCATTTTGAATTCTGTGTATAGTGGAAATATTGTACTAATTATCTTTCATGATGGAAATAGAAACCTGCATTATCTACGTACTATACATGCGGTTCTGTTTTGGGCTTTAAAATATATTATACAACCTACGGTCATCATTTCAGACTTTTTTTTTTATCTAAACAAAGAAACAAAATGATCCAAGCAGGCAAAAAACCAATGGGAACAGGAGAAAATACCTGTCAGCTTCCCCATTGATTTTTCTTATAAGAAGTTGGCAGAGAGTGCTGAAAATTGTGATCATTGACTGTGGCAGCATTGAAATGACCACAACTTTGCCAAATTTCAATCCCACAGGAGTCATGGCTCCTGGATTTGAATGCCTTCTATAGCCCGTTTCAGGTTCATTGGTTCAAAAAAAAAAATACTGTCCTATAATGCTCTGTTTCGCCCAGTTGAAGGGTACAAACAGATAACAATAGTTTTAGTAGCATATAGACTAGGGTGAATGCAGTGATATGTCATCCTGTCACATTACTAAATAACTGTCGTGTTGCAGTTGTCCTTTGCTTAAACCTATTTTGATTATTTTCAACTAATTTTACAATGAAATATCCTACAAATATGCAGAGTCGGGTTTATAGACTAGATTGTTTCATAAGGAATGATGCTTTGCTGGCAAAATCTTACAAAGGTTTAATTATTTCTCCAAAGTATTGTCCTCTTGTTGCATCAGACTAATGGGAAAAAATAAGTGTGTGGGAAAAGGCTGAATTTGTAAACAAATTTTAAAGCCCACCTGCTTTGGCTTAAAAAAAAAGGGGTTGGATCAATTCATAGAAGTCATGGGGATCAATGGCTATTAATCTCAATAGCAGTGTAGACTGCCTCTGAAGACCATCTGCTGGGAAACCAGTGAATTCCTTGTGCAGTTGGTTGACCACCGTGAGAATAGACTGCTGGACTAAAAGGGACAGGGATCTGATCTCACAGAGCACTGGTTTTGTTGTTATGTTTGACATTCTACCAAATGCCTTTTAATTTTAGCTTGTCTTATCTAAACATCTATGGGGGGTTTAAGGTGCTTGGTCTGCTGAACCATCTTTAAGAGATACACAGTTGAGTTGCTTTAGATATTTTTTATAGGTTCACTGCTTTGTCTTGGTCCCTATAATTAAATTTTGTTTTGTCTTGTTTCATTTTGTTTGGTTCATTTCATTTCATTCGTATACTGCCCAAATCTGGACGCTCTGGGTTGCTGACAAACCAAAACATCATAAAAAAAAATCCTTCAAAAACATAATAATAAAGCAAATACAATATTAAAATTATGGGGAAAGTATAGGAAATCATGTCAGATCCATCTCTCCTGTGTTAGAAGGAACAGCTATGCCTTAGCTGTTCTCCTTGAACCCAGAAAGAGGATGCCAATTTATATATAGTAATCTGTTTTATAGGTGAACATGCATGAATGTACATAGGAGCAGCATATGAAAACTCATATTAGGGAACTTTAAATAACTGGAATTTCCTATTCATTACACGCTTTAATAAGAAAGTATGAAGAAATTACAAAAACAGAAAAAGTAATAAGCTCTTAAGAGTAAATGCAACTATTCTGTTTTTATCATATATGTGTGTGTGTGTGTGTGTGTGTAAGGGGAGATAGGTGTGTGTTTCACACACAAAGACACGCACACAAGCAGTTTTTAGTTTATGATGGCAACTGGGACTGGATTTACTATTGCTAAGCAACAGAGCATGACATGGTCATACTAGGTGATATCAAGTGACCACATTGCTTAGCAACAACAATTCTAACATCTGTTGTTAAGCAAGGGCCACATGGATTGTTAAATGAGGACCTCACATAACTTCAACGTTCTCCTGGCTTGTCCATTGACTTGTTTTGTGGGAACCTGGCAGGATTGTCAGAAATAGCAATGATGTGTCCGCGGAGTACTGCAACAGCCAGAATTACAAGGTCCTGTTGTAAGTACCTTTCGTTTAGTGCTGTCATAACTTTGAATAGCTGCTGAACCAATGGTCATAACTCAAGGATTTTACACACACACACACACACACACATACATTGCATGTTTATGATTAATTTTTTATTTGTTTGGAAGGTATGGTCTGGCGATTGAAAACATTTTCCAGAAGTGGCTTGACTGCTCAGGAATACCCAAGGTAAATGGAAATGTGTTTTTTGAATAGAATCCTGTGTATGAATCTGCTGAACATGTTGTTCAAATTACTCTTCCTTCTATAATCTAAATCTAAATTTTAATGATATCCATTTTATGTTTTTATAAAATGCACATATGGGAATCAACTTTTATCAATTGCAGGTTCCATTTTTTATTTTCCTCAAAGAGATGCTGCCAGGAGGGGGAAAAAATCTCTTAAACCTTACTTTATTACTAAGGATACTGTTCATTGGAAATTGTATTATTAAGGAATCTTAGCGACACCGCATTTTTAAAATGGAACTTTATGTGTCTTGCATTATTGTGGATGAAATAAAACACTGCTTTAAATTAATTTTATTTATCAACTTTTTAATGTTTAGTGGGACCGATTTATAAGGTTTCACACCTGTTACAGTTATGCTAGGAACAGACTGTTTTCTGAAAAGAAAAGAGGAAAAATGAAACATTTAATTTCAAATGGAGTGATATCCTTCACAAAGGAATACAAAATGATATTTATATTACACAATTTACTCAAGCAAGATAAACACTGGCAGTAAAGAAATCATCCTCCCCGTAACCTATATAGCAATTGCACATTCTATCTGTGATTCATATATTTAATTGCTGTATCCAGTTATCTGGAAATGCTAGAGACAACAAGTACATTTGAAAACACATCATTATCCTTCACAGGTCCTTCTGTGGATTTCATACATATTCTCCAGACATCCAAAATTTGATCTCCCTGGAATGTTGACCTTTAATCTCTGTAATGGCCAGTCTTTTTGGCTAGCCCAGGCAAAATGGGCAGAAACCAAGAATAGATTAATCCAGCAGTGAGTCATAGAACCAGTTTTCCATTTCCTATCTTAGAAATCTTATAAATCTGAAGGAGCAAATGTTTTTATCTATCCATTTCAGTTATTTTCCTATCATGCCCACTCAGAGCAGTTCAGATAAATGGAATACAACATTGTTATGCTCAAAAGAGTTTGATGTCGGGATAGGAGAGGCCATGACTTTAGTAAATATTCTTCGAATTCCTTATGAAGGATTTTTCAGGAAATTGGGCTTTATAAAAGAATGTCCCCTCCCCATAGCTGGAAACCCATAGCTTTTGACTGGATCGTAGTTAGATTTTCCAGTGTCTTACATTATATATGTATTCTGGAAAAAAAAGACATTTGTGTAGACACAAAAGATTGTAGGAGAGCATTTTCTTGAAACTTGTTGAGTCTGGGTTAAATAAGGTCAATTGCCCTGTGCTGTTGATTTTGCTGTTTATCAGTTCAGGATGTACGGCAGCTTAAGAGGTGACTCACCACAGGACTGGAGAGCTTTTCACCTTCTAGTAAGTTAATAATGATTTAATGTCAGCAACTCCAGACTGAGTTTAAATGACAATGACGAATTTAGAAACAGCTGATTTTAGAGTATGAAACAACCAATTAAGAAATTATTAATTAATGCAGTGGCTATGTCCATCATTGTGTAAAAATATGCTTCCAGATGTTTGCTATTGTTCCTGTCTGTTTTTAAACATTTCAAGAGCGATGACATCTTTGATTTGTTTGAACTATAATTCTCTATTGCTGAACAAAGCTTTCCATGGTCAACATACCTTTTTCTTTAGTCATCCGTTTAGTATAACCCCACCCAAGGTAATGAATAAGGTAAAACTATGCATAAACTCCATGCTTACTTAACACATCCTTCAGTTATTTAAACAAGTAATAATCAGTCATATTCTATAATAATTTGTACACTTCATTAAATCACCTATTTTTGCCAATGGCTCCCAACCTTTTTTTATACCCCGCACCCCTAGAATGCTTTAGATATATTCTCACAGCCCTTACAAAAGTTCAAAATAATGGCAACGAATTATGCATATATACTATAATTTTGAAAACTCAAGTTTTCGCACACCCTGGAATATCATCTCACACCCCCAGTTGGGAGCCCCTGGTCTATGCTTTCTCCTGCATTTGCTGTACTTTTACAACTTACCAGTACACAGTGCTTTTGTTTGTTCCTTTCCTATATGATATGCATATGTTAAGCTTCACTTTTTCCTACCTTCCCTTGTTATTATAGCCATGATCCAAAATGCCACATGAGGATTTTTTCTTCTTCTTCTTCTTCATGCATTCATTTTGAAATTGAACTTTAGAATCGTTGCTCTTTTTCTCTCTTTTTTAATGGAGATCCATGTGATGGTAACTTTGGCCTCTTCGAATCCCCCCCCCTAAATATATCTATAATCACCAGGGCTGAGGCAATAATTTCCAGAGTTATCCTGACATAAGATGGGCGGCCAATACATTTTACAAATAAATAAATAAA
This sequence comes from Azemiops feae, assembly GCA_023970755.1. Lineage (NCBI taxonomy): Eukaryota > Metazoa > Chordata > Lepidosauria > Squamata > Viperidae > Azemiops > Azemiops feae. Next base: position 2,087,522 of record JALGBA010004290.1, read on the forward strand.
TAAATATTTTTGTAATTAAATATACAGAGAAGCACTAGTAAAGACCCTTGTAGTATAAATATATCACTTCTTCGCAACATCAATCCACTTTGCATTAGTTGCTATTGAAAAATTAAAGACATTAGCTTCAGATTTACTTCTTAATTAGCCATCTTAAATTGCTCTAACATCAGCTTTTGTTGTCTGGGAGAGGAAAGTTTTAATGATTAATTTCCTCTCTCTCTTTTTTTTAATAGCAGAATAGTATGTATGTATTAATACAACTCTGAAGAAAAATTGCAGCAAACAGGCAGAGGGAGAACTTAGAGAAGAGCGGGAAGGGAAGCAAAATAGAGAAGTGAGGTGTCGGAGTATCATGTAATAAAGAAACTGAAATTGCAGTTTACTCTGGAGTCCCTTTGTAAGAAAGAACACAACAATAGTAATTTAAATAATGAAAAGGAGGTAATCTGAGACTTCCATTCTTGCAGCTTCTGTCTCATTTGAGGGGTAGGGATCACCTGGAGAATGTCCTGGAATATAACATTGAATAAATATGGTGAAGAGAGATATTTGTTCAGTTAATCCGATCCAATTAGGGCTAATCATAAAACATTTTCATTTCCATCTTAAACTATAGTAATAGAGCTCCAAAAAATAAAGTGCTTTGGGGTATCCAGGTCTCAGGGCTCTGTAAGGATCATGTGCCTTTCCCAGAACAAGTTAAGTATTATTTGTGAATTTTCTGTCATTTTGCAGAAACATTTTCAAATGATCCAGATGCTTGGCAAGACTTGATTTAAGTATTTCAATCTACTAATTTTGGTCTTTTTATTGATTTTTATCTTTATAAAGAAACTTTCCTATTTAGAATATTTTTTGTCTGGGATATTGGTCATCATCCCAAAGTATCTTTAGTTGATTTCAAGGGGATTAGAAATATTAAATTGTTATAAAATATAATAAAATCGGGTTAGGTAAAGGTCACATTTAAACAATTTTTATCATAGCTACAGTGCTTAAATGAAAATGCATTTCCAGATTATTCACTCTCAGCTCTGCTAGTCAAACTGTGATTTCTCAGCTCCATGTTCAATTATACGTTTTAAATAAATGAAAAACAAGCAAATGGCATTCATCCAGATATAATAACAAAATGTTTTTCCTTAGAGATATTTTGTGCTTTAGTTCTCCATAGAGTAAGCTGTAGTAACTAGTCTTTTCAGCAAAAGTCTGGTTTTGCTTTGGCTGGCTTTGGAATGTTTCAGTATGATTGGGAAAATAATTATGGCTGAAGACAGTAGGCTACATATTATTTTTTAATTATGCTACTATAAACCAACCTTACAGATTTTAGGGAATGCATTCATCAAATAAGAAAACTCTCTTTATTTTAAATTTACTGATGAATGACTGACATTTATAAGGGGGGGGGGGCATTTTTAATATTTGCATTTGTCCCCAATCCTTACTTTCTTTACCCCATCTCCAGCATAAACAAATTTGGACTTTATTTCTGAAAGAGGTTGTCAGCTCTAGAGTAGTAACAATCCTTCTAGATTATTTTTCATGTATTTCTTCTGTTTCTTTTGCCCCAGTGGCTATATACTTTAATGTAATGTATCTTGATGAAGAATATACCTTGATGAAGAAAGTGAAAGTAATGCAAGTTTAAGGAGATCTCTCTATTTCTGCAGGTCAAGTACAGTGTTTAAAAATTGGCAGTACACCTCTTTCACCTAGTAAGCATATGTTACAACCCCTCATTTGGAGACTATTTCCTATTTTTTTCTGCTCCATTGAAGCTTTACAGTTTGCCTATTGAACTCCTATCAGGTCTGGTGTTGATAGCTGTTTTCAAGAGATAGTTACCATCATTCTGAAGCTTAATATATCACTGAACTGTAACTAATGTTGGCATTTCAGGACATACTGTGGGTAAATGAATGAGCTTTTACTATGAATTTATACAGAGAGTTTTAAAAGTAGCACCATGTAGCCAAAAATCTAGTTTAAAAAAAGTTTGGGGTTCCTTAGAAACTCAGGATTAGTCACACAGTATTGATACTGGAAGCAGCTTTATATACAGGGATCTGAAATATGAAAATAGGTTCCCTTTAGAAAAGAATCCATGAAAGTAGTTCATAAGAAATTGTTTACAGAGCTTAAACATTCTTTGTGGCTTGTCTTCTTCCTGTTAATCACACTGCTGAGCATAAAAACTAAGTTATGCACAGAATGGTTGGATTTGCCCCTAGTAGAAAGGAAGTATGTTTGGTATCTCCAGAACAATAAGAGTTTGCTGCCTGGCTGGTCTATGCTGGATCAAATTCACATTCCCAAGTTCCTACTCTTCCACCTACATATTCAAAGGTCTAGAAGCCCAGAAGAGGAAGGAAAGTTCTTTCTTAAATAGGGATGTGAGCTTTTCTAATAAAGCTGAGCCTGCACAGTACAAGCCTATTTTAATTTGTGCCCCGAAAAAAGATCCTAAGAAAAGCAAAAAAAAGATTAGCTATGAATTAACTCTCTTGTCTTGCTGAGGTTTCCCCCCCCCCATCCAAAACAACATGAGAAGAATGCGTAGTCCCAGAATACGTTTCCTTTTGAACAGTGGTCCCCAAGTTTCAAATTTTATTGGAATATCTTTCATGGTGTCTGTATGCAGTAATAAACAAGCAAAATGCTGTAGACACAACTTCCAACCATTCGGCTATTGACTTGCTGGCTGATATAATGTGTAGCTGCAAAAACTAACTCTGAATAAAAAATTGGAGTCAGCTTTGGCTTCCAGGATCTATTCTCAATACCCTGAGAGGGAGGAAGAGGCGTCCCGTAATTCAAACAGCACATCTCTGCATGGCAATGGATTGCCTGTCTATCTCAGAAAAAAACTTTTACTATATCAGTTTACTAAAAGTCTTTGTACCCCACCCCTTTCTAGCTCTTTGCCATGGTTTTCATTCTCTCAAGCCTACTGGCATGCCAATAAAGAAGGGCAGCTGAGTTCACTTCAAGCGGTTCCCAGAGGCTCAGCGCTGACTGTTTTTCAGCAATGGAAGTCCTCCTTGAGGGACTGAAGTGGAGACAGTTTTAGTACAATAGATGTATAAAGATGCCAACCAATGGCGGCCTCCTATTGATTCTGGAAATATTGTAAGCAAGTACGGATTAACTATTTCAGGGGGGGAGGGGGAAAACCTCACATTTTTAAAAGCCTACTAGCCTTTACAGTTGTGACGTGGATCAGTTGTAAAACATAAAATACATTTAGGTTGTTATGCTTGAAATATTTAAGAGTTGTAAGAGAAGTCGGTTATATTTCACCTGTTTAGATTTCAATTAAAATCTTGCTGTAATTGAGAGTAATTTTACAATTGCCACTGTTATTGCTAAACATACTTCAAATTTGGGATTTTGTGTGTGTGTGTGTGTGTGTTTGTGTGTGTGTGTGTATGTGTCCCTCCAATGTTATTTTGTCCTGTCTACAGGGAAATGTGTTGAAGCTCTTGAACTATGAAGGAATATTTTTATGAGAATATTTACGACCATATTTAAGTCATATTTAAATATGGTCATAGATACTTATGACCATATTTAAATCATATTCACATTGCTTTCTAACCAAAAGGCATGCACAAAAGAATATAAGATAATAAAAAGACAATCCTAAGCATCTCTACTCTAAAGTTCAATGGCTCTTCTTATTTATGCAAGATTGCAGCCTAGAAATGCATTAATAAGTGACTTGCACTTTTTAAAATTGTTGGTTTGTATAACCCTAAATGAGCTAATGCCTTTTTTCTAAATCTCAGGGAGGCATTCAGCTTATTCCATTATAAATAAAGAACAGGAAGAAAAGGGGCAATACCATAAATTGGGAACTGGCAGATCACAATACACTTCAATCTCTTCCTTTACTGGAACGAACTTCAAGCACATTCAGGACTATTAGACTGACAGATTGGCCACCAAAATTTTGGGGTAGGGTGATAGGTCAGTAACCATAGCACAAGCCTTGGTGGTAGTGGGTTCACGATCAGTGTCTGGTACCATGGGTTAAAAACATCATATCTACATACCAAGAGCTGCCAGTTGCTATGAAAGGCCCCATTTGAGATCATGGAAAGCCATTGCCAGTTAAAATAAGCACATTCTTGGCTAGATAAATCAGTGGCCTGCTCATCAGAAGATAGCTTCATAGATTCTTCTTCTACAAAATCAGGCTTCAGCTGCCTACATATTTCTTCATGAAAAACTAGAGCAGTCCAGTACATTATTATATTTATGAGCGTACATAAACATAAGTGCTCTCTCATTTATTAACTGACCACCCTGAAGCCTATTTAGCTTTAACGTGATTATTGCATGATGCACTTTCAGACAACATTCTGAGATGCAGTTATCATGAAGGAAGATCTATGAGTAAGAACAGCAGGAATCTAGATTTTTGTTCATTGGGTTTTTCTCAGTAAAATGGTTTTGGATACAGTTCCTACATTAGGTTAATGATAAAATATAGATCACAGAAGAAAATAGTAAATAAAACATGTAAAAATAGTAAATAAATACACAATAACAACAAAGTAATAATAGCACATACCACTTCAAAACCTGCTTTCAGAAGCAAGGAGGCTTATGAATCAAACATCTGTCAAAATAAAAATGCATTCAGGAAGAAAAATAATAGGGCTAACTTCTCTTAATGGAAAGTGGAAGAGCCTGTGAACAACCAGTGAGAAGCCAACTGGATTCCACAGAAGAGATAAAAGAGCTTCTCTGAGAGATCTTAAATTCTGAGTATATGGGTGAGAATGGATTCCAAATATCCTGGTCTCTTATCAAAATAAATTTATATAAGTCATAAAAGAACAGTTAATTCTTAGCCCATGGAGCTGTTGATGAAAGGGCATCATATGTTTCTTATAAACCAGACCCTGAATGCAAACTTATGGCCACAATTGAGCCAAAAAATTCCCGTTGCTAAGCAAGACAGTTGTTGAGATTTGCCCTGTTTTATGACCTTTCTTGCCACAGTTGTTGAGTGAATCACTGCAGTTGTTAATAACGTGATTGTTAAGTGAATCTGGCTTCCCCTTTGACTTTGCTTGTCAGAAGGTTGCAAAAGGTGATCATATGACCCCGGGACACTGCCACTGTCATAAATATATGCCAGTTGCTAAGCATCCGAATATTGATCATGTGACCACGGGGATGCTGCAACAGTCATAAGTGTGAAAAATGTCATAAGCCACATTTTTCAGTGCTGTTGTAACTGAACAGTCACTAAAGGAATGGTTGTAAGTCAAGGACTACCTGTAATCCAGATGTGCTTGGTCAAGGCAACTATGTGTATCACCATTGGTGGGAAATAGGCTAGGATCTCACTGTACTTTCAAAGATAGGGGAAGTGCTTCTCCCCTTTTCCCTTGCAATCGCTGCCTATACCTCAGCTCTCTTCTGAAACGATAATCATTAATGGCTTTAAACATGCAGACTGTTGATTTGAACTCCACCTTCCTTTCACCTTCCCTATATTTTATAGCATTCGCTTGAAATATTCTAGAGAAAATAAGAGATTACACACATATTGGTCTAAGCTTATTTTACCTTGATAAAAATATCAGCCGAATCAGTTTGGTGAAATGGTTAAGATCTCAGGCTAGAAATCAGGAGACTTGAGTACTACTCCCACATGAGGCAGAAAGCCAGCTGGGTGACCTTGGGCCAGTCACTCTCTTTTAGCCCTAGAAAAGAGGAAATGGCAAACTACTTCCAAAAATGTTGCCAAGAAAACTGGAGGGACTTGTCTAGGCAGTCTTCAGAAATCAACACTGACTTTAAGGCCCCAGCACAAAACAAATAAAGATATCACTTAGCTTTTATCATGGATAGCTTTTGATAGGAATACTCATATTTAAAGCATTACCAACAATTAATGTCATGTTGAGTTTTGTTTTGTTTTGGGAAAGATAAATTTTTGAAAAGGAAAAAGAAAAGTCAGCTGTTTCTTAACTAATCTACTTATCTGGGTGTGGTTGTCCAATTTTGAACAGGTAAACAAGCAACAGTGGTCCTGCATTTTATTAAAAAGGCAGAATATGACACAAACAAAGAAGTGTATACATCTGACATGTAGTTCTGTTCTAAATCAGGCTCTAGCTATTGAATAAAGTTGAGCATTTTTCAGGCATGTAGTATGAAAAGCTCAAATTTCCTTTAAATAGCAAGAAATTTTGCTTGGCGTGGTGGATAAAACTTTTTAATGTTTTGGTATGCCCCAGCTACTCAGAGGGCCCAGCTGCTTGGATTTTTAATAGAACTGCTCTATTGGACATGTCTTAAACTCTTTTTGGGTGGCCATTAAAACATGCTAAAAAAAATTTGTGTGAACTATATAAGAATTCAAAAAATAACTGATTATGCTTAAAGATTCATGTATGCCATGTGAAAGCGTTCTACATTATGCTACAGTCTTAAAATTCAGACCATAAGAAAATAGAAGCAAAATCCCAACATTTTTTACATTATACCCCAGTGCATTTCATGATAAAAGCTAACTAGAACATGAAGAGACTTGCAAGTTCTGAATTCATATCCAATAACTGCAAATCTATTAACTACATTTTCACTGGATTCTAAACCTGAAGTATGAATATCTTTCTAGGACGCCAGCATACAGGGATATTTTGTGTGATGACATATTCACTACTAGCACACACACCCTTTTTATGTTCAATTGTGTCTGGTTTTTTGAGACTGCCTGGACAAGTCCCTGCAGTTTTTTTGGCAAGGTTTTTCAAAAGGGATTTGCCATGGCCTCCTTCCTAAGACTGAGAGAAACTGACTAGCTCAAAGTTACCCAGCTGGCTATGTACCAAAGGCCAGAACTAGAATTCATGGTCTCGTTTCCAGTCTAATGCCTTAACCTGTATACCAAACTGGATCTTTGGATCTCTCTATTCATAACTTGAACTGTGGAAGTGCTGGTCTGTTTTTTTCTTTTGAGAGTAGCTGAATGGGAATGACAATCATATTCCATGTAGACTCTCCTACTCAAAGAATACTTTTCTTATTTGCAGATGACACAAAACTGAATGAGATAATAATATCTGGAAGGAAGAAATACAATTCTGAATGTCCTTTAAAGAAATGAGTTGAATGTAATAGCGTGAAATCTAACACCGATAAGTGCAGAGTTTTTATTTTGGAAACAAAAATCAAAGGCAGGGATAAAAGATAGTGGACACCTGGCTTGGCAATGCTATTTGTAAAAAATACTTTGCAATATTAATTAACGACAAACTAAGTATGAGTCGAAAGTGAGATGTCACTGTAAGGAAGACAAATGCTGTTGTATTCAGTGTAAAGAAACATTATTTCATAATCGCAAGTTCAAAGTATCACATTTTAAGAAAGATTCAGAGAATTGTAACAGGTCTCGAGAAAACACTAAGTGATTAGAAGACTAGAATCTAAGAAGATAAAAGGAGACAAGTATATTTAATTTTGAGCAAAGCCTTGAGGGGGGGAAATGATAGTTCTCTTCAAATACGGATTGACCTCACTTACTGAAGGTAATTGGACCCAGGGACTCTGTTGCATGATGTCATGTGGCCACACACTGACTGTCAGTGGCAATTCTGGCAGCCCAGTTGATGCTATTAGGTAAATCCCACATAGCTGCACCTTCTGCCAGCCTCCCCATTGACTTTGCTTGTCGGAGGCTGGCAGTGAAGGTCACGAATGGCAATATTGTGAACATGAGATGTTGCAAGGCTGCATTTTCAAGCCAGAGTGCCCAAATCATGATCATGTGACCACAGGGATGCTGTAACAGCTGCAGCTTTGAGGACCCATCACAAGTGCCCCTCATTCAGCACTGTTGTAACTTTAAATGATTACTGAATAAGTTGACATTAAGCAAGGACTATCTGTATCTGCAATGAAGTCACAAAGAAGACTAAAATCTGATCTCTCTCATTCCGGAGTGCAGGATCCAGAGTAATTATTTAAGATACAGGAAAGCAGATTCTGATTGAATATAACAGAATTTCAACAGTAAAACAAGTTGTCCAGAGAGGTAGTGGCATAGAGGAACAGCTGTCACACAACACTCACTCTCTCTCTCTCTCTCTCTCTCTCCCTCCCTCTCTCTCCCCCTCCCTCTCTCTCTCTCTCTGTGTGTGTGTTGGTACATAAAAAGTTATTCTTGTTTCATTCTGTGAGTTGGTTCGGTGAAGGAATTTAAATCTGTATTTTCAGCATTTAACATTTAGCATTCTGTGGTTGAAAACTGCTTGTACTTCATATGTATTCTGAATATTTACACAGCAAATATTATTAATGGGCATTTAAACCTAGATCTCCTGGTCCCAAGTTCTAATGTTTACTGCATCATAGTAATTTACATCAAAATAATCAGGTCTAGGTCATCTGAATGGGTAGCACTATCTCAAGAACATTAGTAGACAATATAATACAATATATTATTGTATTTTTATATTGCCGAACTCAACAATTATTGTCAGCAGTGTACATCATAAAAACATAAAACATGACTTTAAAAAACACTAAGATAGAAACAAATCTTTCATAATACAATAGGTGCAATGTCTGTGGAGTTTCTCAGTCATCCAAGTTCTTCTTCCTCAAGGAAAAAACAGTCCAGCTGCCTTTTGAAAAAGTACCTTGGAGACAATAGGTGCAATGGTGAACATTCGGTTCCTAAGGCTTTCTGGAATACGTTTGTTTTTAATAACTTCTGATATGCAAACACTGAAGGTGCTAGACTAACTTCCATAAGATGGAAGCTACAATTAATCAGCACTGCCTGGGACCCCCTGTCCCATCATCTCGTATATTTTGGGGGAACCATTCAAAGAGGCTGGTGACGTATAGTCATTTGATATACATGAATGCATGTATATTATATTATGCAAATAAGTGTATCAGTTGCAGAAAGATGTCCCTTGGAGTAAATGTACATATATTCTAAGCAGATGCTTCCTTTGTGTTAACAAATATTTTCCTAAATAATTTTTACCAATGGAAGACCTGAATAAATCAAAGTAGCAGTTTTCATAGATATTTACAGATGGGATTAGCCCGAATGTAAAAATCTAGAAAAGGGTTTTTTTCCCATCATAATATCTCCTTTAAGATATTTTTCTTTGAATAATATATTTCATGGCAATATTGCTTCTATTTTAAAGCAAAGAGCTTGAGCTTGGCTTTGATCTAAAGCTTTTGATCTTGAAAGAAGGTTATTGTGGTAGTAAAAAAGGGGGCAGGCAATGTCTTTTTAAAAACCAAAAGCAGTAAAGTTAAAGTGGTGGTCAAGATTTAGTGAGCTCACTCCACACACATTTATGTTTTGACATCTGTTTGTAAATGGCATCTAATTTCATGTAGGAGAAAATCTGCTCTGATCTAAATCTAAAAATTTAGAAACTTTCTTTCCCAGAATGCATAGATACATCAATCAAATTTTTGTGACAGCATGAGTTTATGCTTATACTTATGTCAGAAAACATTAATATGCTAAATATAATTATCCTGAAGGATTGATTGATTCTTTCCTTGCTTCCTTTTTTTTTAACTTTACAGAAACAAGCTACATCAGTAATCTAGTAGCACTTTTCTGAATAATGCTGAAAGTCCACAAACATAAGTCTTTTTATATAACTTAGTAGTCGGAAAAGGTGCTACCATATTTGTCCCAAAGGTACTTTTTCCAAAAGGCAACTGGACTTTCTTGTGTTTTTTTCTTTGAAAACATTTTGCTCCTCATCCAAGAAGCTTCTTCAATTTTGCGATTTAGTGTGTGCTACCAGATTTATGATTTTTTTTGCCTCCATAGACTAACTAACATGGTTCCCCTCCCACAAAAGTGTTAATTGTTTTAACATGTTCCCAAAGTCATTTTAATCTCCTGCTTCCTGTACATTTTCATACCAGTAGACAAATTTTAGTAATGATATTTCAATAAGTTTGGTGGGATTTACTCTTAAGTAAACAATTGGTGGTGGAGTAGCAGTCTTAAAGCAAAGTTTAGGCTTTGCCAAGCTTCAGCTTAATGGAGGAATCAACTGTGGAATGGCCGTGACTAATAGAAATGGCAAGATTCCAGTAGCAAAAAGCAAAACTTAATGCTTGCTTTTAAGATGCACTTCAGAGTCTCCATGGAATTCATCTGATATCGTTTTGGATTCCATAGAGGTCAAGGAGCTATTGGGAAAAGAAAGTTTTAAATTCTTCCTTGCATTTTAATATGTTCAGCTAGAATACTTGCTTAAAGAAAGCTCTGGTTTGGAATAAAAGGGAGGGCAGGCGGATGCTGGAGAAAGGAGATTTCTGGTGTAAAATTGAATTGTCCCTACTTGCGCTTCTACCTCGTTTCGCTATTTGCACTTTTTAAAAATAAGGTTCACGATTTGATTCATTTGCAACTTGAAGGGGGAAAAAAAAACTGTAACTTTATGCCAGCATTATTTTAGTGTCAATTCAACGCGTACATTTGCATTTCTAGTATTAAATATAGTGCTGTATTAAATTTCAGAGTTTTACGGCAGAAATCCGGGACCCCCCCCCTTTTTTTTTTTTTTGGCTGAATGCAAACGACCTTTACCTCCGCCACCCTCGCTCTTAAGCAGGGCTCGTTTGGCCCCTTCCAGTCCCCCACCAAACTCTTTAAGGAATGCCCGTGACCGTGCAAAGGGTAACCCTCGCTCCTTGTAGTAAGTAGTAAGACCCCCTAATCAAGCGCATAGTCTAAAAAACCACCCTAATCTTCGTCGCTTTATTCAAGTCCGGAGAAACCCGGTCTTCGAATTATAGATAGGAAAGTGAAGGAACCCGCCGCCCTCGATTAAAGCCGCGAGCGAGCCGGGCTGTCGAGAGAGCGACCGAGGGACCCCACTCGGCCTAGGCAAGGTTGATCAACCCGCTTCACACTCGTTCTTCTCGAGTTCCCCCCCCCCTTCCATCCAGCTGCCTGCCTTGCGTGCAAGCGAGAACTGACAGCCTGGACGCCGTTCGCGCGGAAACGTCAGCGGGGGAAAAAAAAGGTTGTGTGTGTGGCTGGGGGGTGGGGGGTGGGGGGAGCGAGAGGCGGCGGTTGCCTGTTGCTCGGAGCGCTCGACTTCAAACGGCGCCTTTTACGCAAGGCAAGTTGAGCGGGGCGTAGAAGGAGACAGGCAGACGCTGCACTATTTAAATGGTGACGTTCGCCGCCCTGAGCCGTCCCTCCGAGGTACCTTTCGAGGATGGGGGCGAACAAAGCCGATCGGGCTGGAGTATTCCCTTAAGGCAGGCTCCTCCTCCTCCTCCTCCGCGCCCCCCCCACCCCTTTGATTTCGGAGGCTGGACCACGGAGACCGGGCAGGAAGGGGGTCCCCTGCTCCCTTAAGGTGTTTTGCCGCCGTAGGAGATTCCCTCGTCTTCCGCGGCAGGGGGGGAAGAAAACCCCGAGGAAGCCGCGATCTCCGCTCCTTGCAAGCCTGTTGCGCGGAGTGTGGTGTGTGCGTGTGTGCGTGTGTGTGTGGGGTGGACCGTCTCTTGCGACCAGCAGCCCGGTGAACCCTTCGCGGCGGCCGCAGCTGGTGCTGCCGGGGCCGCCCTATCGAGGGTAAACACGAGCAGACCGACCGCGTGCGCCTCGGGAGCGATCGCAGCCGGCGGGCTTTGCAGGGCAGCGGGCGCCGGCCCGAGCGACTCCCTCGCCCTGCGCCCGAGCTCGGGCTGCGCGGAGGGGAAGTTTTGTTCTGATCGCAGCCGATCTTGGAGCTTTCGGGGACGCTGGATCTTTTTTGGGGGCGGGGGCGGGGGGCGAGATCTCGGAAGCCGGGGCCACGATCGGGGCTCTCTCTCCCTCCTCCTTCAGCTCTCTCTGAAGCTGCGGTCCAGATCGCCTGGAATAAACTTGCGCTTTATTTTGTCTTCCCCCCCATCTAGCCTTTGCTGGAAGAGAGCCGCGTTTGGCAGGAAGGTCGACTAGCCCAGCAAGTGAAAGAAGAGGTAAAAGGCGCTTTCCTTTGGGAGCTGGTAGTTTTAGATCGTGGATATTTTTTATTTTTTTTGCAAAACGGGATTGTGTCTCTGTCCGCCCCCCTCCCCCTCCGCCCTCCGATCCTGAGGTATCGCTATATCCACGAGAAGTGACGCGGAGGAGCTGCCCCTTCGTATCACCTTGACCGCGACCCCTTAATCCCACCCTATTTAGAGGGGCGAGGAAGGAGCTGCCGAGATCGATTCTTTTTAAAATGCTCCTCTCCCCTTGAAGATGTGTTACTATTTGAAGTCAGTCGCACCTTTTCCCCTCCACCATCATCACTTTTCGCCTTGGTGCACTTCTGTAACAATTTCACAAATGTTTGGGTGCGTCCGAGGTTTCCTTACCTTACAGAAATGTTCTTGCTGGGGCGCTTGGCTAGATTATAGCACCAGACGGAACTTACTGCATTTGGGTGAGGGTGGTGGAGGGAATAGAGAGAAAAAAAAGCTTTTCTGACCAGGAAGAAATAGCTAAATGGATTAAACAGAACATGGTATGGAGGACTGGAACAGTATTTCTCTTCTTCATCTCTCTATCCTGGGTTTTTTTTTTCCCCCCAGTTTTTTTTTTCCTTCCAGTGAAGCAATGGAAAATTGTATCTTGAGTCTGTTTATAGTTTCTTACTCATGCTGAGTAGTTGTGCTCAAGTTGCGTCTTCTTAAAAAAGCTGTATGGTTTTGAAATATAGGTCGTAAAATGGATTCAAGTAAATCAGAGGTTCAGAAAAGGCACTCGACGGAAAAGGCGACGACCAGAAGAAGTCACTTTCCAAAAGGTACCGACTCCTAATGATCTAATATATCATCATGTATCATGTCGTTCGTATTTTTTATTGCATGTTACGCTTTTTTAAAAATATTTTTTTAAAATGATATGAAAATTTATTGATTATGTGCCACCAAGTAACTCATATAGTACTAGTCCTGGAAGCATTGTTGTGAACAGAGCTGCAAAATATAGGTTAGGTGCTCTGTTTATAGCGAAGGAGAGTTTAGAAAGGTCTTTGTGGAAAATAAAATGCATTTTTGTTGTGCGTCTTTATGCAACCTTTAAAAGCCTCTGAGTCAGATAACAAACCTGCTTAGTGTCTTAGAAATAAACAGTATATCAAATTTCAAGTTGATGTATGACTTTCAGATTAAAAGAATTTCCCAGCTTGGATTAATCAGTATTAATTATGTGCAAGGCTCCTAAGATTTCATTCTTAATTTTTTTAAAAAACGGGTATTAGGTTTAAATAATGTTTGATGGACTACTTGGTAAAGTTGAATGCACATATGGGTTGTCCTGCCAGATTCTTGTAATTTTTTGTTTGCTTAAATAACATTTCCTGTTCTCAAGAATAATATTGCTAGGCGTGTGTTGTCTTTTATGCCTGTCTTGCTATGAAATATAAGAATAGCTAAGTAAATGGAAAGGTTTCAGCAAGATGGTTTACTGGTGATTTTCTGCATGTTTGTTTAGACTTCCTACTCAGCAAGTGTGGCTTATACTTCTTGATAATGATGCTGAAGGTCAAATCCATTTGAATAAAGTTCTATCCTTGAACTCTTTTCAACAAAGTTAAATTTTAGTGATTTCCATGAAACTTCCTTCCAAGTAATTTTACATCTCTGCCTTGTGTTGTGAATTGTGCTGTTGTTCAAAGCTGATAGGTAAGTAACTATGTTGAGCTGTTTGTAGAATTGTAAACACCAGAATTGCTTCTTTACTAAGTTGAACTATTGAAAATCTATGTATCTTTCTTCGGTAAGATTAAAAGGCAGTATGTTATTTTGTAGCTTGACAGTGCAGCTAGAAAGTCTGATGAATCATCACTGTTTCTGTAGCCAAGTTCTTGCTGTTAATATGAGTGCCAATTCCAGGGTTATGTTGCCTTAGTATGGACATTGGTCTGTTTGACAGATATCTCTGGATAGTACAGCTGAATGGGACATTGGGAGAGATGGACAATTGAAGAATAAACTCATGAAGCCATAATATTTTGACTCTCCATCAGTTGACTATCGTTATAACACAGGCTGTCATAATACAATCTATTCAGCTGAAATTTTTACTGGACGCGCATGGTAATTTGTATTTAAGATGCTACTTCACTTTTTGTTCAGATTAGCTTAAAAGTCTTGATCAAAACTTACTGTTTCAACGAAATCAAATGTGAAATAACCAGTAGTTTCATCAAAAAGATGAACAGAGTTACTTGTTTATTCTTCTATAGGAATAACCAACTGTTGTTTTAACACAAATATGTTTGTAAGGGTTATGGAACTTGCAGTGCTGAAACCTGAAAAATGAAGGCTATCACAGTAGTATCTCATGTGATTTATTGGCCAGAAGGCAATTAGAATTTGAGTTTTTTAAATAAGTAAGGCTTAAAAACCTGGAACAATCTGTTTTGTACAATGATGCAGTGAGATTAAATAGTGATCCATGAAACTTTTCCGGTATTGGATGGCCAGCAGTATGCATTTTATTTATTTATATTCTGTTTTGTGATCTAAAATGGGATGACATAATAGCTTTTCTTTAAAATTTATAAATAATAAATAATAATAGCAGGATATTCAAGAACAATGCAAGAATATTGTTATAATGGGACATTAAGATGAAGTTTTAAAAGCCTGGATTATGTCATATCAAAATGAAACATTGATTTAAAAAATCTTTAGATAAGAAGAAAATACTAGTAAATAGAAGACAACTTAGGACAGTAATTCCCAGTGAAGGTTCTATTCCGAATGACTGGTGTTACTTCATACATGTTTCAGAAAATTATCATAAAACAATTATTGTAAAAAAAGGGAAACATTTGCCTTTACTGCTAAGCTGATAAGGAAGATTTAAAAAAAAACAGGACATGTAAAAGTTATACCATCACAACACCATTAAAATTAGTGAATGTATTTTATCTCTGTTTCTATCTTATGCTTTATAGCTTTAGTGACTTTTAAAAGGAAGATCTTCAACATGAAGTGTTACTTATGTTTTGAAAAATTGTTTCCATGGAGCAAAAGCTTAGAAAAACCTTTCCAAGAACTGGAAAGTAGGCGGGTATGCTTCAGTAGATGATAATTTTATAGCTATCCCATATTAGAAGTTGTAGGACAGAAGCCTCGAAGGTATCAAATACAGTAATTAGTCCTGGAAAAGTATGGGCTATCATCTGCGAATACCAGGGAGTGCAATTTTAACTTGCTATGGGGTATTGCTTGTACAGGTATTTAAATGGTCATTTCCATCTTAACCTGCCTCTTTGATATTTTTCAGTTTACTCCTTTATCTCTTCTGTTTATTGTCATACTGGTTGCTTTGGTCAAACATCTAGTTTAAGACCTACTTCCTGTTGCCATGTATATGATAGTCTTAATTTTTTTCATTTTATTTCCTTTCCTGATTTGACTTCTCTTTTCCAATTATTTTTCAAGTTCTTAATACTTGACTGCTTATTTTATTTTTATTTTTGGCCTTTCTTGAATTCTATCACATCCATAATTTTTTCGTTGTTTACACCTATTGATTCCTCTTTGTACAGATTGGTTGAGTACACAGCCTAGTGTTTGGACCTTTTGATTAGCTTGGGCTTTATTTTTCTATGACAAGAGGAACAATCTAAAATAAACACTGAGCAAAATTGTTGTAAAATCAGACTAAGGAACAAAAACTGAAATCTTTGAAGAAAGAGACCATAGTAAATCTAATTTAAATCTATACTTTTTATGATAAAACGAATTATGTTTAGGTGTTACCATAAAATAAGAAGAGAAGTTAGGCAAGGTTAAGAACTTCTTAACATATTTACTGTATATTATTCTTTGCTTTATGATGAGATCAGCCATAATACCAAAGAGTTCCTAACTGCAGAGCACTAAATTGATATATTGGGGATATAGCAGTAGGAAATTTAATTGCAAACATCTGTTGGAAAGCTGGCATACTCAAATGCCATATTTATTTAGGACCAAGACAAAAGAATTGTAATTTAAATATTTGGCTATCAAATATATGGAGTATTATTTGAAAGTCGTAGTAGGTTGTAATAATTGATTAAACATATTGGCATTTAATGTAAAAGCATATTATTAAAAAGTGTAAGGAAATAATTGTTCAGTTTTAAGAAGGAACATTATAGCAGATAGCTGGAATATATGTAGGTATAGATATATCATTTAATGTTATCCTGTTAGACTTTGTATTTTTAGGATGTGTTTCACAATCTAAAGAAATACTCAATTCTAAACTTTTTTAAAAATGCCTCTTTCATAGCAGGGGAAAGGTGAACACTTCTTCCTAAGAAAAATTAGGACATAGGCTTTCGATTATTGCGGTTTTATTTACAGTATATATTATTTTCACATTTGCATCTATAAATTAATATGTGCATTTCCTGGTTGTATTAACATCCATCGTAACGGTTTAGCTTGGTGCCATGCATATTTATTTTGCATTGTTTTAATTGTTTTCATGTTTTATGATATACATTGCCCAGAATAAGTTGAGATGAGCAGCTATAGAAATCAAATCAAATAAATAAATGTGCAAATATGAGTTCTGTTTTATTTTAATTTTTGCTCATTTGTTTCTCTCTCTTTTTTTGATCTTTAAATGGCCACTTTATATCTTAAGGGGAATTGCTTATAGTTGGCATCAGATGTATATCTTTTCAACATATGTTGTTGTTTCCTTGAGCATGGTAACTTTTGTTTTTTGTTTTTTGTTATTTTGCTGTCTTTTTTTAGGCAGGCCAATAGTTGCTTTGCATTTGTTGTATTTTAGGGTTATATGATAATTTCCAGATATTATTTATATTTATATTATTTATATATTTTGTATAACACTGATATATTCAAAAAAAGAGAAAGTATTCACTTATCTTCATATTTTTGAAGCCAGAAACTTAAAACACAGTTATCTGTTGTTTCATGTTATAGTTTAATTGATGAAAGGTTGTCTTTAGTCACTTTGCTTGTGTTGAAATTAATTGCGGATCAATAATTTGAAAATTACTCTATTCAGGGATGCGAATAAAAAAAAGTTTGACCATAATATTTGGAAATGAGACCTGCCTTTTTCCTCCATTTAAATATGCTGCTATCTTTATTTTTTCAAAATAGTTCTGCTTACAACCAGTCAGATTGTGTCTTTAAAAAAAAAGAAAAAAAGAAAATCTCCTCATTTATATGTTGCACAGACAGGTGTCATTAGTAAAATAATTTTGGTGCAGACTAAAGATCTTTGGGAATATTATTGAAACACACTCTAAGGCATTTTTCTGATTTCTTCTCCAATCTGATATGATCCTTTTAAAATAAAGAGCATACAACTAGCACGGCCATGTGTTGGGAGTAACTTGAAGTATACGTAAAATTACATCACTTAATTAATGTGGTTCATTGCCAGCAGCCATTTCCCTGCTGCTCAGTGAATGATTAAGTCCACCTTAATGGGAAACACAAGTTTTACTGAAGAAAGACAGACAACAGAAGTGTCGGGTCTTTTATTTGAAGGGAAAATTAGCCACACTGCTGCAACTGAGCCTTTCATTCGGTTGTGCCTCTCCTTCAAAGCATTTTAATGAATTACAGTTAACACGAAACCATGTCAAACTAGGAGCCACCCAGAGTCACTTGGTTGAGTTGGGCGTCTACAGAAATTGAATAAATAAATAAAATTTCTGCAGATGGTGATGCCCTGGTATGAGGGTATTTGGTGGTACTTTCATTCGTGCAAATAGCTGTTCCAAAACATCTATTCTTGGGATGCTGCCTTTAAGTCTAGAGTTTAGAAGTACATTTTGTTTTCTTTCCTACTTTAATGGAACTTTGGAGATGTCTATTTAAGCTGGGTGTAGAGTTTCAAAGAGGTAGAGAGAAAAAAGCAAGGTGTCCAAAAGAAGAAAGAGACACACGTTGCCTCTGAGGAAGCTTTCAGCTGCTCCTAGGAGCTGCAGAGGATGAAACTGGTTTGCTTGTGATAGGGAAAATGTAAATATCCATCACTGCCAGCCAATGGGAGGTAGTTGCAAGCCCATGCCAGTTGTCATGGAACTACTGTTAAGGTATTTACAAAGTTGTCAGTCTGACTGCCTCTTCCTATGTGGCTTAGCAATGCTGTGTTGTGGGATCCTTGGTGTTCTCTGAGCTTGGTTGCTTTCTTGCAGGTGTTCATTATCGAACTTGGTAACATCACCAGTGGTACCAGGGACCCCACAGTTTAACCCTGAGCTACAAATATTCTCTTCTATGAATGCTGTATTGCTTTAGGGCAGGGGTGTCAAACTCGCAACGTCACGTGACGTGTCGCGACGTATTGTGACTTTTTTTCCATTGCCGGCAATGGGGTGGGCACGGTTTCGCCATGATGCATCTGGCCTGCGGGCCGGCAGTTTGACACCCCTACTTTAGGGAATGGGCTTGGGAATCAGATTGGTGGCTGAAATTCCTTTCCAATAGAACTGCTGTTGTAATTTGTAGTGCATGTGCATGTGTGTTGCTGCTTTAGTATTAAGTGAAGAGACTGTTCCTCTTTTCCTAGTCATTCTGCATTAGAGTTGGCCTTCCAGTATCTGAAAAGCAATGTAAAGGAGGCTTGCTCTATTCAGACTTCCTAAGTTTTAAATAAATAAATGCAGCCTTTCAAAATCTTTTGTAGGTTATGTTACTTAATCCCAATGATATTCCAAAAGGCATAACTTAGTATCGAGTTATATGTTTAGAGTTCATGTGACTTCAGACACAAGTACAAAATGTAGTCTTCAGACATTTAAAAGTTCTCCAGTTTGACTCTGGGCCAGAAGAAGTCTGCACCAGTAGACCTAAAGAACAATAGTGATGCTATCGCTATCACTTGATCTCAAAGGGTAGGTAAAGTCTATGAATTAAAGTAAAATTGAGCAGTCAATCCGGACAAGTTCTGGAAGCAGGAAATTATTTGAAAATATAACTTGGCTTGACAATAAGATTCTGGAAATACATTTTGTTCCCTTTCATTTTTAGATCACCCTGTTGCTTCTGTTGTTCTTATTTCCCAATATGAGTACTGTGTTGTGTTTATGATGATTGTTACCAATTTGGGAAGGTGCTCATCTCAGATTTCTGGGACATTCAATCTGGAGTAGCTTCCCTTCTTGAACACGTTGTTCTGCTTTCTCCCCACCTGGGCCCTACTTAGTTACACAAAAGGAGGACTTCCTAGCATTATTTTGCCTTTCCCATTGTCTCCTGTTTTGGATTTCATTGAACATTATCTCTACCAGTTTTCTTATGCCAATTTCATAAATTGGGACAATTTCCAGTTATAATCTCAGTGGGTGACTTGCTGTGTCTCCACTTTTGTGACTTGTGAAGCTTGCTAGTTGGTGTATAAGATCTCTTCATTTTAAATAAAACATATTATTCCATAACGTTTTAAAATATTACACGTTTTCTGAATGACCTTTTGCCAGTTTTCTGAGACAGAAGGAAAAGGGAAGCAATAAACACTTTTCTGGAATCCCAAGCCTTTATTTTGCAACATGTTATCGCCTACAAACATCCTGGATAGGAATCTGTTTGAAGTGCTCCTTTAAAATTGAAAGGGTTTGCAATTCCGGTGACCTCAATGCAATGTAGATAGATTTTTCGTGCATTTTCTGTTTCGTGCTGCATTGTTATAGGAATCATTGTTATAGCATGCATATGTGTGTATCAGTTTTGATTTCCTCCTGGAACAATACAGTGGGAAAAAAATAGTTGGGTCTTTTTTTATGGCTAGTGGCAGAAGTATATATAAAATTTTATTTAAGGTAAATAGTTAGCTTTATGGCAAGCCTTCCCGTGCTAGAATCAGGAAAGGAGGAAATGGTTCCTTCCTTATTTTTTTAATATCCGATTACTCCTTTCCTGGGTTTGTGCCCACACATGAATACCAGCTTAATCTAATGTAATAGATTATGTTTAAGATTTTTTGACTGAGCACCCACCATCTTCACTAAGAACATTATTGTGGAATAAAGCCAAAAATTGCCTTGAAATTAAAGCAAAGAGCAAGGAGTCACAACTCCATTGTAGATTTAAGTCTTTCTTCTGTACGCTTTTAAATGGGTTATGCTAAAGGAGTTAAAAGTCTTGCTTTCAGGTTATGGAGCTGCAAATAAAATGCTCTTGGGGTAGAAATGCACAGATGCATCCCCTCTGCAGCAAACAGAAATAATTCATTCAATAATTTAATATTTAATGGAGACTCACATCTGCTGCATGAGGCAGCTAGAATTGTTAGCTCTTCCTAACTGTAGGAATGGTTATGGCGCCCCTGGCTGATGCTAGCTGGTCTCAATAAAGCTACGTAGCAATGCTAGGATGGAAGCTCCCATAGAACTTTTGGGGAGCAGTAAGGTCTAATAGAGTAGAAAGTGTTGTTTGTTTGTTTTTAAAAAAACCCACATTTCTGAAAAAGGCAATGGTGAAACACTTTTTTTTATATTGTTGCCTCAGTGTGTCCAAGAGTTTAGTCTCAGGGGTAAGTTTAGGCAATGACATTTGTGGCCGAGTTTCCATCTTTTCCTTATGTGTTGTTTTTAAGCAGGCTGGATGACTTTGAACCTTTCTAGTCTCTGGAATAGGGGCTAAAGCAAAAAATAATAATAATGGTGGGTTCCAATGAGCAGGTTTATGGTTTGGAGGTCAGATGTCAGCTTTGTCTGAAACAAAGTCCCTTTTAGCCTTATCCATGTTCCTTCTCTTGAATTCGTTGCATCATTGCAGCCATTTATAAAAATAGCCACAGTGCTAGCACTGATTCTAAATGTACTTTTTGCTCTAAAAGCCTAATGTTAGGAAACTCAATAGAGCATAGCCTTCCATTTGCTGCCAGTGTTCTCCATTTCCCACTTATTTTATCTCTGGAATTTTTTCTTCTTATACATGTTGATATTCTTTTCATATGTGTGTTCATCTTCTGACGGTGAACACAGAAAGAGTTTAAAAACATGGTGGGCATGGAAAAGTGTTTTTGAACTTTAATGTAATTTGCTATCATTTTGAAACACAAAATCTTTCAAAGGAGCCACTTTCCACATTCAGTTATAAATTGAATCATTCAATACTGAATGTTTTGGTAGACTGGACAGCCATTTGTCTGAAATGGTATAGTGTTTCCTGCCTGAGCAGGGGGTTGGACTAGATGACCTCCAAGGTCCCTTCCAACATTATTATTATTATTATTATTATTATTATTATTATTATTATTATTATTATTATTATTATTATTATTATTATTATTACTACTACTACTACTACTACTACTACTACTACTACTACTACTTTTCTAAGCCCAGTTGATTAATATTTGCCGATTGGATAGCTGTTCTTCATGGTCTCTAAGTAGAGGGTTGTAAGAGGTCCTTTGCCTCATTTATTAAATATGGAGCTCTAGATGTGAGCATATCATTTGAATATCAAATACAAACCAGACTTTTATGTTTGGAGAAAAGACTAGAAAGCCAAAATTAATCAGTGAATGGTATGTGATTACCGGCAGTCTTTGATTTACAACAGTTCATTTAGCGACTGTTTGTAGTTACAAAGGCACTGAAAAAAGTGACTTATGACCATTTTTCACACGACCATTGCAGCATCTCCGTGGTCACATGATCGACATTCGGATGTTTGGCAAGTGACTCATATTTATGACAGTTGCTGGGTCCTTGGCTCATCTGATCCCCTTTTGTGACCTTCTGATAAGCAAAGTCAATTGGGAAGCCAGATTCATTTAACAGCCATGTGACTTAACTAAGCAACTGGAGTGACATGCTTAACAGTTGTGGCAAGAAAAGTCATAAAATGGGCCAAAACTCACTTAACAAATATCTCACTTAGCAACAGAAATTTGGGGCTCCATTGTGGTTATAAGTCGAGGATTACCTGTATTTTTCTTATGATTATTGCTGCTAGAAGCATAAGAAAGTGACAGTGTGGAAAGAGTTAGAAAAAAACTGAATCAAATGTAAAGACATTTGGGGAAGAAAAGCAAAATAGGTTTCCTTTACAGATTACTACATATACATATATCAGTAAGAATACCTGTTCTACTCTTGGATTCTTAAGGAAAATGAAATCATTTGACTATAAAAGTACTTAAAGTACTCAAAAGTACTTGATAAAGCAATTTGGCAGTTTGAGATTTGAGGGAGAAATAAAGGCAACAGAACAAGAGCTCTGTGTGTGTGTGTGTCTCTGCGTTTGTGTGTCTGTGTGTGAAATGCTAAATATGTCCTTACAAGGTTATCTCTGATAGCATGGATAGAATGGTTGTTGAATTTTACAATTATCATTTTGGCTTAGAATAATGGGGGTGGACTGTGATGGATTTTTTTTTCCACCCAGCATTCTCCCTTTAGGAACACATTGGCAAAGATGTGGAATCCAGTAGGGTTTGAGCAGAATTTCTGACTTTCATATTTAATTAAGCATGGATATGAAGCAAGAATTATTTGAAGCTTTTGTTTGTTCAGAGCGTGACTGATGGAACAAGGAAGTGGATGCCAAATGTTCTGATATCTTATTTGGGGGTTGATGGAGTTCAGAATTGGGGCCGATTAAAAAAAACTTTTCCTTCTGAAATGTGTCAGAGGAATTTTATCTAAAAAATAAGAATTTCTAATACCAATTTCATACAGGTCTCTTCCAGATGCTGGTTTTTTTGCTTACTTGTCAGTATCTCTTGATAAAGCCCTCTATACCAGGGGTGTCCAACCTTGGCAACTTTAAGACTTGTGAACTTCAACTCCCAGAATTTCTCCGCTAGCATCACAATGAATATGCACCTTTGCCAACCATGCCATATTGGAAGAACAAGCTTCTTGGTATACGTTCAACAGAAATACTTGGTCCATGATATCCTTCCACCAAACCTGGGCAAGGCATTTGTTATCATCATCAAAATAAAGGATAGATAGCCCGAATAGTAATGTTACAAATTACTATTTTTCATAGAAATAATTATATTTCGGTGCCTTGTTATCCTTTCTTTTTGCCTTCATTTATAATTGCTGAGATTTCCTTCTCAATTATTTATGCCAAAACTGGTCCTGATTTCTTGGAAATGCATCCAATTTAATTTATAAGTTGCTGGACATTTGGGGGCATTGATAAAATAACACAAGCAGTTTCATATTTATACATTAATGCCAGAGCAAAACAAGAGTGTAACAGAAAAAAAAATAGTAATTTAAAGGGAACAATTAAGAAAACCTGAAGTAATCCAAATTTTTAAGTAGGTATATTTCTGAGAATAGATCGTAAACCTGTGTTTTTTTTTAAATAAAGAAGTGGTCTGCTGTCAGCTTGTATGTTGTTCTTGAGGAATTAATGGTCTAATGTGACCAAGATCCGATCACATGGAATCTGTTCACATGGTAATGTTTTGAGTCCTTTTCACTTAGGCTGTCAAGTGGAGAGAGTGGCTATCATGTGAATAACATAACACTTAGCTTGTCTTTAAGGTTCAAAATAGTTTTATTGTGTTCTAAATAATTCAGTTGGTCATGATTAATACTCATGAGGAATTTCTGAAGCAAGAAGTCTTTGTGTTGTTAGCTTTAGCATCTTAATGCCATTTTTAAGAATTTATCATGAGATGATAGTAAATTGAAGTAATCAGAGTTAACTACGTTAGAGAGCTTCAGTTTGAATGACACGTAAACTAAACTAAATTAAGATTAGTATCAAATGAAGTTTGCATCAGTATTTCATAATAAAAAAAATCATGTCTAGGTTAGTTCTATTTTCATATAACAGATACAAAATGTTTAAGAATATATTTCTCTTTAGTTTCTAGCAAAAGAGACATGATTGCAATCCTAAGGCTTTGCTAGATTCATGACATTTCAGTGTACAGAACCATCTGTGTTCACAATCTCTGCCTATTAAGATTTCAGCTGAGACAGACTGACTGACTCCAGGAAGCTCGGCGGTACTAGAGCGTGTCCAGCATCATTCAGTACCATGTGCAATTCACTTCTTGGGAAAATTGTGCTTGGGAAATTTGGCTTCTTACTAGTAAATAACTCTCACTGAAATCAGTGCTGTTTTTTTGTCCACTTCCATCTTTAAATGACGAGAACTGTGTCCCTCTCTTTATCTCGGTATCTCTTTTCTTAAGGGAACAATATTTTCTCCAGATAATAATTAAGATTTGTAGTAAAAGGAGGTAGGATATCTTATTCACTGACTACATCCTGGAACAGTAAAATTGAACAAAGGCTATATTTTCCAAAATGAGCAATCTGTGATAGGTTTTGCCTATTTAACAGCAATATAATGTTGTTTAGTTTTTGTCACCTTTATAAGCAAAAATAAAATACATTCAGGTGTATTCGTTTATAGTCAACCATGTCATGCCTTTACAACTATATGTGTTTTATACATAATTTCTCCAAAATATGTACTTTGCACACATACAAAGGAAACAGTTTCAAAGATGCAAATATAGCAATGATAAAAACGAGCAATGTAGTTCCTTTGAATTAATTCATTTTGCTTCTTCATTTAATACTGACTTGCTATTTTGTCATCAGGCGCTTTTTTTGTTGTTGTTGCATCTTGTGGAATGCAGAGTCCAATGATGGAGCTCCCAATGTAAGAACAAAGCTTGTCCTTGAAATAATGTTTACATTTTTGCCTATCTTAGAATAGCCCCTAAACTTGTTTTGTCTAAACCTGTGAATGTGATAACAAATCAGACACTGAAGTGAGTTCACTGATTTGATTCCAAAAAGCTGGTTTGCTCCTAAACTACAGACAACATGAATATATAAGAGGAATATATTAGCAGTTACAGGCTGTAAAAAGTGAAGGAATATAACCTTCTGTCAGGCTTGGCTGAGAATTAGATGAAGGATTGATTGTTTCATGACTTGCTTACAATTTCTGGACTAAACTGGGCTGGGCTGAATTGAAGGAAAAGTCAAACTGCCATCTACTGAACTGAAGTGTCAATCCTTTTGGTGTGCTTTCACATTCTAACATGGTGCAACAAATGATTTGAGGATGAGAGCCAATGCTGAAAAAAGAAATAATAATATTGTATGCAAAGGCTATAATGTGACTAATGGAACTACTGAAAAGCACTGGCACTGACATGTCTATTACATTGTTTTGCGTGCTGAGGAGACAGCCCGGTTCAGAAGTAATTGGCAGACCAGATTTGAAATACTGTAAATAGAAAAGCAAATTGTCACTGAATTAGACATTCCGAGAGAAGAGAATTGTAGGCCCAGGAAAGAAGATCTTAATTTCAGGATAGTGGTGTTGTCCACACAATTAGCAAAAAGCTGCATGTTTCAGAAAAATTAAGCCATTTAACTTTACTCTGAAATAATGTACATTGTTATCAGTTCTTGCCTTTACTTGTTGGAAAGTAAAATAAATTAAGATTGTAATTGTAAACCCCCACAAAGTGAAACATTTTTTCCAGGTAAACATAGGTGAGATTGCAGTTTTCACCCATTGCATTTTTGTTGCATGAGCCCTGTCTTTTTAAACCAATTGAGTTTCATTGACAAGCTTGATCCTTCCTTCCTTCCCTCCTTCCCTCATTATAAAATGAATTTGATCACAATGGTTTTAAAATGATTTGCCCATTTTAATACAATGCAATTACATTTTATCTTCTTGTTATATTTGGATACATTCAATATGTCCACAGTCAAGACAAATTTTGGTCAAAGGAGGTGAAATACAATAGCACTCTGAACTTTAATCCAATGATGCAAGTTCAAATCTCAATAGCACCTAAATTTGCAGTGGGGTGTTTTAAGAAAGCTGAGAGCCAGTTTGGTCTAGTGCAGGGGTAGGCAACCTTGGCTGGCTCAGGAATTCTGGGAGTTGAAGTCCACGAGTCATAAAAGAGCCAAGATTGCCTACCCCTGGTCTAGTGGTTAAGGCGTCAAGCTAAAAACAAGGAGACTGAGTTCTAGTTAGACATGGAAGACATGGAAGCCGCTTGGGTGACTTTGGGCCAGATACACTCTCTCAGCCCAACTCACCTCACAGGGTGGTTGTTGTTGGGGAAATAAAAGGAGGAAGGAGTA
The DNA here is from genome assembly GCA_023970755.1 of Azemiops feae. Classification (NCBI taxonomy): domain Eukaryota; kingdom Metazoa; phylum Chordata; class Lepidosauria; order Squamata; family Viperidae; genus Azemiops; species Azemiops feae. The sequence goes on from JALGBA010004290.1 coordinate 2,113,621, forward strand.
TTACGGTAGTTACATTCTCCACCTAGATTTATTTATAAAAATAATAAAGATGAGATTAAAAAAAAGAACACAAACATTCTGTTGGAAAGACTGGGTGTACAGTATGCTTGCTTGGAGACAGGTGGGCTGTTTCTAGCAATGAATAAAGTAAGAAATAGATGAGGAGATTTGTAATCAAGAGTTTTCAGGCTATACCCTGTTTGGAGACCTGCATTCAGTGCCCACTGATTCTGCATTTGTCAGAGCTCTAACACTCCCTCTAATTTGATTATTTGTGTTTTCATTAATATAATGTATGCTTGATATTTCTTTGTATTTCTTTTAAATAGTAAGTCTTCTTGAGTGTTCTTTTCAGGCAGAAAGGCAGTATATAAATCAAATCAATAAATAAAATCTTAGAGCAAGACAATGGGTTTTTTATAACATATAAAAATACGTTGGGTCTTTGGTTTAGTTTAGTACAGTGGTTCCCAACCTTTTCTATACCATCACCCCTAGAACGCTTCTGATATATTCTCGCACCCCTTACAAAAGTTTAAAATAATGGCAATGAATTATGTATATACACTATAATTTTGAAAACTCAAGTTTTTGCACCCCCTGGAATATCGTCTCATACCCCCAGGGGGTACGAGCACCCCCAGTTGGGAATCCCTGGCTTAGTGTGACATATGAACCAAGAACCTGGCATTTCTAAATCATGTTTATAGATTTTGTTTATGCAGCCATTGAAACTAATTCAATAGACCAAGATAAAAATAAACCACTGCTTAATGCAAGGCTGAAACACCCCCCCCACACATACACACAATGGCTAGATTTAGTTGCTTAAGACTCCTTTTGGTTCCGCCAAGTATTTCGGGCTTTAACGTTTTGCTAGTTTTTTGGTGTTTTGGAATGATTTTAATGGGCAAAACTCTATTGTGACTGTGTTTTCTAGGTCCTGTAGTGTGTAGTCCTCAAAATGTGGAAAACCAAGAATAGTTTTGCAATTGTTAGAAACTATATAGTTTTGGCTTAGTGAACTTGCCTGTGATTCTGTGTAAGCATTTTTTGAGCTGCCTCTTTAATATTAACCAGTTTACTTGAGTAGATTTTAAATAACATATCTAGTGAATTGTGTCTGTATGGTTCTAAGAGAAAAAATGTGTAAATAATGGATTTCTTTAAAGATTTTGCCTGAGTCTTTGAACTTGGTTAAACTTTGTCAAATTCTGGAATGTGATATTTGTTTTGTCTGAGATCTGGCCAGAATATTTTATTTAATGCACAATTCCACCCACTTTTTGTAAGAAGAAACATTTCAGGCTGCAGAGTTAGCTTTCAGTAATGATATCTTGGAAAAGATGCAAGAAGCCAGTCTTAAGACATAATATTTATAAATCCCTTTTCCTTGAATAATGCCAGTAAAAGCAGACTTTTATTTAGGCTGTACATATAGTTAATCTTACTTTTAGCGTAATCGTTTCAAAAGTATCACAGTGAGGTACTTTCAAACTTTCATGGTAAAGATATAAGATATACACTTTCAAAAGATGAAAACATAATGCTCATTGTCTCAATTATTGAACCAAAAATAAGTTAACAATTCAGCTGCACTTACTCAGAGTGCTTGCAGTTATGTGACTTTGTAATTTATAAATAGAACTCAAACTACATTATCAGCATAGTTGATTCTTCAGACTAGAACAAAAATAACATTAAAAAAATCAAACAAAGCACATTCTGAAATATAGTAAACAGCAAATGTCATGCGGTAACTTTTCTGTTCCCATGAATACAGTTACCTCCTGCATAGTCATCCTTATATTAAGTAAGCTAAAAGTGAAAATTACAATCTGCATGGGGCGGGCCAAGCCTTGTGTCCTCTCATAGTACACCTATGGACCAAACAACAGTATCACTTTTTGTGTCACCAGAACAGCTGCTAACGGCATATTACTCTACTCTCATTCAGTGGCCTAGCCCAGCCCTATACCATAGAGATATTTTAGTAATTGAATTAAGATATCCAGATCTCAGGCTGATTCGGGGGATCAAATCAGATATCAATATTATGGCCATATGTTCTCATTATTCCCTTGATTTTGGGCTAAGTTGAAAACAATGTTTCAAGTGCAGCTTACAAGCAGGTTAGTTGAGCAGGTGGCGGCACCAAGCTGATATTGGCTGATCTCAAAGCAGGGCTGTCTTGCCTTGTGCTAATGGGAGGGACCATTTGTGAATTCCACAGGTGTTGGTTAGATGGGGAAATCAAAAGAATAGCTGAGAAGAAGGTAGTGCAAGCTGTTTCTTTAATGCTACAAAGAAAATTATGTGGTTGTATTCACTAGGGGTTATGAGTCACTCAGGAGTCATGATTAACTAGAGGGAAATTCTTTTCTTTTCAATATAGATTAAACAATTTACACTGGATCTGATGAATCTGTTTATAAAATATGCATAAAACAGATTATCAGGTCAAGTTTCTGAAGTCTGAAATCATCAACTTGCAACAGCACATATTAAATGAGACTGGGATTACATCTGATCTTATGTTTTCTGGCACAGGAAGTGAATAATTTGGGCAGTACAGTACTAGCAATATACTCCATACTGGACACAAATCTAGGAGTGTAGCCCATCCATTAATTGTGTATTGTCCACTTCATGTGAATTCTCTGTAGACAGACTTCGATTTACATTCTATAATGCAATAATTTAAATGTTGGCAAATCACAGCTTGAATGTTTGCAGTTATATGTATTTGTAAGAAACAATGTTAAAACTACTGCCATGCCTTTCTATTTTAAATAATCAGGATATCAGAATGCAGCATGATCTTGCCTTGACTTTTGACAATCAAGTCTATTGATCTATATGATGTGAAATACATTAGAGCATTTTGGTCGGTGTGAATTGTGGCTGTACACAATAGATAGTAGAACTGTTTTGATGGCTACTAAATGGAAGCTTATGTATGCTGGAAAATTTCATTAATGTGATATTGGTGGCCATTTAAGGATCAGAATGCAACTGATCCTTAAAAGATAACAAGGTCTGGAAAATCAAATACTGTATGGGTCAAGAAAACCAACACTTGATTCAGAATGTTGGACATTTTGATGAACACATGCTCATTTTTAAGCAATGTCAAAGAAAAAGCAAGATTTCCTGCCTCCCTTGTGTCTCTGGTTGATTATTTAAAATGTTACATTATTTTTTCATGTAATCACCTGGAGAAAATAATATATTAATTTAGGAAAAGTATTTTCTTAAAGCTGTATTCTTTCCCTGGGTAACTTCCAGGCTTAGTCATGCTTAGAGTGCAGTGACTGTATTGAAATCAATAGGCCTTAGATTAATCTTGATTAACTTGCTTGCTTGGTTTAAAAGGTCCTATTCTAAGCTTGACTAATTCTGGATTATTTCTCTAGGTGAATTTAGCGGAGGTTGTAATTTACAACATGAGTAGTACAAATGTCATTCTTAGTACAATTTGAAATAACCTAAGTTACTTCTTTATAAGTCAATGAATTTCAAAGCTGGAATCATTTTAGTTACTGAAATTCTTTGGCAAGTTTTGCTTGAATGCAAGCAATTACATGGCTTCTGGGATATTGGAAGCTGCTATTCATCCAGTGCAGGGCTTTCCAACCTTAGCAACTTTAAGACCTGTGGACTTCAACTCCCAAAGTTGAACTTCCAGAATTCCCCAGCTAGCATAGGTCTTAAAGTTGTCATGGTTGGACACCCTGATCTACTGCATCTTTCCTTGATCCTTCCAGATCAGATGCGATTTAGATGCCATTTACAGGATGAAGATTTTTGCTGGATTGAAATGCTGCATATTATAATCCCAGCACATCTATGAAAAACCAGATTGGGGAAATCCTGATTTAATTCAGTACTAATCTCTCATTTCCCACTTTGATGGAAAGGGCAGAATGTCACTGCCAATGGCCTTCCTACCACCTACTACTTTTAGTAGCCTGGAACTTTCTGGAAATAAAGTTAATGGTTTCTCTTTTACTCTTTGCTCCATGGACTGACAGATAATCCCTTCTCTGAAGGACACAGTTGTCACTCTGTGTCAGGGTTTATTACCTGAGATTGCAAATGCATTGCATTTGGTTGCATCCAGCTCTGTATATTCTTCCCTACAAAAATAAAATAATTTTAAGGATGAAGGTTTTAACTTTCTCCCTAATCTGATCATTTTCAGGGGTGGGAAAAGAAAGGATTACCTCATTAAGATCTAGGTAGTTTGTGAAACCATAGCAGCAAATTTCATAGCCTTGAAAGAATTGTGCTTTTTTTTTTTTAGTGCATGTTAGATTTGTCTGCACTACGTAGGGCCAAAACCATAGCTTTTCATTTTTGTATTTTCTGGCTTGTGTCAAGTATTCATATCACTAATAGAAGATGACAGATCAATAAATTCTGCCAATAATAATTTGAGCCACCCTCCACAGAAGTAGTTTTAAGACTACCGGTTCTGGCTCCCCCACCTCCCTTTTTTTTTTCTTGGTTGAACAGCAGATCTCTGTATAATATTATAAAACTGCTTTGAAGTTCTTTGGAGTTGCAGAGAGAAAGAAGATTTCTGTAGGAATACAGAAAGCCTGCCATTAAATGGCATTCCAAGCCTCATTAACTTGGAGTGAGGTCTTTTTCAAACTGAAGAGTATCAGCATAGTAGCTTCTAAGAAGGCAAACCCCATAGGTTCCTTTCCACATGGGCAACCATTTCTGCAAAGCAGGTTCAATTTGATCCAAAGCCATTTTACCTATGCTTTTTTGGCATAGATAACGTGTTGTAGGTTACATTTTGCAGATCTTCTGCACTCCTTAATGGGCAGCTATGCTTCCTATAATATTTAGTTTTCATCAATTTTTGGCAAGTTTCTCAATACTTCCTTCTGTTGTTCTTTGATCCCAAGAAGAGAGATGGTCTGGTAGACTCAGCATGACTATTCACATAGAGGTCATAGTATTACTTGCTTGATTTTGGCTTAGTTTGGGTAAACCGAGCCAAATAAGATTGATTCAATAATTAAGCATGAAACAAATCATAACTTATGATGATGTGTAAGCCAAGCCTTTGTCAAGAGAGGACAGTTGTGTATCGGTGACTGCCAACTTATCCATTCCACAAGGGAGGAATGAATTGTATTCCGACTTAGTTGTAAATACTGTATATTTGATTTCTTGAAATCAATGAGGCTAAACTGATTATTAGCTTGTCAGCATCAGTACAAGATGCCTGATCTTCACTTGTACATTCAAGAGCAGCAGATCCAAACAGTATTTTGAACCTGTAGGGCAATAAAAAAAATGAGATGAACTTTGGGTCATTACTAATTGTTGTATGCAGCTACTTTCCTATTGATACTTAAAGAATAAAAGCTTATCACTGATGAAATTGTATTTTGTTATTTTTTTAAAAAAATGATGTTTTGATTCATTGTTCGTAGATTTACGTTCTAAGTTCTTACATTTCAAATTTCTCTATTCTAATTGTCTACAGAATACTCAGTATTATTAATTTTCTTGTTCAGAGGAAATGGTGTTGAAACAACTCTAAATGTTAATCATGCCTCACTTAAAAGTGAGGAAGTGTTTAAACTTGGGATTATTGGATTACCTTTCCAATATAAGCTAGGCATCTGCAGTTGACATGGGATTTAAGCATTGGGATTTGAGTAGTTAATTTAAGAACTCAACATCTCAGTTTGCTCAACTTAGCTAAGACATTGAAAGTGGAGATCAGGGTATCATCAACCATCATTAGCTCCCTGATGAGTTTTTTTTTTTAAGGTAGTTGTTCTTCATTTCACAGGGCTGTTCCTCCTATCTAAGTCCTTGGTGCCCTTACCAGATAAACTGATCCAGTTACAGTTTCTTCGGTTGGATGCTTATCATAAAAAAAGTCAGGATGTATTGCCCTCTTCAGCTATCAGCTGATTTGAAATTTTACCAAACATAGTTTCCTCATTTAGTTTCTGTTTATGTGTAAATAAAATTAGATTTCCAGTAGAAATTTAAGTAGGTATAATCTCTACAAAATGCTGCAGAAGCTTTTAAATGTAGTCCTCTATTTATGTTCACTGGGTATCTTTTAATCGATAAACATTTTCTGTGTAAGGGTAACACTTATTTTTTTCCCCATAGGATCTCAAAGGCTCCATTTTAAGGGAGCATCACTCTGTATACCAGAATATTTCCCAGCATTCTGAATCTGCCAGGCTTTTTTTTTTTTTTTTTGCTTTTTGTTCCAAATAAAAATGTGTGGTATCAAAATATATTCAGCTATATAAGCAGTACTCCACATGTTGCTTTTAAAATTCAAAATGTAATGGACTTTGATGCAGAGGGAAGAATAATCATAGGTACATTTTAGATATGGCATCATGAAAATCGCTATTATTGTTTCTTGGGAATTATCTTTAATATATATTAGAGTTCTTGTTAACAAATGAATACATTCTAAACCTAGACATTACAAAGAATGTTACATAGTGACATATATTAGAGCAGAGGTCCCCAACCCCTGGTCCATGGACCGGCACTGGTCCCTGGCATGTCAGCAACCAGACCACGCAAACAAGCAAAGCCCCATCTGTGGGATGCAGGCAGCATGCAAAACCACACCCCCTCCGATCCGTGGAAAAATCTTTCTCCACAGAACTGGTCCCTGATGGATCTATCCCTAACCAGGTCTTTCAGATCTTCCAACATTGTATTCATCCACTTTGCTGCTGGTCATCTTTTTTTTTTTCTGTCCCTCCACCTTTCCCAGCATTACAACCTTCTCCAGAGAGCTAGGTCTATAATTGTATTAAAATTATTAAAATTATCAAAATACAAAGTACAAGTTTGAGTTGGAGATTTATGCTTTGAGTGAGAACACTTGGATGATTTGCTCAAAGAGCCATTTTTTAATTTTCTTGGCTGTCATGGTATTCTTGGGTATTCTTCTTTGGCACCAAAGTGTCAATATCCTTCCTATCCTGTGTCTTCAAAGTTTAACTTTCATTTTCATACAGTGTCATAGAAAATATCACGGCTTTTATGATTCTGATATCTGTATAAATAAAAACATTGCAAATATTTCCAAGGCCTTCATGGGTTCTCCACCAGGTACTGGTCTGAAATGTATTTCTTGACTGCTTGGTCCTTTACTCTTGATGGTTGATCCTAAAAGGCAGAAGCTCTCCACGGCTTCCATATCTTCATTGCCAATTCTAAGACTGCTTGTTGTATCTGTTGTCATTACTTTAGTCTTTATATTTAATTTTAGTCCCATTTTTGACTGTGTTCCTTGAGTTTTATTACTAGGTCTTGCAGACCCTTTGCATTCTTCCATCATGAATTAAAAAGATAGGTTTTGCTACTAGTTTTGTAAACTGCTCTGTTAGATTAGATGAGACAGATAGATCAGTCTCAGCTGAAAAATACAATTCACACTCATTAAACAAAAACAAGCAACTGTGTGTTTCAAAGGAAAATGGATTTTGCATTTCATGGCATAAGCTGGTTTGCTATAAATTGCTCACCACAAATCTGTAAATAAAAGATGTTTCCAATTTGGCATCTACAGAGAAATTACAAATCCCCTTTATGAACAGCCATCTTTTGTCAAGTGATTTCTTATTTAGTGTCCTGAGTCCTGAATGTGGTGCACTCTAGAGTGAGAAATACATTTTGACTGAGGAGGGGCATAACTCATTCCTAAAACCAGAGACCGGGTGAAGCAAATGTCAAGTCCTTTCTGATGATTATAGGAATGGGTCTTCTGATTAGGATTATTTTTCAACCCAAAGATCCTTTATCTGACCTTAGTATTTCCTTCCCGAAGAGGGAGGATGTCAAATGGACCAGTGTAGAGTAATAACATTACAACACCTTTTAGTCTGTAATACCATATCCAGTCTGTTATTACCACATTAAAACCTCATTTTCTTTATCCAACCATTTTTCTACTTTATGGGCCCAAAGCTTCTCCCCTTCTCCCTGTCTTTAAATATTAAACCTCTGTTTATTTCTTGGAATTGAATGATTTTATCCCCCCCTCCAAATGTGAGTTTTTCCCATGAGCTTTTCAGACTCTTTGAAGTGCAGCTGTTGCTCTGTATATTCTTACCACCCTCAAAGTTTGGCATTGGGATGACCTCTTTATGCCTGACCTCTTTTCCATGCAAGACAAGGCTGTATTAGTCTCCCCTTTTTTATTCAATGTATATACTGAATATATATTAATGGATGCTGGATTGGAAGAAGTTGAGCGTGATTTTAAAATTGGAGGAAGAAACATCAATTACATGCTCTATACTGATGACATCTGCAAGTTCTCTTAATAAAGGTTTAAGCAGAAAAGGGAAAAAATGGACTAAAATTCAATATAAAGAAGACCAAACTAATGGCAACAGGTAGAACAACCAGCCTTAGAATTGGCAATGAAAATGTTGAAGTAGTGGATGCCTTCTGCCTTTTAGGATCAAGTATCAACCGTAACGAAACAAGCAGTCAAGAAATACACTACAGGTTAACACTTGATAGAGAAACCATGAAGGCCTTGGGAAAATTATTCAAATACCAAGATGTTTCTATTCATAAAAATATGAGAATCATGCAAGCCATGGTATTCCCTGTAACACTATGGAAGTAGATGTTGGGTAGAAATGTTGCATCTTTGAACTTTGATGTTGGAGAAGATTCCTGAGATTACCATGGACAACCAAGAAAACAAGCAAACAAACGTATCAACATAGAATTCTCACTTGAGGCAAAAATCACCAATCTCAAATTGTTTACTTCGGACAGTGCTTATCTCTCTAGAGAAGGCTGTAATTCTGGAAAATGTGGAAGGAAAGAGAAGAGAGTGGTCAGCAGCAAGATGGATGGACTACATTACACTGGTGATCAGTGTAACCTGAAAAGGAAAAGGAAAACCTGAAAGGCCAGGATAGTGATAGTTCATCATGGAAAAAATCTATGTGGTCACCAAGAGTTGAAAATGACTTGGTGGCACAGAATTAATCACATCATTGATGTGGTGAAACGTTATTTGAAATATAACTGGGTGAGTTCAGATGCATCCCTTTATCCAAGAATATCCTTGACTGAGCAAATACCAATAACCTGTGCGTCCCTCGGCAGTAAGTGATGGGGTGTAAAACAAAACAATTCTCTAATAGCTTGTGGGAGGAAATGGTGGCAAATAATATTGTTAGGAAAATCAAAGTTTACTATAATTGAAATACTTACAGAAGTAAGGTTATTCATGTTGTTAACCTTATTAATGAAGGTGTACTCATACGTTGTGTCAAAAAGCAAAGTTGTGTATAACTTGTCATATTTTGAGAAACAGGTAACTTTTTTTCTCAGACATTCACAATGGCCATATCCATCCCACAGTTGCTCAGTTATAGACAGATCATATTCTCCTTTTGGAGAAGTAGACTGTAGTGTTTTCTATGATGAACTACTCATGTTGTACTCTGCACTTTTTTGAGGCATTTTCTTTCCTAAATAAATTCATATTTATGAGCGATTGGAATTTTAGATGAGTACATTTTTTTCCTTCAATGAGTCAGATTAATCTTTGGAACTACGAGGATAGTTCTTATTTTGTTTGTCATGCTAGTTTTCTTTTTGTCTCAATGACCAATTGCCAGGTTAAAATTATAGTGAGGAAGTCAGTATGGGCAAGTGGAAAAGTACAGATGACATGATCTGGCCTCCACCTTTAGCCAGGAACAAACTTAAGGGTTGGACTGATTCTTGAAAATCTGGAGGTCTCCTACCCACCTGGCTGTACTTTTAGCAATCAACTCAAACTGTAGTTTTGTTATATACTATAGTTGCATTGGCTGGTTATTTGCTTTATGGATTCATGCAAGTGCATGTCGAAGAAGTAGGAATATTCCTGGGGCTACCCACAACCCTTGGAATCATCCCAGTTCCCAAAACAGAACATGAACAACCTCAAAGACAGGGCAAGAAAGAAATCAATGAACATAAGGAAAACAAAACAGACTAAGTAGCCTGTAGGAGAAGGGAAAATTACATGACATGATGGAGTGTTTGCTTAATTTACAACCATGAAAAGAAATATTGCTTGCTGTTGTAATATATAGGTACAGACTGGGAGAGGCCTGGCTTAAAAAACAGTAACTGTGAGAGGGACCTTGGAGTGCTAGTGGATGATCACTTGACCATGAGCCAGCAGTGTGCAGCAGCAGCAGCCAAAAAAGTTAATACAATCCTGGGTTGTATAAACACAGGCATAGAATCAAGATCATAAAACCCTAGTAAGACCACACTTGGAATACTGCAGCCAATTTTGGTCACCATATCACAAAAAAGATGTTGAGAGTTTGGAAAAAAATCAGAGAAGAGCAACTAAGATGATCAAAGGCCTGGAGACTAAAACATATGAAGAACGGCTGCGGGACTTGTTTTTGGCTAGTCTAAAGAAAAGAAGAAATAGGGGTGATATGATAGCAGTATTCCAGTATTTGAGGGGCTGCCACCAAGAAGAGGGGATCACGTTATTCAAAGCACCAGAGGGCAGGACAAGAAACAATGGTTGGAAACTGAACAAAGAGGGAAGCAACCTAGAATTAAGGAGAAACTTCCTGTCAGTGAGGACAATTAACCAGTGGAACAGCTTGCCTCCAGAAATCGTGGGCGCTCATCACTGGAGATTTTTAAGAAGAGGCTAGACAGTCACTTGTCTGAGATGGTATAGGTTCTCCTGCTTGAGCAGGGAGCTGGACTAGAAGACCTCCAAGGTCCCTTCCAGCTCTATTCTGTTCAAAGGTAGATTGGTTGTATTATTATTTTAATATATTTTGTACTCTCATTTGAATTGCTGGTAATCTTGAGAGCACTTGTGTGTGTTTTTTATTTCAGGGACATGAATTCAGTGTTCTGAATACCAGGCTATTGCAATCAAGAAGATTTTCAAAAAGCAAAATGATTTAGAGCAGGGGTCTCCAAACATGGCAACTTTAAGACTGGCTGAGGAATTCTGGGAGTTGAAGTCCACAAGTCTAAAAGTTGCCAGGTTTGGAAAGCCCTGATGGGCTCCAAAGGCCTTTAGAGTGGTGGGCACATTTGGAATTTGAAAAAAACAAGATGATGCTCTTTCCAGTGGTTGCTGCAGGATTTTCCCCTTCACAAAACAACTGGCATGAATGCCATCAATGATTAAAAAATACCTTTTATTGGAATTCTACCTGCCATCCCACTTAGCTTTTCTTTCTCAAGGGAACAACTATTGCCTCTTCTTACTTTGGTCAGGGTAACTAAAAGAATTATGCATATTTTTCTGAAGAAAGTTTTGTGGGGACTTTGAGGTTCAGAGGCATTTTGAACATAAACACAATGTTGGAGAGTGGTATTTTGCTTTTTATTACTATTTTTAATTAAAGTTTCTTGAAATGTATCAAGTGGGATGCAATAGGGAGCTGTCTGCAAATTCTTTGCCCCTCTCTGGGCTTCATGTTGGGGATCACTGATGTAGGCTTGCAAGTCAGCCAAAACCAAAAATAACCTGAATTACAGTTTTTATAAATATGCTTCTAAGTAGTCAGATGCATATTTAATGCAATTTAAATTATGTGTTTATGAATATAGATTAATTTGATGATGGTGATGATGATGATGAAGAAGAAGAATCTGAAATATTATCTTTAGTCTGTCTGATCCACTAGCTATTGCCAACTTCTTTGTATCACAGGGAGAGCTCTCAGAAGATTTGGAGCCTTTGTTGAAACATGCAAGCATAGTCAGTTGAAACTTCTTGTTATGAAATATCCAAGAGGAATGTTTTCTAAGGCTTTCATCTGAGGCACATCACTAATGCATTGTGCAAGCTCAAACATTAAACGGCTTGTATTATTTCTCAATCAGGTTGTCTTGAAGGCTTGAATGGGCCCTTAACTTCCTTTATTGTGGAGTGTGTAGATGCTGCACTTCAAGAAAGAAGGATATCTCGAGTTATATTCCCATCTCGTATGAAAGCACTTGGCAGCAACAGTTGACATGCAAGATGAATAAATTTGTCTGTTGAAACCGTGGGGATGCCTTTCACAGCTTTGCTTAGATAGGAAAAGCAATATGGAAAATGTCTTTAGACCGGGTGGTGTCCAACCTTGGCAACTTTAAGACTTGTGGACTTTAACTCCAGAATTCCTCAGGGAATTCTGAGAGTTGAAGTCCATAGGTCTTAAAGTTTCTAAGATTGGATACCCTTTCCCTAAGATCTGCACAGGATTGCCCTGTTAGTATATTGAAAGTACTTTTCACATAGCTATGTGATTGAAGCTAAGATCTTATGCAAAGCTATTTGTAAAAGAAAAATGACTGAAGAGTGAGACTTATTTTTGAGTAAGCATAAGTAAGATAGCAATATGGGAATTTTGTCAGTTATTTTCAGAAGTCCATTATGGTTTGTCACAGACTCAGCCAGATTGGATTTGGCATTTTTGTCTGCCTATCAAATCCTTCCCCAGAACCTGGGATAGGCAGATGTGGATGTTTGACGGTGTTAGAGATATCGTTGCAGGATGTAAGCTGTTTCATAAAGCTGCCTTTTGCAATTGACTGATGGTGATTCAATGCTGATGGTGTTCAAGTGGTGTTCCAGTTGTTTTGGGATTGCACCCAGCATCTATGGCATCTATAGCTTGCACCCAAGGCTTTTTTTTTTGCCACAGTAGTTCTATTTCTATTTGCAGATCTTTATATTTTTTGTTATTATTATTATTTGCATTTTGTGAGTTAATTGTTTTAGACCAGTATGTGATCTATTATTCTAGATATAGATAAATGGAGAACAATGGAGAATGCTTCACCCAGTAACCCTCTTATAGTGATTCTTAGACCCAGCACCGAAGCCCTGTCTTGCTACACCAGTGCTAAACCTTTGTAACCGCACTGTTGTCTTTGGACAATTGACCAAATTTGCTTCCATCTTGGCTATTTCACAGTTCAAATTGTAAAATTCCTAAGTTGTGATTTGCAGTGCTATTAATTCAGCAGATTTATGAGCAGGCATTTTCCCATTCACTTCACCTTGCCCCCATTCAGTAAATTTTGCAAGCAACTATCAGTAAACCTAAATCTTACTTCTTATTTTTCTGTTTTGGTAAAAATGTCAAGCTCAACAAAACGATAACAGTCTTTACTTACTGTCTTTCTTGTAAGTAAACCTGACTAGGCCCAGCATTCTTTACCAGCATTCAATAGTGTAACTGTGATAAATGGAAGTCTGTCTTTTCCAGATCCCTTTATTGATGATGTCACCTAAGGAGTTCTTAAAAGAACTATAATTGCTCAGTGATAGAGGGCAATCTTCACAGCCTAGTACAGTGGTGGCGAACCTATGGCACGGGTGCCAGAGGCGGCACTCAGAGCCCTCTCTGTGGGCACGCGTGCCGTCACCCCAGTCCTAGGCCTTCAGCTGGGTTTTATAAAACCTTTTCGCTTTAGGCCTCCGCCGCCGTGTGCAAAAAAAAAAAGTTTCAATCAGTCAATTTCAACTTCTCGCGGGAAAAAAAAAGATCTTGCAAAGTTGGAATTGATTGATTGAACTTTTTAGTCCCACCCAGTCTGCCGTTACCACCGCAGCCACGCCCACCGAATGGGCCCCGCCCACCCAATGGGCCACACCCACCCAATGGGCGACGCCCACCCGGCACCCGACGATACGTAGGTAGGTTTTGGGTTGCAGTTTGGGCACTCGGTCTCTAAAAGGTTCGCCATCACTGGCCTAGTAACTTTCAGATTAGTTAGGTTTGTATAAAGGGATAAGGAAAAGTAGGCAGAATTATGGTTGGACAATGGAATAGCTAACATTACATTTTTTTGAGGACTGATCCTATTGCATTATGTTACTGATTCAGTTTAAATGTAATAGCTGGATAGTGTGCCAGAAGAAGGCACAGTAGTGGCTTATTTTGAGAGTACCAATGCAACTGGATTATTACTTGTCCTGAGAGGGTTTTTTTTTTCTTCATTTGTCTTTTTTGTCCGTTGGCAGCACTCCTTGAGAATAGTTTTAACAACATGACTTCATACCTCTTAGTTTTAAGCTTGTCCTGATCACCTATTATAAGGTAGCTTAGGCTGCTTGAGCTTGGGTTTATTATCTTCATTTCCTAAAGCTTCCTGTTTAAAATGTGACTGCAGTTAAGCTGTTATCATTTAAACAGTTGCCTTTTTCTTAAATACCAGTGTACAATATAGGATAACACCATTTATTTTTGTATTGCTTATTTCTCAGCTGGGCCATCTGACTTATTTCACTCAACACCCCAGAAAAAAATTATTCACAAGAGCCATGTATGTGCCTGTTCTACTGTCTTTTTGTTCTGACAATCAAAACCGTTGTTATTCGTGTGCTTTTTAATACTGATTCATTACAAATCCTTCCCCCCCCCCCATCTAACATTATTTCATGAATAGCAAAAGTTTACTGCCTATGGACCCACCTTGAGTCCAGATGGATTGCGGGATGTAAAGAATTTAATCTCTTCCAGTTGCATAAAGACTCTGAAATGCTAGAATAACCTTCCCCCATGTGGTCTATATGTTTATCACAGTAGACAACACTGAAGATTGTATTGTCAGGGAATTGTGACCATAAAGCACTGTTTCTCAGCCTTGGCAACCTTAAGATGTGTGGGCTTCAGGGGAGAAGAATAGTCCCATAGAGCATAATGCCCAGCCATAAGCAGTTTGCTAATGTGAGGCTCAATGTTGGAAGATTGTATTTCAAGGATATGAAGCTCTGTGTGAAAGTATTTTAGACCCAAACAGTCCTTTAATACAGAGAAAAATGTCTCTTGAGTCCAGAACAAACACAAGCTTTTAGCTCATTCTTGACTGAGGCAGGGACCATTTTAGGTTTCTGCTTTATTTTATTTTCTATGTATTGGGAACCATGCTGTAGTTACTAGAATAACCAGTTGAAGTTTTCTTCATCAAGAATGAGACAGATAGGTTTGCATTCACTGAGTATAATAGATTTAGTCTGACTGAAATCATGTACAGCTGAGCGAAAACTATACAAAGATACTGAAGCAGCATACATTATGTACAGAATGGTGTCACACAATATACCAAGTTTTGGTTTGTTTAAATCATGGTTTGTTAAGGCATAGTGCTTGATACACACAATGCTCAGCATAAACCATAGTTTACTAAGCACCATGATAAGCAAAAACATATTATGGCATATTTAAGAGCCTGAATAAACCCATTATTTCTATTCAAATAAATCTGTACTATTAACCTTAGCTCTGAAATTCTAAAAGGCATGTGGCCAGATCCCGTAAGTTCCCCATTCCTTAAGATCCATTTTGTCATTTCTGGTCAGTATTGTGTCAGCGAGACAGATAAAGCTGGCAGAAATACGGGATAGGTTGTCATTGTTAATTTCCTGTGGTGGCATCTGTTTAAAAGGAGGCTTTCAAACAATACTGAATATAATTTTACATTTAACTGAAATGTAATCTTTGAAGAGGATTACAGTTTCCACTGCTGAATTCTGTTTTGATATTGCAAATACTCCAGAATGCTCAGTTTCTTGATGATCCTTTTGGGCCCAAAGGAAGCTCATAAATAATTGTTTTCAGGGAGAAGTGAATAGAAGCCATACAGAAAAAGAAGCCCAGTAATTTCATGTATACAGATTTAATAAATGAATGAAACTTTAACTGTATCTTTCATTGCTTTAAAAGCAAGTTGAGTGATAGCTATTATCATTTATAACATTGACCTAAAATTACCTTTTCTTCTTTCCCTCTGCAATACCATTTTTCAACTGGCGTATTTAGATTTTCCATATTCCCAAATGTTCTTCAAAGTGCTTAAAAATGGGTATTGCCTTGACATGTATCTGGCACCCTCTGTCTCATTAGAAGCAAATTTCCAGGTATTGCTAAATATTTAAAATGCTTGGTAAAGTTTCCTGTCTGGTCCTAGGGATTTCCTTCCTTTCATCTTCTTAAGCTTGCTCTACCTTGTTGTCACTCATAGTCTTTGTTAAGAAACCTGCTACATTTACTAATTTTCTACATTAAAGATGGAATTTTCAAATGTTTTCATTAATGCTTCATCAATTGTCATATCATGTTTGTCCATAATACCCTCCTGGTCCATCAGGAGTAATGTGGGCTTCAAAAGCACCCGGGCTCAGATGCTTAAAAATGTAATGCCTTCTTCAAATACCATAATCACTACAAATCAAGCCACTGCAAATCAAGTCTAACAAAAGCAATTCTTTGAATGCCGGTCACATTCCTTTTATTAGCAAGAACTGAGAAGGATGGCATTACAGAAGACGGCTTGTCCCGTTTTTTATGACAGCCTAAATGCTTTTGAAGTGTACAATGCATTGTTCAGGATATAGGATTTACAGGTAGTCCTTGACCTACGACCACAATTAAGCCCAAAATTTCCATTACTAAGTTAAGTGAGTTTAGCTCCATTTTATGACATTTCTTGCCTCAGTTATTAAGTGAATCACTGCAGTTGTTGTAAGTAAACCTGGCTTCATCATTGACTTTGCTTGTCAGAAGGTCACAAAAGGTGATCACATGACCTTGGGACATTGCAACCGTCATAAATACATGCCAGTTGCCAAGTGTCTGAATTTTGATCACGTGACCATGGGGATGCTGCAATGTGTGAAAAACGATCATAAGTCACTTTTTTCAATGCCGTTGTAACTTCTAACAGTCACTTAAAAGATGGTTGTAAGTTGAGGACTACCTGTACAGTATATACCCAACACTTGACCTAAAATGAGGTGTGTTCATTTGTTTTAATTGAAAAGAAGGATTTAAATTAACACAGTCATTTACTTATTTTTAAGAGATTTTAAACTAGCTTATTTTTGTAATACCTTGTAAAAATTTAGAGGGACACTGCCTGAATTTTTCCATAAGCTATTTCTGCCACTTAGCTTGTAAATTTCCTCAAACAGCCAACATGTTTCTAATAACTCTTTTAAACTATGACATATTTTAGATATGGTAGACAGTAATCTGTAGAAGGAGAAATCTAATGTTGGCATATCTCGTTCACTGGATGCAAGCAGTTGTCAAGAAAGCAGTCCTGTCATACATTTCATAATTGTAACAGGCTAGTAGGACTCTTTTTTTTTTTTAGTTCCTTTGATCTTGTTTGTCTGTTCTTGGACACCGACAGCAATCACCATCTGAGTTATGACAAAGATGTGATCATTAGGAGAATAAATAGAAAATGTTGTAGCTGGGAATCTAATAGATCTTAGCGTAAGAAGCAAGTGATCAAAATGCAGCGAAAGTAACCTAAATAGAGTAAGATGGAAGAGACAGGAATTGAGTATAGGGGTCAGAATCTGAACTGTAATCCTGTTATGTTTCCTCTTTTCACAGCTGATGAGCATGGCAGTTAAAAATTATAAACCTACATAAAGTTTAGATACATTTTCTAGTGGGCACACTTTTATGAATTCTGCGGGGAGGGGTTTGCCTTAAAAACATTTATCTACCTTGGTATTGTTTCTGTTCCCACTTCTGTTATGCTACATTTCAGATTTTGCAGACATTGCATCTACCCTTGAGCCAAACTGTCTTAGCTCATCTAACAGTTTAGTATCCATCATTTAGCATCCTCTTGTTTTCTATTTTTTTCCCTATCCCATCTTTTTACTTATTTATATGCTGAACTGAGTGGTTCCATTTTCTTTTGACATCATGAACTGTTTAACCTTTTCTAAACTTCTGGGTTTGCCAGTGATCATGCTCAGTGTGCCTCATTAAGCCATAGGAAGCAAACATTTTTGTTAATTAAGCCATTAATTAAGTTAATTGATTAGTCAGGGACTTTGGGGTTCTGATTCACTGGGCTTGAGCAAGTATGCTAATATGTACAGTTCACCCAAAGATGGTGAAGTAATTTATTTGGTCCCGATTTCTGTATGAGCCCACCAGATTCTTCTCTCCCAACTAGGAATACATTTTTGTGCTGAAATCCATACCTTTCAGAATTTCGGTTTATTTTAAAACTTATTACATACCATAAAGACAAAAATACACAAACGTTGCATGTGTTCTGGGTAAAATCACACAGGGATCAGGAATTGTATGTTGATTGGGAATCTTAGCTATAACAAAGGTAGACACAGTGCCATGAATTGGAAAATGTCCAGGTTAGAAGCAGTTGGAAGTCATAAGAAAAAAAAAAAGGAATGAGGGAAGGACAAAATTAATCCAACCATATCAGCTATCTAGAGCAGGGCTTTTCAACCAGTGGTATGCATACCACCGGTGGTACTTGGGCACCTGGCAGGTAGTACGCGACCGTCCCAGAGAAGTGGTAGCGGGGGGGGAGGAATGAGCTGAAGCGGTGGCAGCGCTGCAGAAGCCTGGGGGAGAGACAGCTGGAGCTGCAGGGCTGTCGGGGCTCAGCAGAAGCCCCAGGATCAGCGCCAGGCTCCAGCTGATTGGTGCTTCTGAAAGCAGCGTGCAGCTGGAGGTGCACGGAAAAGGAGGGGGGATAGAGGAAAGGATATAAAAAGAGGTTTTGGCGGGAAAGGGCCAGTGAGGGGCTGCCCCCCCACCCGCTGGGCATGTGCATAGGAGGTGGCAAGTGCCTGGCATCACTGCTTACCGCCCCTGCTGACCGCTCAGGAAGAGAAGAGGTGAGCCCAGGCTGACCGGGTGCTGATTTACAACCTCGTAGCTACCATCAAAGCCAGAACACGCTCAGCCTTAGATTCACGGGGCAGCCCTGGAACCAGTGACAGCACCTTGCCGCCTCAGTCCCACCCCCGCCTCGCCCCCTGGGCATGCGCACAGGAGGAGGTGGCGAGTACATGGGGACCGCATTCTGAGTGCTTTGCAGGTTTATTTTTTTAAGCTGCCCAAGGCTCGGGGCAGGAGACTTCTCTGTGTGGCTCTCAGTTCACCTCTCCCAGACCCATGCGCGTGTTTGTGTGTGTGTGCGCGCAGGGGGATCTCACTCCTTGCAGCCCCATGCTGTGACATTGGGGAGGAAAAGAACGGGAGAGATAAGAGAAGCTGCGATGGGAGCTTCTTGCAGCCTTCCATGGGGCTGGGGGTGGGTGCTGAGGGGGGCAGGGTGCGATGCGATCGGTGGCACGTTGAGAAAAAGAAACAAGTACTCAAAAAAACCCCAGCTTTCATTAGTTTGCAGCCTGCCATCGCAGAAGGTCTCTGTTGAGGGCGCAGGGCTCCAAGGGGTGAGACCCCCCCCCCGTGCGTTCACACACACACACAAACACGTGCGTGGGTCTGGGACAGGTGAGCTGAGAGCCACGCAGAGGCAACGAGAGGGGGGAGGGGTCAAAATGGGAAGCCTCTGCTCACCACTGCCTGCCTGTTGCCATCTCTGGCCAGAGCTTCTGGCAGCTTAAAAAAAAAAAAGCAGGGGAGGAAGGAAGGAAGGAAGGAAGGAAGGAAGGAGGGAGGGAGGGAAGGAAGGAAGGAAGGAAGGAAGGAAGGAAGGAAGGAAGGAAGGAAGGAAGGAAGGAAGGAAGGAAGGAAGGAAGGAAGGAAGGAAAGAGAGGCAACTTGATTGGAAATGCCCCAGTTCAAAGGAGAAAGCAATTTTGTGTTCTGTTTTGTCACAGACAGAAATTTGTTGGCAATCCAAGTTAACATTGGTATTCTTGAATTGTGAGCTCTTAGGAAAGTATCCCCTCTTTGTGTGTTGCAAACAGCTATTTCCAGTAGGGAAAACAGGAAAAAGCAGAATGGGGAAAAATATTTTCCTTTGCTATATTTCCAATCTGAATTAGACCAGGGCAGGGTCCCTACAAGAGAGTCCTTTTAACTATCACAGTCACCATTTTGACAGTTTTACTTTACATTGTCTGTGGACACCCCCACTAAATGCAAGCACGGGATAAACTGGGCCTGGTTTGTTCTCAATCTTTTAAGTGGCCACAAACTACTAGCAAAAGTGGTATTTGATCACAAGGCAAGGAGGCATTGGGAAATGTTTCCCCTTTTGCATTTGAGCATCCAAGAAGGGACAGGAAAGGAGAAAGGGAAAGAGGAAAGACAAAAAGAAGGAAAGAGGGGAAGAGAGCAAGGAAGGAAAAAGAAAGAAAGAAGGGAAGGAAGAAAAAGGAAAGGAGAAGGAAAAAGAAAAAAAGGGAAGGAAGGAAGGAAGGAAGGAAGGAAGGAAGGAAGGAAGGAAGGAAGGAAGGAGAGAGATTATAATGAGAGGGAGGGTCTGAGGGAAGTTCTGTCTTAGCACTTGGCCACAACCAGCCCTGCTGCCCTTTTGCCATTCCCTTTGCCCTTCTGACTCTCCTGATGGTCTCCCATCCTATCGCTGAGGATGCTTTGGTTACAAAGCCGGGTCTCCTTGCATGGAGAGGGAGTGGACCTCCCTCTGACCCGCACATTTTGCCCTCCCGCACACACCATGAGCAACCTGGCCAAGGAGAGCAAGCCAAGCAGCAGCAGCCTTGAGGAGAAGGTAAGCGCAGCCAGGTGTCCCCTTGGGGAAGGCTGGGCTGATCTGGGTGCTTGCCCTCCACTGCCCAGGGCTCTGGGCAGCCTGCACTGCTAGGGGTCCTCTGTGTGGCCTGAGAGCAAAGGAACCGCCACCAAAGAAATTAAAACCGGTACTCTTTTTTTTTTTTTTTTTTTTTACAGTTTGTAACATTTTATTAGATTGTGGAATAAAATACAAAAATACGAAAGAAAATAGTAGGACACAGTGGGGAGGAAGAAGGGGGAAAAAAGTGAGGGGGAGAAGGGAAAAAGAAAAGGCACTGATTTCCGACTTCCTCTGTTGCAGTAGAAGGAAGCATTAACATTGAACCTCAACTTTTTACTTTTCCACAATAGTATAAACTAGCCATTTCTATAACAACAAATGAATCTAATCAGTAAAACCCAAAATCCCCCCCCTTTTTTTTTTTTAGTCATCAAGTTTTTGACACCTTGCTAAGCACTGGTGGTACTCAAATATTGTCATGTCCTAAAAGTGGTACAATCTGTGAAAAGGTTGAAAAGCCCTGCTCTAGATTTATTTAATTTAATTATTTACTTTCTTGGTTTTGCTCTTGAATTTTCCTTTGTAAAGCAACTCTAAACATTTTTATCCTTATGAACCTATTTCAGATTTGTCCCCTTAAAATTAAAATAACAAATAATTCTATAAGTTGTAGTTGTAACCTGTTTTCTAAATAAGAGACATGGCGTCTAGCTCTGTTTATTTTCTGTTGGTAAAACTACCCACTTGAAAATTAGATGCCAACCCAATTTTAGATTGTGCAGAAATGGACAGATTGACACTGAAAATGAAAGAGAAAGAAGATTCAGAATACTACATGGGATACATTTTATCAATGGCTAGAAAAAACTGAGGTAGAGAGAAAGGAGTTTAACATGTATTAGTAAACTAAACATTGGAACCCAGACAATATGTTGCTGATAAAATATTAAGGATTTGTGATTATAAAAAATTAATAAAATATTGAACAAAAAAAAAAGAAAATTAGATGCTAACCCCATCTTCCAAAATAGGGAGAAATGTCTAGATTTACTATAACACACACACACACACACACACACACACACACACACTCAGACATAATGAAACTTGGAACTGATTAGCTTTAATACTATTTTCCATTAATAGTATCAGACATTAAGTAATTCAACCTTTTCCTGTTATTTTTAGAGGTGTGATTTATGTACACATTTTCATTTTTTAAACTGCCGTTTTCTTCAGTAGATTGCAGCCAATTTTCTCTCAGAACAATTTCTCTCTCCTCCCCCTTTCTTTCTTGGAAAAAGCTGGAAAATATTGTCTACTTTTCATCATGCGTTTGCATCAGATTTATTTAAATGGTCTTTCTATTATCAAAGTCTGAAAAAAGCAGTGAAGCCATAAGCAAGCAGGTGGTTAGGTTAACTCAACACGGAAAAATGTGATCCTCCTTATGGACTTGAGAACTTTGCACACTGAGAATGAGCAGTTATATTAATATATGTTATCCAATTGCTCTTGCCTGTTCTTCTCCTAAGAATCAGGAAGCACATCTTAAAAGCAAAATCTGGCAAATAATTCTTTGTTAGAAAAGAAACAGTTCCAAAATCCGGTTTGATTGTTATAACATAACATATTGTTATATTATTGTTACAGTGACAGTTGTACTTTGTATTAAAAAGCTTCGCATCTCAAGTAATTGCCCTAGTTTGATTATTATAATCAAACCAGGACAATTATTTGAGATATGAAGTTTTTTAATACCAAGTACAACTGTCACTCATTCACATAGCCCAGATATCTTTCTTGATGATGCATTTCTTTTATACAACCACTGTATTATCCTGGCCCTGTTCCTACTGGGACTATGTATTCTTCCCTCTTTCTGGCCCCAAGTGCATTCGTTGCTGTTGCAACAGTTATTTGGAATTGCATGAATATCAAGAATTCCTCATTGGTTAAGCTATTTGGTGCTTATAACATTGCATGTAGCTCCTGCCCTTCATTGTGATTCTGCAACTCTTTATTGAAGTCTCTGCGTGGTTTTTAAAAGTACGGCTTGTGATGCAGCTGATTCTTGCTACATGCTTTTGATATTTCATCAATTCTTCTTATATGGGTAAATTAATGATACCTCTCTTGTGTATTTTTTTTTCTTTTGAGAATAACAGTAAAAATGCTAATTAAATAATTGACAAGCTATGTTGTCAATTATTGTTTTTAGGTTATGGTTATCTGCTTGTTTTTCTTTCCCTGTATGTGTTGCATGATCCAACACTGTAACCTATAAATGATTGGCTTCTCTTACTGAATGCAAAATAAACCTTTCACAACAGCAGAAATATTTTAGATGCAGATTTGTAACTTTGTTTAGATCCTTTTTTAAATAATAACTGTTATTAATGTTTTACAACTACAGATTAAAGTAAACAAAAGTGAAGTCTTGTTAATACAGTTTAAACAAAGTAAAATATAAAATTCTAAATAAAACTAACATTTATTTCTTTATTTAATACATTTATACAGCCTCCATCTCACTACACGTGATTCTGGGTAGCATACAACCAATAGTTAAAACAACATCACAACTATTAAAATTCTTTTAAAAATAAATGAAAACAAGATAAACAAGATAATTAAAAGATTTATGTGAGAAATAATAATTAAACAGAGCCTTATGAGCTAATCTCACTTCGGGAGGAAGAGATGGTATTCCAAAAGATGATATGTCATCTGTTCCCATCAAAAGCAGCTGGGACCTGCAACATACCATTCTGCTCAACCTGATGGGGCGGGTAGATGTGATAAGGAATGGGTGGTCCCTCAAATAACCAGGACCTATGCCATGTAGGGCTTTAAAGGTCAAATCCAACACTTTGAATTGCTCTCAGAAGCAAACTGGCAGCCAATGCAACTTACAGAACAGAGGGGTGATATATATCATCATAGAGACACAATAATTCTCTCTGCAGCCATGTTCTGCATCAGTTGAAGTTTCTGGATGTTGTTCAGGAGCAGCCTCATTTAGAGAGCATTACAATAATCCATTCTGGAGGTGGCCAGGACATGAGTGACTATAAGTAGAGCCTCATCATCCAGAAAAGGGCACAGCTGGTGCACAGCATGAAGTTGTACAAAGGCCATCCTAGCCATGATTGCTACCTACCCCTTCGATACGAGACATAAGTCTAGAAGGACCCTCATATTACTCACCCTGTCTGTATGGGGTAGTGCAACCCCGTCTAGAAGCAAAGATGGTAAAGTCCCAGATCCAGAAGTCCCCCAAACACAAAGCTATGGTATTTTTCTGTCTATAAGATGCACCCTTGTATAAGACGCTCTGGCAGGCGAGTTTCTCTGCGCCAATCAGCTGTTTGGTGGAGCGCCGAACAGCGGAGCCGGCAAATCCGGAAGTTCGGCCGGCTAACAATCTTGCCCCCTCCCCCCTCCCGTTAGTGGCAATCCCACAGGGGCTTGACACCTGCACCAGGCGGCATGGCAACCCACACAGGCATGCCCTGGGCTGCGGAGGTTACCATTATTTTTCCGTGTATAAGACGCACCTGATTTTTGAACAGGGTGTTTGCAGGAAAAAATAGCATCTTATACACGGAAAAATACGGTACTCAGTTTTGCCAGGTTCAGTTAGGAAGCCTTTTGTTTCCTGTCTAGACTCCATAGCTTCCAATACTGGGACAAGATATCAACAGCTGTACTTAGTTTGCCAGTTGTGGACATCTCAGGCCATGATGAAGAATGATCTCAGTTCATTGGAAGACAGATTGCATAAAGTCATAATGGCGCTGAATGAATGATGATTATGCCTAGCCTTCAGAATCCAGACCGTCCACAAGTCGTAAAGTTGTCATAGTTGCCTATTCCTGCAGTGGAGGCATTTTGAATTCTCCTGTGTAAGACCTGCACATGGATTAGATTAGAGCACAAACAAAAGTATACAATATCATCGAAAGTGTAAAAGAATTGAAAGGGAAATGGGCTGGAAGTGAGTATTGCGGGCCCAATTGGCAAAAGAAAGTTCAGGACCGTATTGGTTGGAAACATGCAGAAGAGGTCTTCGTCCTGCAGTGGATAGACAATGACTAAAAAAATGACATTGCTTATACTTTGCCTCTTCTCCCTTTTATTTTCACTTACGAAAATTGAAGGTGAAAAATCCTAATACTAAGCATGACACAAAAATAGTGTCATCTGTTTTTGTATCTGTCGGGTCTGTACTCGATTTTGACAATTCTTTCCAAAGCAATTATTTTTATTTGTTTGTATGTTTTTTTCATTCTATTGCCTTCATAATTACACTGAAAGGTGGGAAGATATTTGTATGTTCCTAACTAAATATTGCAAATTAGCCCCTAGATTTAGTAGCGCAAACTAGTCGCACGTGTGCCCACCATTGCGCAAATGGAGCTGTGCAGGCACGCGTGCTTGCCCACCGCTTGCGTGGAACCATCCCCTCTCCGCCCCCCCCCCCGGCTGGTTTGGAAAGCCAGAAAGGTTGGGGAACTCTGTATTATGGCAAGAAACCTGCATAGGCAGAACATCTACACAGGACCAGATTAGCTGTTCTTATGAGAGCATTATTCAAATTTCCCTTATTGGTGTGAAGCAGATCTGTGGCCTTTTCATTTCAAGATTGAATAACATTAGATTGCTGCAAGATAGGACACCTCCTTGAGTTTTGTGATGGAAGTACATTCAGTTTTAAATATATTATATATTTATTTACAGGCATTCTTCAACTTGCGACTACATGACAAAATTTTGATCATAAGTCCTGATGGTTGCAAAGCAGATCATCACATGACCACATCTAATTTTTTTTTACTTTTTTTTTTGCAGCGAATTCCATGGTCATAAAGCCAGTACCATAGTCATTAAGTGAACTGTTGTTTGCTATGGCTTTTTTTTTTTTGCCAGAGACCAGAAGTAAATGCTGGTTTTTGGCAAAACATCATAATGTGTGGTCATGTGACTGCTGGGCAGGAGGCAAACATCAGACTTGGAATCCAAGTCGTAAGTAGTTTTTTCAGGGTCTGTCGTAAGTTTGGAGACTTATCTGTATTTTTAAGGTTTTCCGGATGATCTGCTCCCAAGACTCTGGGCAGTTTGCAGGTATTCCTTACTTAAAACCACAGCTAAGAGCAGAATTTCTGTTACTCAGCAAGGTGGTTATTAAATGACTCAGGCTTGATTTTATAACCTTTTTTTTTTTTGTCAGAGTTAAGCGATCACTGCAATTGTTAAGTGAATCTCCCAGTTAAGTGAATCTGGCTTTCCCAGAAGCTACCTGGGAAGGTTGCAGTGATGATTGTGTGATCCTGCATGATGTTGTAACTGTCATAAATACACACAGTTGCCGAGTGACGAAATTTGATCACGTGACACTGAGGATGCCGCAACTGTTGTAAGAATGAGGAGCGCTCATAAATCCTTTTTTTCAGTGCTGTTGCAACTTCAAACAGTTGTTAAACTGTCAAGGACTATCTGTATACACTGCAAATAGAAAATATATGTATAAGTATAGATAATTTTATAAGTATAGTTTCAAAACATGAAGTCTATATGACTACATCAAAAAGAAAAAAAGATGATCCCTCAAAATCAAATAAGTATAAGTAAAATGTTTCTTTTTCTATGTAAAATGAATACTTTTCTGGAACTTGGGAGCAAAATAGATAATCTTTCTTTTCTTGGCTAGAAATCCAATATGCATACAGATTTAAATTACATTGATTTATAATCACTTTAAATTTCTAATGCCATGGGTAATAGCATCATATATCAGTTCCTTATATAATAGCACATAAAGCACAAAATTGTTCAGTATAACCTGGTTTTGTAACAAACAGGACAATTGAAGCCGAAATAATGAGAAGCTACATGTTTATGTTTTAGTTTGTCATTCAGGAACAGTTAAACTAATTTTAGCTTCCTGACTGGAAACAAAACCATGCTTAAATCTGATTATGAGAAGCCTGCAGTGAAACGTCTTTTGCACATGTTGTAGACATCTTGACTTGAAATGAATGTTTTAGAGGGGCTTGCTTAACTTGTATGGTTGAGTATGCGGATTTCATTGTCATTTTTGTGTGCCATAGCTAGATTAGGGGCAATAGTCCAGCAGCAGTCCCTGACTCTTGCGTATCTAAAACCAATTATCAGGAAATAGGATATATAGTAATTCCGTTTTCATGCATAATCAGCCCACAGACCTATTTATTATGATTGCTCTACCGTTTTATATGCATAACTTTTTAGTGCAAAACTACTTTTGCATAGTGAAATTTAAAGGTTACATTTTTCCCACTCAGCATATCATGTATTTAGAGATTATGCCTATTTGTGGATATGAAGCAGAAATTTATTCTCATCCAGTTCTCCAGATTTTTAATTTTTTTTAGTATAAAATGGTTTGGTTTTCTGAACTGTTTGGAGCCTGATCATCTCCAAGCTTGTGAGCTTGTATTTTTTTATGAATTCAAAAGCTTATGTCCCCAAACTTTCAAAGTTACTTAATAAGATGCTGACATTTTAACAACTACTTTTTGCTCCTAATTTTTCTCAGAGCTTTCCGGCAGTTGTACCTTTTACCTCTGTACATTTGGGCTGTTAACGTTTTTGTATGAAAACAAGGAATCATCTTTTTTTCTAAACCATGTATACAGCTTGCATTTTAAGATGCATATTTAAATTATTGTTTGGGAATCTACAGTCTCTCTCTCTCTCTCTCTCTCTCTCTCTCTCTCTCTCTCTCTCTCTCTCTCTCTCTCTCTCTCTCTCTCTCTCTCTCTCTCTCTCTCTCTCTCTCACACACACACACACACACACACACACACACACACCCCTGAGCAGTTAAGTGCTCTCAACTGATTACTGAAGAGATTTCAACTGCCTCTGATGATAAAAATAAATAATAAAAGTTATCATGCATTTCCTTTTTTAACCACAACATATTAATCCTTCGGTGACACTGTTTGATGTCTTCCTATTCCTTCTCCAGTGAGATACTAGCTGATAAAACAAACTTAAATATTTGCAGGATAGATCTGTAAAAAAAATTGCTTGTCAGATAAGGGACATTGTAACTCCTTTTAATTGTATTAACAAAGAAAAAAAAAACACAGTACTATCAGGACAGTAAAAATACATTATAAGATCGAAGCAGGTAGAATAAAATGCTTTAAAAATGTCAGTGTCAAGTAAAACCAGTAAAATGTTTGACTTATTCCTATTTTTTTAATGAAATGTATTTTTAAAAAATCCTTTCCATGTAATTAATTTTGATTATCTGCAGTAAATTATTTCTTAGCAATACTGTTCAATTTTAAGCAAAACATCAACTTCCTATATGAATCATGTTAATTGTCATAATGATCTAAATATTACATTTTATCCTTTTTTCTTTATAGAAATGGTACGTCAGAATATTAGCATAATATAGCATGCACTGTGACATATGCTATTATGTAATCAAAATGTATTAATTGCTTTGTGTAAAGTAGCTAAAGATAAGTTTCCTCTTCTTGTTATATGTAGAAATTAACCTATCTTATCAAATGAAATATACATTTTTTTTAATCATGTTTGTTAAGCTTGCAAGTTCCTTGCTTTCCATTTTATACACAGAACAGGCACAAAGAGAACGCACTGAATAAAATATACTTAGTATGGTCTTTCTTAACGTGCATCTTCACAAGCCTTAAAATTTTTGGTAATGATATAAAGATCACAACAAATATATATATTTCTTTGATAATGAATGTTGTCCCTCAGAAAGCAAGCCGAGAGTTTAATTTTAATTTGTATTTTCAAAAGCAAGACATCTGATTCTCCTAGTTTCCATTTTACTAGCTTAGTTCCTCAAGAGTAACAAATAAGTAAACCTATTCTTGTCTGTAGAAACTGACAGTATATCTCATAATTTGAAACCCTTCCACAGACAAAAATTAATTTAATTTTATGAAAATAAAAGTTGAAATGTTGTTTCTTAACTCTTTCCTTTCCACATACTAGTTTTTTCCAGAATGAAACTTGTATTGATATATTGAGAAGCCTTCAGTAAATGAACTTCCATAAAAAATAGACTTACCCCCCCTTCTTACCAATTCTAAGAAAATTATATTTTTCTTATACTTTCTATAAGAAATAATTATCATATATATAGGATCTTAATTCAGTTAGTCTTCCTGAGGGTTTAGTCAATGGAATTACTCATTTTCCCACAATAACTTTAATGTTCAAATTCAAAATTGTCGCATCCTAACACTGCCTCTTTATGGTCTCATGTATTTTTCCCGGAACAGTCAGCCCAAGACTACAGGAGATTCTTAGACCACACATGAATGTGGGCAGGGTCTCTGTCAAGGAGAAATCGTATCTGATCCACCAGCTCTCTCTGTGGGTAGACTCTTTGGACCTCACTGACAATGACTCAATACACCAACACTGGAGACATTCTGGAAGTATGACTTCATCCAGAAAGTATTAAATGCTATAGACCACAGGTGTCAAACTCGCCACGTCACGTGACATGTTGCGACGTATCGCAACTGTTTTTGCATTGCCGGAGCTGGGGTGGGCGCGGCCTCCGCATGATGCAACCTGCCCGTGGGCCGGCAGTTTGACACCCCTGCTATAGACCACCCAAAAAACCTTTGTCCTATCTGGCTGAAACTATAATTATTGGTTCTTATTTCAGCCCTCTTCCAGATAGGAATTCAGTACTTTCATTCCTTTATCTGATTGAAGAAAAGAAACAGCAAAATTCATAATAAATCTCTGGATGACCTTTTTCATTTGATTGTTATGAATTTGAATAAATATAGGTCCGTGTGGTACATTGTATTATTGCTTTTTCCTCATCTAATTCTATTTTGACCTCTTGAATTTTGTAAGTGCATGTTCGGATTGTATGAGGGACAATTACATAGCAGTGGTATATTTTATTTAGAGAGTCTTTTGAAAGTCATTTACATATTTTGGGAACTTCAGTACTTCCTAAGTTTTCTGAAGTAATTCATGAAGAAATCAAGTGAAGGAGAAATGGATCTTTAACTCCATTTTGGGAAACCTATATAACTGTTTAGATTAAGCCGAATTCTATATAACTTAATACTTTTGTTACAAAGTTTAATATGCAACTGGAAGTAGAAGATATTTTTATCCATATGAATTGTGTTCATGACACAGGGAAAACAAATTTAATTTAAAGCTCTGTGCTGTCTGAAAAATCTCATCCTTATTCAAGCAAACATTCACCTTGATTTATTTAACTAGCATATAGCACCTATATACTGTAAATTCTAATATTAGAACAAGTGTGCTGGATTCCAGTTATTCCTGTAGACTATAAGCTTATAGCATACAATGCATTTATTTGCCACACCTATTTTATACTGTTTGTCCTTACAAGGACCACACCCAGGTTTTTCAGGGAATTCCTGTATAACAGTATTGAAATTCAAGTTGTATATTGTCAAACAGTCATTGGGTATGCTAAACCACATGATACTTCTGTAATTTAAGCTTAAAAAAGGAAGAGGGGTCATGACTGGTATAGATAAAAATCTAAATGATTTAATGAACAAACCTAAATATTCATATGTGGCCATTTTTCTGGGAACTGGATGGAAAGAAACTCCCACTTTTTAAAATTTTCTTGAGATTAGAATATCAGTCTTGGAAAGTAATCCAATCGGATGAGTTTTATTTATTCAGAGGCTACAATTAAGTTCTCTAATTAAATGTAATTGTGTCTAAATGAAGCTTTAGTAATGGAAAAGGTGAACAGAGAATTTAATTTCTGATCTAAATGCTGTAATTTCAAGGGTGGAGCAACAGTTGGATTAGCTTTGTAGTAAAGGGGAGAACTCCACATTCCCACCAGGTGAAAAACATAATGCAGGAAGATGTTCCTAGCATAAGTGGTCTTCGATTACTTTGTAGCTGTCTGGAAGAAAAATTATTTGTAAGTAATATATTTTTAAAACTTGTGCTTATAGAACAATTGCTTCTAACATTTTACGTGACTTGCCTTTTAAGTTTCACTCTTAGATCCTCTTTTGTCTCAGGTCTTTTTTGAAAGGAAAATAAAAGAACAGTTTTTATGTGCACATTTCTTTTTTTAAAAAAAATTAAAATTCATTATTTCCTTCCTTAATTCTCAGTGCAAAATCAACGTATAATAAATAAATCTGATTCTGCAATGTGAATGGAAATTCTAATAATGACAAGGTCACATTTTCAGTAACAAATTTCTAGCAAATTTTAACAGAACAATTAAAAATATGAAGGTGGACAATTTTGCTAATTTTTCTCGAGGTCTTACTTCCCTGCACTTAGATTTTGAAAGTTAAAATAGATATTAGCTTGGGCAGTTGTCAGACCATGTTTATTATTTATGAAATGCCTAGAATCTTTTGTGCACATTGTTTTGGAATAAACAGGACTTGATATGTTCTTTCCAAGCTTTTACATGTCAGTTGAGATTGGTAAAATATGAGGTCATCCTCTTTTATTTTCTGATAGTGTTTTCAAATAAGGGGTTTGTCACAGAATAGTTAATTGTAATCCAAGCAGGATTATGAAAGAGTAAAAGCAGGTGTATAGTATATAGGGCCACAGGACTTCCAGGATGACTCACCAGGAACAAAAAAATTAGCTTTAGAATATGGCATAGAGGAGACAGAGACAGCACCCAAAGAGACACAAAGGGGCAGTTCAGCTGCAGGTCCCTTTTCTCTCTCCTCTGCATTCAAACGCAGGAAGGTGGTCAGTGATGCAGGATTCTGGCATGTCTCCCTGAATATCAGGGGCAGACACAGAAGTGAACAGATGACATTACTACACATAAGCAGAAATGAATGCTTTCCAGATAATTTGAGGAAGAATGGATCTTTTGCCCAAGATGATTAATACCATTCATAACTTTCAGGTGATGTCAGAATGAAAAATGTAGCCCTGGCATATGAAGTCCAATAAACTGAGGTTAATTAAATGTGGGGTTTAGTGCGTATTGCTGTACAGTTTGTATGGCTTCTATATGTTGAGCATTTGCCTTGTTCCTCTTTTAAATTAATATTAACCTCAGAGTTGTATTTAGATTACATTAGCATTTGCACAAATGAATTGGGTAACGATGATGGGATGATGAAAGAGGATAAGAGGGTTAAATCTTAAGATATCTTGAAAAAAATTTAAATAATTTCTTACAAGGAATCCTTAGCAGTTAATTGGTCCGATTGTCTAGCTGTTTAATTTGAATTTGGAACGTGGACTCTGATGCTTCAGCCTCCTTCATGTTGAATTTTCTGAGTTAATTGAAGGTTGCGAAATTCCAAAAATATCCTGAAAGGGAATGGAATACAGACTTTTGGACAATTTTATGTATTAGATTGTTTTCTTAAAAATTGAAAATAACAGGGAAGAGACATTCATGAATTTTAAGTGAAATGTCACAGTGTTTGGTGAGGGAGAGTTAAACATAGTTTTGTGGCATTTTAACACCACATGTTTGTCTTGATTATAGTTCCAAGCAATCCTGTGATCTGGTTTTATAATAGGTCCATGACTAAACTTATCTAAGAATTAAAGCTGGGATGAGAGATTGATATCCCATTTTTATGCTTCTCTAAAACCAGGAATAAAATTTAATTTGAGCTGTAGAAATTTAAAATGCAAACAGCATAAATCATTTTGAAAGTAGTTAATAAGTAAAAGCATTCAATCTCAATCCATTCTTTATAATTTCTTAGTTTGGAAAGACTATTACCTCCCAAACTAGAATTTTATTCAGAAATAGCGCAAGATGGAAAATACATTTTTTCCTCTGTATGCTGCCATCCCCCTAATTGTTTCCATCCTCAGTTCATCGCATTTGTGTTTTTTAAAAAATCTGTCCATTAAATGTAAGAATATATATATAAACGTGCATTCAGTATGGCCACGAGATAGATCAAAATCGACAAGAATGAAGTAGACGTACTTTTAGACATATTTAGACAGTAAATAAACTTGCATAAATAATGAGAGCCAGTTTCAGTATTAAATCCCACAGAAGGCATTAAAACTGGATTGATTAAAGAAAATGCATTAAAATAGCAGGTCACCTTTCAAACTGGGCTGAAAGAAATTGAGTTTGAATCAAAATTCTTCCAGTTAAACCAACAGTTCTTCAAGTGAAAGGCACATACTTTATATGCATACCTTTCTAATTTTGTTTGTTTTTATTCAGTTTGTGCTGCAAGTCTTCTTGGGATACGTATTTATTTTAAAAAACAAAACATAAAAAGGTTTATTAAAAAGGGCATATATAATGTTATAACAGTATTTTTAAAAGTATTTTTGAGATATGTGCTATCTAGTAGCTGCCATTAAATAGGCTTTGCTTTTTGCATGCTTTTAACTTTTAAGCATTTGAAATATTTTTAAACTACGGAAATTTAATTGTTTATATTCAAAAATCCTTTGCATTATAATCCTGAAAGACAAAATAAAAACACATCACCACTTAACCACATTCTTGCCTAATAAATTTCATACTGGAATAAGTTTATGAATCAATTATTAAACCCTGAAAAACAGAAGAAGCAGACGTTTCTTCCAAATCTCTGAAGGTATCTATGGCAACATAATTTGTCCAGTCGGTCTTAATAAACTGTAATATCGTTATACAGATTCACTTACATGTCATTAGTTTGCCTAAAAAGGAAAATGAAGGCCTATCCTTTTCCACAGACTTCAGGAAAACTCTTCCACATCCCTCAGTTTCTTTTTAAATACAAGGTTACGCCGATACAGACAGCCTGTGATAGATATACAGGGCAATCAACATAAAATCTATGTATATAGGACAGACATTAAAGGTTTAGGATTATCCATTTTCTCTAAAATGGAATTATTATGCTCAAGGGTAAAGTTCTGATGAAATGTTTCTTTGTGAATGCTCAGGCTGGTGGGGGGGCAAAGCCCTATAACCTGACCAAACCTGCTTAGAAGCCACCTGGTTTCCATTTTGCTAGCTCAACACTTTGTTAGATCTTGTATGTTTAATCATTTATGACATTTCAAAGCACTTAGAATGCATTGCGGATTTGAGATTTGTCCTTAAGTGGATCTTCTTTCCATTAGAAGCATTATTGGAAATATATTTTGCATACAACTGGAACTTTTTGTGTTGAAGCCTCTGTGGGCGGTGCAGCCTCTTAAGAGATAAAGCAACATCTTTAAAACGTTTATTGAGTATACCCTAGCTGACTTCATTCTGCTAATCTTAACTTTGAAGAGACAATTTTCTGGGAAAAAGTACTCTAATGCACATCCAATCTATTGTCATTCAAAACTGTAGGACCTCAAAGCTCAGAATTCATAATCTGATGCTTCTGGAAAGAGTAAGATCTTACTTGATATTAAAGCTGTCATGGTTCTTTGTGGCTACACATTTTTTTGAGTGTGAACAAGAGAAGTAGGTGACCTGGTCCCCTCTAAATATTTTGGATCATTATCCCCAGCAAGCATGATCATTGCTACAGGCTTGTGCAAATTCTGATATAAACACTTCAAAACTGACTGTAAACATTCAGACAAATTTCTGATATATTCAACGTTCAACAGAACATTGAATATATTTCCTAAACCCTTTAGTGGAATTATAATTTCCAGGTTCTTTGAGAAAAGAGAGAGTTTCTTCCTTTAGTAGGGAAAGTAATTTATGTCACAGCTGCAGATTCGTATGAGAGCTTTCCTTCTTTTCCCAGGACTATTAAATTTGCTTAGGAGGCTTTGTGTAGACCGTTGAACAAAACCTTTGAAAGTCCAGAAGAGAAAAAAAAAACAGTATCACCAGCCTGAATTACTCTTCCACATGAGTGTTGACACTTTTAAAGAACCATTAAAAGATGAATGAGATGCTTACTCTTCATGGACATTAATTGAGTCTTCTCCCTTAAGACTAGTTATGCTTTATACTCTATTTTTAATCATGCCTTTTTCAATTTTATATGGTATAGATAGTAAACTAACAGTACTTTTCTGAATTCTACTATCCCCTTTTAAACATTAACTTTTAGCCATTTTCTACTCCTTTGGTAAAGAGGCTAGTTTTTCAGGACATATTATTTTTTTCCTGACAGTCACAAAATCAGGAATATCCAGTGTCATCACTGTATTTACCTCAGTTTCACACAGATCGTCTCTGTGTGAAATTATTCAGGGAACTATATTGACTCCTTCAATATAAATCTAACAATTTCACAAAAGGGATATCTAACACAAATTAAACATAGCTGTGTTTTAGCAAGAAAGTTTGAGCAGTTATTAAAACAAAAAGTCATGTCTTGGCAATTTATATCTGGCCTTGAAGTAAAAGTAGGGCTTGGCTGTATTAATCATCCGAGCTACATATAGCAAGAAAAATTTGATATGAGATGGTTATTGTGAAATAAGAGAACCTAGAAGGAAGCTTAGCTAATATAAATCAGGAAAGTATTGAAGGATATGATGTGTTGTCAGATTAAAGAAGAAACACAGCAGGCACAACTCTCTGTTTTTCAGTATCTTCCATATGCTTAAGCCATATTATTAACTGATACTGTAATTAGAGTTCTCTGAAGGACACCAGTTTTGAAATTCTACTCTTTTCTAGGATGTCAAAGAAGATATAGGACAGTGATGGCGAACCTTTTAGAGACCGAGTGCCCAAACTGCAACCCAAAACCCACTTATTTAGCGCCGGGTGCCAGGTGGGCGTGGCCCACTGGGTGGGCATGGCTGTGGTGGTCATGGCAGACTAGGTGGGTGTGGCCAAGGTGGGTGTGATCACCTCGATGTTGCTCGTGGGGACACCTGTGGGGGCTGGGCAGTGTTGGGGGAGATCCAGGGGGTCTCTGGCAGGTGGGACAGTAAGAAGGAGGTTCATCCTGCAGGATGAGGCGAGGCAAGGTGAGATAGGGCAGAGGTGCCATTGTCACAGGGCAAGGCGAGGCAGGGGCCAGGGTGGCTGCTGCCTGACACCATCGGTCCCCGCACACAGAGGCCAGTGAGTGCATGGGTGCTGGGATGCATCTGGTCACGTGGGACCTCGGCGAGTTAGCGGGTGGCTGGTTGAAGAGGGACAGTTGCCGTCTCTGGGGCATGGCACATGTGCCCACAGAGAGGGCTCTGAGTGCTGCCTCTGGCACCCGTGCCATAGGTTCGCCACCACTGATATAGGATATTATTTACTAAACAATAGACCAAATAAGCTCAATGACAGATAAATATGAGATTAGGAAAAGGATTGCTCCAGAAGAGAAAATAGTCCTCCTCTGGGTATCTATTGGCTATTCCTTAAGACACTGCATCTTTTCTAAGCTTCTGGTTATAACTATGCAGTTCAGGAGAAAATGAGTTCAGATTCAAGTGGCCCATGAACAAATGTGTTCTTGAATCTATTGGCTATTGGAAAAGACACAGTTTTTTAAAGAGCAGCAACAGAGGGGTGCCCACACCAGACCTTGTTGTGTATCTCGGATCTAAATAATGTATTCCTCCAATTAGAAGCAAATGTTTGGATTAATCTGTATCAATAAATATTGTATATGGGTGTTAAATCTGGCATTATTTTGAAATAAAATACTATTGTTTGGCCTTGCTGTTCCTTTAAAAACAGGTATAAAATGAATTTATCCATTACTTTTTTTGTTAAAAAATAATTACATTAAACTAAATAAAAAACACACATGTCACTTTGTTAACAATGTTATAAACTAAGCACTATTGTTAAAGGAGGAGTAAAGGTCTGAAAAACTGATCAATTTTCCTTCTTGCTCCTTTTTCATATTATTAGTATTGTTTTTATCCACAAACTATGATGTCAATCCTAAATTCTGATGGTACAGAAAAATTTACACATTCTTAATATGGATTGATCAGTCTAAAGTCACGTTAATAATTCTGTGGATTTGGGGCCAAATTCCAGCAATGATTGTTTAAACTCAGATTGTGCATGAGGATGACATTTTCGATGAAATTCAATTATAACAAATTGTTTTTTCACTTTTTACATTTTATTTTATTACTTGTTAAGGTTTAGTTTCATCTAGCAATGTCTCATATTTTTTAAAAAACATGATGAATGTATTAATAAATAAACTGAAAAGAATTCCCTTTCTGATAATAATAATTTGTATAAAAGTTCTTTAAAATAAAAGGATAATTAACTGAGCTTCTCTACATACTTCTTGACTTTGCTTGCAGTCTCTAGTCTTCTAGATGCAAATCAGCTCCATTCTAGCTATTGTCTTAGAGGGCTAAGAATGCTGAAACTAAGAGGCAATGGCAAAGCATATTAGTAGTTTCTGTGTCAAGTCTTTTCAGCAAGAATAAAAAGAATCTTATAACATTTTAAAGCCAAAGTTGCTATGGTGTAAATCATCCTAATTGTATATCTGAAGTGTCTGTCTTCTTGAGTTATATACACATGGTTGGAAAGAAGAATGATGAATTATAAATCAAGAAACATTGTATTACAGGCAACAATAATGATACTGTTTCCAACAGTATTTACTGTTGATGTCAATACATTCACCCTGTAGCTGATTGATACCACTTCTACTACTATTAAGCATCAGTGATACCGCTGTGCCTCTGAATATATGAAAAATAGAACTTTGTGTCATGTTAAGAATTCTGTTTTGAGTTCCAGAAGGCCCATTCATGAATATGAGGTAAATTCTTTGGTTGATACCCACTTTTTTTTAGTGGGTGTTGTGATTTTTAAAATATAGCAGTCAGAATTTCAAATCACGACATAATTTCATATACTAGAGCATTTTGGTTATATTTTGCACACCAAGATGAGATTTCAGTTTGAATCTATAATGGTGTATGTAGTGCTGATATAAATTATTCTGTAAACATTGAACAGAAGGCACATACTCATTTAATCCTTGTTGCTTCTTTTCCCATCTGCATGGCGGATATTTAAACTATGAGAAAGGCTAAAACTTTTAAAAAACATTTAAGGTTTCTATGGACAAATATTTCGGAGGTTCTTAAAGTTATTTCTTTAGTCATATTTGGTAGTGCTGAAAAACAGTGTAATGGTTATATGTTGAGAAGTGGATTGAATAGGCAATCTTGAAAGACTGCCATCTCAAGACCTCTCCCCACATAAAAAAGCATCATAAACAAGATTTAGAAGTTAGATACAATATTCAGAAGAATATTTACCTGAAAACAACTTTTAGCAGAAGATTGTAGTAGTGGTTAAAAGTATCAAGCATTATCAGTGGAAAGCACATAAAACAATGGGATATTAGAGCTTCTTTAAGCCAGATTTAAAATAGAATAAAAATTATTTGAAAATTACAAATATTTTAACTAAATAACAAACAAATGAGAGGATTTAGCCTTGAGTAGGTTCTCCCAAGATTCATAGACCTCAGAAATCAAGAGTAAATGGAGAGAGAAGGAGGGATAATCTAAATAAATCAAGGGTGAAAGATCTGCTGCTCCAGAGCTGTGTTACACCCCAAATTCCCTACAGTAGTTGGGGATCATTTTTTTATGTGGCAACAAAAAAAGAAAGAAAGAAAATGAAAATATCCATGATGAGAAATCACATTTTTTGTATTTAAATTCAGTACAGTATCAATATAGATGCCTCTCTTTTTTGGTCCTAACCCTCTCATTTAAAAAAAAAAAAAGTTTGATTTTGTTTATATGTGAGAAAGAGAGAGCTTAGCAGGTAGTTTGTCCCCCTGTATGAAAAAGGCTGCATGCCCTCAGAATAAAGGATAGATTAGGCTTATTGGCCTTAAAACAGCATTGTCTTTTCATTCGGACTGTGTGCATGGACATTCAGCTCATCAGCTGCAGACTTATTTTCATAGATGGTTCTGCCTCTTAACTCGATCCTGGCTCATTTTTTCATGGTTGAAGCTTCTCGCTGCAGAATATCGTTCTGTTTTTTTCACAGCTGGTTTTGTGGCTGTTTTTATTAAATTCACATGTTGGTTAAAATAAACGTATGTTTGTCCCTGAAGGAGAAATGCTTGCCTTCATTTGAAAAGAAAGAAAGACCAGGGGGTGGAGGGGTGCAGATTACAGAGGAAAAACAACAGCATTGAGGAATATCATTTGAGTTATACCCTGACAAGGTCTTTCTAAATGTGTTTACTGTTAAATAAGAAACACCGCTTTGAATTTTGTTGTAATATTTAATTTTTCTTGATTTCTGTCCTTGGCAGATGAAACAATTGTTCTATGAATGTCTTAGTTTAATTGCAGCCAGTAGAAAACAACCCTGAAGGCAAATTGACAAAGCAAAGGGTTTATGACAAGAGAGTCTTGACAATTCCCTTTCTTGGCCATTTTTCCTTTTTGGCTTGGCTCAAAGTACAGGCTGCGAGAGATACCCTGACCCTATAAAGCCAGTTTCTTGAACTAATTTGACAGCTTTCTTATCAGTGTTTAATGAGAAAGCTTTGTCTAAAGGCAGCCATTCACTTCCAAAGCTGTGGATTGCCTTCTTTCCCTTCCCTCCTTTTTTTTGAGAGAGGCATAGGAAGGCATTCTGCTTTACTCGGGGAAATCTCGTAAAAACTTTTACAGAGAGAGTAAAACACTGTGCTCTTTTAAGGGGGAAGGGCTGTGCCTGAATCTGTTGTATGTCTGAAAAGAAAAGACATCTCTTTGTAATATTCAAAGGTCAAGTTTTCTAATTCTGTTTTGGGACTTGTTTGTGTTGAGTTTTAGCCAACATTCTCCAGCACACAGTAGTGGATCGAAAAAAACAACCCTGCTCTCCCCACACCCAACTGCTGTTTTCCATCAGCATAAACAGTTCCTTTCCGTAATAACATAGACGGATATAGCGGAGAACCCATTTCTGGGAGAATCAACTCCCTATGCATTTCTTAACCATTTTTGGGAAGAATTGATCCATCTGTATGTGCGGGAGAAAGAGGAGGAGGAGGAGAAGGAGGCAGTAGCTCTAAATGAAATGACATCATACGTATTACTCCCATTGATCCAATTTTAGGCTACAGCCAGGATAAAAGGAAATGGCATCAGGGAGGAAGTATGCTCATTTAGGCACAGGTCCCAGTGTGATAATGGAGTAATAATAGAAATCACGCCAGCGTCACTTGGTTGCTGCGTGAGTCCAGGCACTTTTTCCCTTTGAGGAGGCTTTCAATGAATTCATTCAAGTGCAGACTGTAGCAAATGGGATATTCAGAATACCAGCTGTACTCCTTAATGATTTGTGTCCTGGCTTAGGGGTGCGGCACAAGTCGTCATGCTGTTGGATGCTCAAGTGCATATATCTCTGTCACATTTTTATAGCGGTGGAAGGTCAGTAGTTAAACCTTTCAATGACTTTTTTTTCCCCAGAATTAGTTGAGGATCTGGTATTTATTTCATTATGCTAATGCAGGGTTGACAAATAGTCTCTTTTAAGGTGGGTGGTCTTCTGGGAGGAGAGGCCAGTGACCTTGTAGAAAACAGTGAGGAAGCTTTGGATGCAATAAGAGAGGGTTTTCCCTGTGCCTATTTTATTTGGCATTGGGATATAAAGAAGCTTGCTTTTGTTGCTGCTCAAATCCTGTACTTGCTTTGTCAAAACTTTTTCCAAAGAGTTGGCAGTTGGAGACTTCAGTTCACTTTTAAAAAAAATGACTCTATTAGGCATTTGTCTTACTAAGTAGATGTATAAATCTAGTTCCTGTTTAGATCCTGGGGAAGCTAGGACTATCCACAAGCTGCTTAGTCAGAATGCGTTGTTACAATTGTTCTTTTCTAATTTGGTTGCATTTTTAGGAATGTATTTTTCTTATTTTTTCAAACTTGGCTTTGCTGCATTTTTCCAACCGGATTTGGGACGTTAAAGAATCGGGAATGCAAACTTCAAAAAACGTGTACATGTGTGAACCCGCAGAAGAACACAGTACAGTTCAGTGTGTGTTATCTGTAACCCAGTAAAAATGATTTAAAACCTCAGTTGTTACACTTAAAAGAATTATTAAACTTTAAAGACCAGAGACGCTTGCGAGAATTTACCATTTCAAGGAATATGATTTTCTGGCTGGCATATGGAACTGTTCTTTGAAAATTACAGACTATTTCAGCCCACTCAGCATAACATAATAATTTATGTCTCCTCTCTAGTATTCTCTCTTAAAACACATTTGGCACAAACAATCATGGGAAAAATGATTATTTTTTTCAGGCTAGCTTTTAAGCCCTCTATTGCCTTGGCAGTATCTCTCACTGATGCAATTTTTCGTACCAGCCGAGTTTGCTATATTTTTATCACTTACCTTTCTTTTCTCTTTAACTCGCTTTGTTTGTTAAATTTGTATCACAGTGCTTGGCCAGAGGTCTGAAAAATTCCTTGCAAAGATCCAATTCAGTGCAGCAGGCCTATATTTTTCCTAACCTTTTACGTAGAGATAGTCCTCGATTTACGACCACAATTGAGCCCAAAATTTCTGATCCTAAGTGAGACAAGTGAGTTTTGTCCCATTTTACAACCTTTCTTGTCACAGTTGTGAAGTGAATCCCTGCAGTTGGTAAGTTAGTAACATGGTTGTTAAGTGAATCTGGCTTCCCCATTGACTTTGCTTGTCAGAAGGTTGCAAAAGGTGACCTGGGCCACTGCCATAAATATGAATCAGTTGCCAAGGCTATGAATTTTGATCACATGACCGTGGGGATTCAGCAATGGTCATAAGTGTGAAAAATGATCATAAATCACTTTTTCAGTGCCATTGTAACTTTGAACGGTCATTAAATGATTTGTTGTAAGTCGAGGACTACCTGTATATTAATCTTTAAGAGGTTGAAAGATTCTTATGCTTTGACATTATTGTATGGAGTGGGAGCACATTACACAGGTCATTCATTAGTATCTGGATGAATCCATGTCAGGAAAAAAAATCAATGAAAATATAAAAAAGTGATTGGGAGCCTGTGTACAGTAACACTGTCCCCTGTAAACTTACAAGTCTACTTAAAGTGTGATGGTTTACCATTAGGGATAGTACATCTAGGGCTGCAAAAATTTGGATGAGCATTAGAAGGCAGCAAAGCAGCTTTCTGTAATATTTCTGCTGCCCTCTAGTGTTTTCATAGTTTTTGCAACCCAGATATTGTCACCTAAATTGCCATCCCTTTTAGTTTTGGGAGATTACCCCACTGCTTTCAGTTGCTTTGAAATTCAACCAGATCCCATTAAAAATTAAATGATCCCACTTAGAGTTGCAGCAGTAATTTGTGTTACCTCTTATGGGAGTACCCTAAAGTGCATTATTTCAAAATGGTGATATTCTGCCCAAATATCAGTCCTAACTGTTTATTGTTATAAGCTATAAGGAAGAGTCATATAAGCTGGTTATAGTAATTGTAGCATGGATTTAGAAGAAAAGAATCAGCATGGATTTGCTAATCGTGAACTAGAAAAGATCACACAAAGATTTCAAATAATTGTTTGAAAGTCTTGCAAATTAATCAACAAACTATCATGGAGAGAATCATGTAATCATATAGACCAAGGGTCCCCAACCCCTGGTACACAGCCCGGTACTGGCTCCTGGCCCTTTGGGAACCGGGCCGTGCAAGCTGCGGGCACACACGTGAAACCATCCCCTCTCCCCCTCTCACCACCGCCACCGCCAGCCTGTGGAGCCTGAAAGGTTGAAGACCGCTGACATAGATACATGTCAGTGAAAGGAGAATGGAACTGAAAAAAGCTAATCGCCAATCAAAACATATTTTAAGTTTGTACATTTTTAATATTAGTTATATTGGTTCGAGCTAAAGAATGAAATATAGACAACATAGTTAGAATTTAATGTATACATTCTATCTGAAGGACACAAAATTCACTCATGGCATAAACGGTATGAGAGAATATCTTGAGGTGGTCATAAATACATCATGAGTCGTGTATGGAACAAGTCCATGTTTGTCCTCTATTAAATTCTACTTCTTCAATTGATTAAAAGTTTTAAAAATACCATTTAAAAATCAAATAGAAAGGGTATATTTTGCATATATATTTCACATATGCGCATACATTTAGTTCATACGTGAGAAATGCACATTTTATATGTTCATATTTTGTAATTTCTCCTTAGTATCGTTTGCTCTTAATATAAAATTCAGGATTGGAGATGAATGGCAAAAGTAATAAGTGGAACATTCTTACTTTTTCCTATCATTTTGGTTGCTTTTCAATAATTTTTCAAAATCTCAAAATTTCAACTGCATAATGCATAATGATATGAATTTCACAGAGGTAAACTGAGGTCATGTGGTTACCTTGTTTCTACATTTCTTTGCTTAACTTGGCCAAACTCAGAACACTGATGAAATTTTAAACAATAGTTCCTTGTACGGTTAACGTATAAAGTCGATGCCAAAGGTACATTTCAAAGGAAACCACAAGTCAATTTTTAAGTCTTTGGTGCTGTTTCTGGTAAATGGCAGCAGTTTCTATGGAGAAAGAAGAAATATTTATAAAATAACATTATGCAACACTTGAACTTCGATTTATTTTCAGAAGTAGACAGTGATTTTCCAGAAACACCCCACTATTTCACTTTAAAGAGCCCCACAAACAATTGTATTATATAAATGAAATTGAGCAGACACAGTTGTTTAAAACTGTATTCCTCAATCTAAATACGAACCAAACATGTAAATTCAAGTCTTATATTTCCCTTGCCATCATAAACGTTCTGCAGTTGAAATCTGCACATCTAGAGTATGAGTTCCAGAATGCTAATTGGTTAGTTTTCTTACTGCTACATTTAAGATTTTATATTCAAAGTACCAATTTTTCTAAAAAGCTACCCGTTTCTGTCAATTTCACTAATCTTCACTGGAACGTGGGTAAATGTGCTTA
Organism: Azemiops feae; assembly: GCA_023970755.1. Classification (NCBI taxonomy): domain Eukaryota; kingdom Metazoa; phylum Chordata; class Lepidosauria; order Squamata; family Viperidae; genus Azemiops; species Azemiops feae. The sequence goes on from JALGBA010004290.1 coordinate 2,157,038, forward strand.
AGTTGTAGCTTTAACTACATGCAAGATGGGTACTGTCCATCTTACAATTGTATCATTTTTGTGCCTTATTGATTAAATGGTAATGTCACAGGTTGCATTAAGAGGGATAACTTTGAATAGTCTATAAGTACTGAAAAAATAAATTTGCATAATGACCTCTCGCTTTAATAGCATGAACCTGGTAAATGGAAACAAATCAGAAAGAAATGTAGGATATCCGAGCGCAGGGGTGTCCAACCTTGGCAACTTTAAGACCTGTGGAATTCAACTCCCAAGAATTGCCAAGGTTTGATACCCTGTCCTAGAGTAATAGAGAAGCAAACAATCCTTTCTCCCAGTTTTAATATATGATACCTTTTAAAATGACTCTATTTTGATTTAACGGAATGGAATGGAATGGAATGGAATGGAATGGAGTGGAGTGGAATACAATACAATACAGTACAATACAATGCAATATTCTTTATTGGCCAAGTGTGATTGGACTCACAAGGAATTTGTCTCTGGTGCATAAGCTCTCGGTGTTCATACAAGCAATAAAGTGATAAATCATAAAAAAGATACAATCATAATTCATATGATACAGCCAACAAAGTGATAGTCATAAGATATCAATAGGAATAGGTAATAGAAAAGATGGGAAGGATAATAGTAATACAGTCCTACGACATGGTTAGATATCCTTAGAGATTATAGAATCCAGTAATCCATACTCTTGGAGATGTTACAGGTAACCATAAACATATAGATAATTGCAGTATGTCTTCTCCAACTGTCCTTCATTTTGGAGCAGTTCTGTCCTGATCTTTCATTATTTGGTTATGTTGGGTCTGCAAGCTAGAAATTTTATGCACAGAATTATCTTCTCTTTTTGTGGAATGAAAACATTGGCTACACAAGAAACCACATACTGCTTTTTAAAAAACCAAACCTCCCATTCAAATGGTTTATTTCCTGTCCCTTGACCTTATTTTCAATATTTTTTTCATATAAAGAAAGCAGAATAAATGTAGCATTTAAGGACTTGTTGCAATAGTGGTTTTGTAATTTTTCTCTGTTCATTTTCCCTGCAATTAAATCCCTCATTTTCTTCTATTGTGCATGCAGTAAACTAGAATTACTTGTACTCTTAATTGAAAATTAAACCCACTGATCATAGGGAATTTACCTCTGAATAAGTATGCTTAGAATTGCACTAAAGGGGGTGGATGGATGGATGGATGGATATATGGAGGTAGGGATGTATGTGTGCATGCAAATGATATTGTTGCTATTTCAATTTTGAAAGAGAAAGTTGGATAAATTTGTATTTCTGTTTTGCTACAGTTCTTTAGTCCTATATATATTAAAATCTCCAGGAAGTGATGCAGTATAATTTGTGCTTTTGATAATTTTCTATGAAAATTAAATAATGTGGTATATTTCCTAAAGCATGTTAGCTGATAATATATTTATCACCTAACTGAGATTAGTATAGGTTTAATCTTACTTAAGTAAGAAATGGACAAATGAACAACCTCTCACTTCATTTTGATAAAGGAGTTTCTTAGAATAATGACACAAGAGTGTTCATAATGAACTTGCACACTGTTTCTATATATTACAAGCACATGGTATAATTTCATAGGTTATCTGAGACTAGTCACTGGCTATCCTCTTTTATTTGAATTACAAAAATGTTATAATTTTATCTCACAAGCTATTTATTTTCTTTTAGCTTTCCCCGGACCAGCTGGTCTTACTTCTGGAGAGTCTCCTGCAGAAGAAGACATTCTGTTCAAAAATGTTGGAATACTTACAGAAAACGTATCACCTCCGTGAGCAGGATGCAGAGGTAATCCAGTTATAGACACAGGGAGCTCACAAACTGAGCCAATAGCGTGGAACAATTGTATTCTGTTGGATGCAGGATTATTCTGGTTTTTTTTAAAATCTATTTTAAAAATTTAAATTTGTCCCGAAGGCAATACAGGTAGAGCATGAGTTGCATTGACTGCTTTCAGTTTTACAGGCTATGTTTTTAATAAACGTTTGTTTTTAACAAAGCATGTGTGTACATGTATGCTTGCATAGTTTGGTTAGTACAGCCAAGTCACATCTCTCCACTGTGTCTTTGCGTTTGAAAAATACACACATCTGGAAATGATATATGCCTTATTGTGGATTCGTTTTCTTTTTACTAACTGTGTACCTATTTATATTTGTGAGTAAAACTGCTTTTTGTTTATATTCAGCTATATATGAGAATTTGTACTCAGATATATTTGATTGGAAGTTTATGAAAAAGCAAAATGCTTGTTTTCATTTTGAGTTCCATTCAAAAACAGATCTTAAACAAGGGTGGTAATCACATAATGTGCAATCAGTCATTTGAACTATTATTTATTAATTGATACTTGTCCATTCAACCCATACAACTTCTGGGTAGTTTATAATTAAGAAAGGAAAGGAAAGGAAAAAAAGATAGATTACAATTAAGAAAATCAACCCCACTGGCCACCATAATAACTTACAGTGCTTCTGCTGGCTAACCAAAAAGAAAGAGAAATCACAACCGAAGGCAGTATAGATAGCAGCTAAACACATTTTCAAAGCAGTCTAAAAACTGTGTAAGTGTTTATGGGAACTAAATCATTTACAGGGCTTGTCTTTAAAATGATCCAGAAGCTTAACTTAATTCAAAATAGAGTATAAAAAACATTATCTAGGAATGGGATTATTCTGAATTTTTATTTATTTATTTTATATTTAATTATATATCAGATTTAGAGACCACCCATCTCACTCACAGAGCGACTCTTGGCTGTGTACAATTAAAAACATAAAAACCAGATAAATGCTGTGCTCCAATAGGAAGCAGTTAAAACAAAATAAAATTTAAAAAGGATAAAGTTAAAACATCTCATGGATGCTTGGGAATTTTCCGGACAAATTCCGTATTGGAAAGGGTTTGCCCCCTGCCACATACGTGGTAAATTGTACAAGTAGTAGCTATTCTTCATTTACTATCTTATTTAAAGATTAGGCTCTTGAGGTCTTTGATGGTCCGAGTGACACTGTCAAGTGAGATATGAAGAAGGGCTATAAATCAAATCAAAGTCCCTCAAGCAGATAATCTTCAAATATTAAGGATTCCAGAGTCCCAAACATCTGCATTAATATTCAGGGCAACATATTTGCTCCTTTGTGAGTCTATGAATAGATTTGGAAGCTTTCTGCCTTGTTAACTGTTTTTAGATGATAAGCATACATTTGTTTTATTATAATTCTTAAACTGTTATATAAAGTGCTTATAGAACACCTTACGGAAACATTCTATAAAAAAATAGCACTACAAGCTTCGCATCCCTCTTCCCTTTTAAGTAAAGATCCTGGTTTGAGTGAATTACAGCTAATGTCTCATCTGAATCCTACACTGGATTTAGCCTTCGATATAACTACTAAAAAAACAAGCATGATTCCTTTTCTACCACTCCCAAATGAAATGAAGCATAGTTTGTCTGCGTTCAGATAATAAGGAAGCTGTAGGTAATCCAAATGAAGCAGAGCAATTCAGAACTCTTCCTTGTGGCTTTCTATGGGGATTCTCAGTCATCCAGGTCATGGTTGTCCCAAAGATGCTTTTCCAAAGGCAAGTGGACTTCGTTTTTCCTTGAAGGCGTTTCGCTTCTCATCCAAGAAGCTTCTTCAGAACTGCTTCTTGGATGAGAAATGAAGCGTCTTCAAGGAAAACAAAGCCCAGTTGTCTTCGGAAAAGCCCCTTGGGTCTTCCTTGTGGCCATTTGGAGGAAGAATAGAAGTGGAGAAGGTTGAAAGGAAACTTTCTTACCACAAAACTAACCAAATAACCGAATAACAGAGTTGGAAGGGATCATGGAGGTCTTCTAGTCCAGCCTTCTGCTCAAGCAGGAAACCCTATACCATGTCAGACAATTGGTTATCCAATCTTTTCTTAAAAAACCTCTTAATGTTTTAGCATTACTGTACTTATGCAAGTAGTAGCTACTCTTCATTTACTACAAGCCTCCTTTCAGAATGTGATTTTTGTTTTGTATAATAACAAAAGGAAGCATCTGCACTAGATTTTTTTTTCCATAAATAGAATTATATACGAAACAAAATTAAGACAAAGGCAGATTTTAGTTTGCTGCAGTTGTAATATCTTTCAATAGTTACTGGAATGTTGATTGAAGCTTTTTATAGGTCATTACATAAAATTGAAAACTCCACAATTGAAAATTGTCTCCTTCATCCAAGGAAATATTTAAGATAATAGGTAATGTTTATTTCAGCTTTAACATATTTGTTGTTTATACATGTCCTAAAGGCCAGATTTATTTTTAATTGGCCTTGAAACACACTTTGCTATTTATAGAAATTAAGTTATATTTAGGGGGTATATTTTAATCACATACAAATACCAAAGAAATGTCAGGACCTCTATATCTGGAAGAGAAATAACTGAGAAGGTAGCATCAAAGCTGTGTCGCCTGTGTTGTGGTTACGTGCCAGGACACCAAGACCTATGTGAATTTTTACACTAGACTGATTTTCATTCTCTCCTGGCATAAATTGTGCCAAATGTACTTGGGAATGTGTCTGCGTGCGTATGTGTGTGTTGAAGGAAAGCCACAACCTCTGCGGGAGATATATTACTTCAGCTTCATCTTGCAAGGTGAAATCAAGGGCTTTACTCTAGCCTTTAAGAAAGTCAACTGAGATAACATTACCGTTACAGTTTCTACAGCTACTGGATAACAAGCACCTACAGCCCTCAAAAGGGAATGTTGTGGTACATACTCTTGTCTGCCTAAACAAGGAAGTTTCTGTGGCTCAAAACACATTAAATGCCGCAAGGAGGGGATTTACCCCCTCTCCTTGAAACAAAAGAACGAGCTACATTTTTTTTTTGATGAATGGCTTTGTATAACATTCAGATGTGTATAATTAAATGCAATATATATGTATATGTGAGAAAGATCTTGAGAGGCAGGGGGAAAATGTGCTAAGGAGCAGTCAGAAAGAGTTTCGTCAGGGATGCTTCCTAGCTTCTCAGGATGTAAATGAGATGGTGGGAAATCTGTACTTTCAGAATTGCAATATTCTGCTAATGATAAAAGTTAAAATTAGCTCATCTGGTCATGTTTCCTGTCTGATTTACCTGGGAAGGTTAACAGTATGATGTCATCACATATCTAGTTATAAAGGCTGCAATCTTACAAACACGTGCTTAGCAGAAGTAAGTACAGTGGCCTTTTCTTCTGAGTAAACATCTCCTTGATTAGTTTCCATCCATTGCTTCTTGTCTTGCCTTTTAGTGCTTTGGAAAATGGGCTGGCTCCCTTTTCTTTATGGCAGCCCCTCAAATACTGGTACACTGCTATCATGTCAACCCCTAGTCCTTCTTTTCACTAGACTAGACATACCCAATTAATGCAGCCGCTCTTCATGTGCTTTAGCCTCCAGTCCCCTAATCATCTTTGTTGCTCCTTTCTGCACTCTTTCCAGAGTCTCAACATTTTTTAAAAAAACTGGATGCAGTATTCCGAGTGTGTCTTCTTAAGGCATTATATAGCAGTACTAACATTTCATGTGATCTCGATTCTATCCCTCTGTTGGTGGTTGCTGGCTCATATTTAAGTGATTGTCCAGTAGCACTCCAAGATCCCTCCCGCAGTTACTGCTACTGAGCCAAGTTTCACCTAATCTGTACCTGTACATTTGGTTTTTCTTGCCTAAATTTTTTTGGTTACAGCTGAAGAGGATTGCCTTTGAATGTGCCTTTCATTGTGCAAAAAGCTTGTGTAATGCACTGGTTTTCAATATGCATTTTTTTTGCATGAGATGTCTTATGTTGTATTGATAGCAACAAGGAGAAAGGATTCAAATGGTTGCCATGTATACTATATTTTTTGGACAGTCTCAATGAGAGAATTAGAACAGGTTTGAAATTCTATATTTTGTAGAATATATACAATGAATTTTGGAGATAAGTTCTTCTACTGTATTAAAAATGAAATGAAACATCCTTTTATGTAGGGTCCACAATTTTCTCTAAGGGACAAACTGGGATTTATCAGAGAGCACCTGACTATTTTGCTCTACATTTTCTAAGATTCGTTTTAAGTGGAAGAACAAGATTAAGGCTCAGCTCTATTGTTTCCTGGAAAATTACTCTCAGAACAATGTTTTTACCAGCAGACCTTGCATGATATTAGATTTATCTTGATGTTGGGAGTCAGAAAAAATTAATAACTGTCTTTCAGCAGCTCCTTGACCAACAGGGTGAGCTGGAGATTGAAATAAAATTGAAATATATTATTTAGTTGTTTTTTAAAACAATTTTAATCTAGTTATAAACCACACAGTATAAGTTTATACATTAGAGTAATTAGAATGAATGCTATTATAATCTTGCCTTATAATGGACAATAAAATAGAAGCAAAGAGTGTAATAATTTAACTCTGTATATATTTAGACTAACTCAGAGACTCACTTCTGGGTAATTATAAACAGGATTTTTCTATCCACTTTAAAAAAAAAAAGATACTTAAAAGCACAATGAAGGAAAAAAACAAAAAGGAAAAACAAAAAAGAGATTTACAAGCTATATAAAATTGTGTGAAACCTTTGAAGAAACATTAGGGTAGTGCTCCAGTTGTTATAAAAAAACCTGTGTTTTGTGTTCGATTTGACAAGGTTAGAGATTGAGAAATGTGTGTGTGTGTGTGTGTGTGTGTACACAATCTTGTCTAGGCTTATTTATCATCCCAGTGATCTTAATAAATGTGTGTAAAATTGGAAAAGTGACAGGTATTAAAACTTCAAATAACTTCATTACAATTCTTCAGTATGTTGGGGAATAGTATGAAGAACTTGGGCCTCCAGAGTCAATTCTGTATCAAAAGGCAGCTCTTAATAGGAAGCTGCAGAAGAACAAATGACCCCGTGACAGTTTTCACAAGAGGCGGGATTCCCCAGTGAATTGAGCCACTGACCAAAATCATGAGAGGCTAGCGAGGGATAAGCTGTAGCTTACTGAAGGGAGCCCTTGTTTGATCTATAGAAGATCCCACTTCAGACAAGCAAACATACCTGTTTGAAGCTCCTAGGCTTAATTGCAAGAACTTATCTAGTTATTTCACTGATAGGTACAGAAGGCGTCTTCTGTATTTCTAATTTCACTTACACACACTCACACACATACACACAATTAGGGTTTCACTGCCAGGAATCAGTGAAATCAAGCTTCAGCTCTTATTCTCAAAGAACCATTAAAATATGTCACAGTCCCTCTTGTTTTTCCTTCCAAAAGACTGATCACTGGTTAATTTTCCTGTTTCTGTTGCTAGTTGTAGATCTCTTATTTATTTCTTGACACTTCATGTCCAGCAGTCATAGAAGAAAATATGGACATTATTTACAAAAACTTAGCCTCCTGTTATATTTTGCTGCTTTTTTTCAAAAGGTCTGTCCAACAGAGTAAAGAGTATAGAAGAGTATAGAACTCATAAAATACAGAGTATAGACAACCGGAAGGCAAAAGTGAACATCAAAGCTCTCATTTTAATGTTGGGATTAAAAGAATAAAAAAATAAAATCTGCTATATAAGCACAGTAGGAGTGCTAAATAGGGTGTAGACAAGAGAGCAGAATGTGACACCACCCAAAGTCACTTTTATCAGGGAGATGGACAACATATAAATTTGATAAATAAATTATATAAAAATTATTTTGATACATATTTGGTATGTATCATGTTGCTTTTGCTTATGTGACTATTGTAGCCTGTACAGGCAAGTCAGCATCGGATGGATGACATGACCAAATTACAAACTAAGAAATCCCTTGCTCAAACCTTTTTTCACTTATTCCTATTTGAGCCAGTTTGTATCATTTGATAATTAATAGTAGTTTGGGGCCTGGGTTGAAATTCTTTTGAAGGCCAGGTAATGCTGCTTTTTCAAGGGAATTAATGAACTGAGTGGAAGAAGATAGTTTTGCTTGTCACATGTCCCTACTTCAGACACTGATAAATTCAGTAGTAATGATATTAAAGAACTCTGCCTGATCTTCTAGGGAAGGATGGGAATACTTAAATATTTCACATAGATTATGTCAATATAAGCTAAATGTTACAAGAGAATTTGGCTCCTGCTGAAAGCAGCAGCTTTATTTCACTTAATTTCTCCATCTGAGCCATCTACTCCAGTTAGAAAAAGGAGAAATTGGCAAAAATCATTATCCATGTTTCCATCAGCAAAAATGCCCTGAGCAGATCTTTGCTGAGGGTATGTTCCTGCCAACAAAAAAGGATATAAATCTGGTGTACAATTGTTGTTGATATCATCATTTGCAAGTTCAAATGGTAAACAAAACATGTTCCATCAATTTTATAGATTCATAAATATGATTTGCTATTACAGTAAGCCCTTGATTTACGACCAGAATTGAGCCCAAAATTTATGTTGCTAAGTGAGACATTTGGAGTTTTGCCCCATTTTACAACCTTTCTTGCCACAGTTGTTAAGTGAATCACTACAGTTGTTAAGTTAGTAACATGGTTGTTAAGTGAATCTGTCTTCCCCATTGACTTTGCTTGTCAGAAGGTTGCAAAAGGGGATCACATGACCATGGGACATTGCAAAAGTCATAAATATGAGTCAATTGCCAAGCATCTGAATTTTGATCAAATTCAGATGGGGATGCTGCAAAAGTCGTAAGTGTGAAAAACTGCCATAAATCACTTTTTTCAGTGCAGTTGTACTTTGAGTAGTCACTATATGAACTGTTGTAAGTTGAGGACTACCTGTATTGTTATTATTCAACTTACTATCCTACAAAAGTTCCTGGAATTTGGAATCCCCCCAAAATTCCAAATTAGCATGCCCATCTTTGAAATAACTCAAACTGGGGAAGACTGGTTTCTATCAGTCCATCTCAGTCTAATTCTCAACTGGTGCCCAATGTCTGTGAAGAATTGATAAAGGTAAAGAAAGTTAACTTAATCTAAAAGGCTTCACCTGGTTCTGGCTAGTCAAAAGGCAGATCAGGAAGTGAAGAGACTGGATGTTCCTCATGGTGTCTATAATTCCAGTTTAAGTGAAGGGCTAGATTTGCAGTGGTCAGCAGTGTTATTTTAAACTGGTTTTGGAGTTGTCATTTAACTTTATTATTTCAGGAATTCACATTTTTTTCTACCAATGGATAATCATTTTATTGCTTTTATCACAATGTATAAACTGTTTTTCTGCCCCCAAAGTCCCCAAATTAGTATGCACACAAACATATGCACGTAGACACGAAATTAGGCCTTTAAAACAACAAATCTGAATAATACTAGCAAAATTAAGAATACAAAGTGTTGCATCAGCTCAAACACTGTAAGCCATTAACTGAAAATAGCAGCGAAAACTGAAGCTACACTAAATAATGTGCTTTTACTTTATCCAGAAGAGTTCAGGATTGAAAACCGCACTGAAAAGGAGCTGCCTCATTTATTCACCAGCCATGCTTCCTGCAGCAGTTGCATGTGGTATGAGCTCACCCGAAACTGTTTCTGGACAAAGAATTATTGTCTTATTTTCAAAATTATTTGGAGAGCTTAGATATAATTATTTCCATTTAAAAATGAGAAGCTGGAGTTAGAATCGATCTGCTGAAATATTTGCAGACATTTAAATTTCTATTAAAATCATCCTGCTTCCTGTGGCTCTTCAGTCAATTTTACCTGTAATAAAAATTAGCTCCCAAATTAGCTGTTGTGCCCTTCCTGTATATATTCCTGATTGGCTCCATTTAAAGCAATTCTTGGAGAAGACAGAAATTTATTTCATGACATTATTCTATTTCCAGCAGCTTAAGACACACTTTGGATCAAGCCTTTTAGAGTGAATACTGGGGAGATCAGGGGAGAAAAAAGGAGGCAGAATATAAGCAAACTGTTTTTGCAGAAAATGTGAGCAGTGCAAGCTAAGGCATAATATACAGTGATGCCTAATAGCACTTATACAACTGTTCTGTTGTAGTACAGAAGCATACGAAACTGTGAAATCTTATTTCACAAACCAGAGTTACATTGCTGTAAACTATAGAGAACTCTTGAGCTTCTTAACAGAGTTATGCATAGGAGAAGATAACTTCTATCCATCTCCCAAACCATGAAAAATCTGGCAGGCATCAGAGAACATGTTTACCACAAAGTGGTATTTCTGTTTACCAGCTTTTGAATTGGGCAGTGTCTCATCTGTTCTGCTTAATCCTTTGGCAAGTTTGCTACCACACAGCATTTGTTTAGGGAAAAAAAATTCCCCACACCTTTTGGGGACAAAGTCATGGCTAAATTATTTTCTTTTTCTCCCAGGTTATGTCTGTCTTAAAATTTCACTTTATTTTAAAAACTGTGTGACTATATATATATAGCAGCTAAGAAATTAGAGTAGGATTGCACATCAGAGAAGCTGTGGGCCAGTCATTCTGTCTCTGTCTCTCTGTCTCTCTCTCTGCCTCTCTAACCTACTTCGCTCGATTATTTTGAGTGTTAAAAAAGGAGAAAAGAATGCAGTATATGGCAACTGAATTCCTGACGGGAAGCAAAAAACAAATGAACAAATAAACAAATTTCGGCTTATCCACAGTTGTGTTTCTGTATAGATAATCATTTCCCCATCTTACAGTATGTATACAGAAGATAAGTGCCCTAATAACTGTTACATATAATAAATATGGAATTCAAACTGTCAAATTGTAAATGATGTTATTCTAAATTTGGGAGTGCTTTATCTTGAAGCATTCCAAAAATATTATTGGAAGGACTGCAAATAATAATTTCCAGGCAAAACTGCTTGTGTATTTCTAATGAAGCTTCCTTCTTTTTCTTCCTTTATTAAAAACACGGATATAAGGGGGGGAGGGGAATGGAACACCTGCATAATGTCTTTTAGCTGCTAGAACTAGGGAATTTTTCATCTGAAATCTTCTGTCAAAATCCAAAATTGGATATTTCATAAGGAGTGTAATTTGTTTTCTTGGCTGTCCATGACATTCTGAGGAGTCTTCTCCACACCAATGTCCAAAGTATTAATATTTCTGTTTCTTCAAGATCCAACTTTTGCTTCTATAGATTCCATCAGAATCACTTGCATGATTTTGATCTTTGTAGGTGTAGATACTTCATGACATTTCAATATGTTTTATAAGGCTGTCAGGGCTACTGGTTCTTAACTGCTGGTTCCTTTAAGGGTTGATCCTAAAAGGCATAAGCTATCTGTCACCTCAATATCTTTATTGTCATTTTAAGGCTGAGTGTTGTTGTTATTGTTATCTTATTTAATTGAGTCCCATTTTTTTTTCTCTGCTCCTTGGTTTTTATTACTAGAGTTTGCCAATCCGTCAGAGTAGTGTTATCAGTGTAGCACAAGTTATTGATCTATCTTCCCCCGTTTTAAAACCATGGTCATCTTCCAATCCATCTTCCCTTAAAATATATTTGGCATATAAGTTGAATAAATAAGGGGAGAGTATACAGCTTCCAATGTAGACTGCTGATATTCTGTAAATGAAGTTCAGCTGTTGAGGTAAGATACTAGCTTACATCCTTCTATGATCTATACAGTTGTTCCTTTAATGGAAGTAGAAGGTTAGCCTAGTGTGTGATTTCAAACACTGTAACATAATCTAATGTCAATATGATACTCATCTTGGAGTTGGGAAACTGTACTGTGAAGCACTGATTTATTTTTGTTTGTACTATAATTCATTTTTCGCACTGGAAGGTCAAAAATGTACCTAACACTTTCCCAGCACAATAAGCTGTATGGTGCTTCATTTTAGGTGTGCCTAAATAAGCATCCAGAGTTATGATTTAGACTAATTTGTCTCCTGTGGCTTTGATCATGCTAAAAAACTCCACAGCAGGCATTTTTCTAAAGCATTCACTTTGGGTCACAATGCAGGAATCAGTTAAGAAGCAGTCCTTAGTAATAAGCTGATACATATACACAGCAGTCTGGAAGACTGGCATAATTTTGGCCTCCTTGCACTTAACTGGCTGTCCTATTTTCTTTGTATTCTAATGGTAAAGGTTATACCTGCTCTCAGAAATAGTTTATGAAAAGAAGGGGCTTATAAAGGTACTGAGGTCATGGTGATGAATGGTGTAAATGCGTGGAACAGAATTATAAAAGCAGACTTCCCTCCAAAAGTCAATACGGAAAGTTGAAGAAAAGCACAACATGTCTATACCTGCAAAGATCAGAATCATGCAAACCATGGTATTCTCTGTGACACTATGGAAACAGATGTTGGGCTTTGGGGAAGCAGAATAGGAAGAGTATTGACACTTTGGAACTTTTGGTATTGGAGAATTGGTGTCGGACAGCCAATAAAACAAACGGCCCTTTGAACAAATCAACCCAGAGTTGCTCAAACCATAAATGAACAATCTCAAATTATCTACAATTGGTCACATTCTGGGAAGAAGTAGTTCTCTGGAGAAGGCTGTAATGCTGAGAAAGGAGGAAGGGAAGGGAAGACGACAGCCAGCAGCAGTCTTATCAACTCACAGTGGAGATGAGAATATCGTTAGGGATAGTTCATCATGGAGAAAAATCTTATCTATCTGATTGCTAGGAGCTACTTTAGGGCACATAATTGATCAATCAATCAGTCAGGAGGAAGTTTAGGAGGAAGTTACACACAGAGAGACAGCAAAAAAATATATTTTCTTTTCAGATAATCTTTTGATAAACGGTGGTTGTTTTTCTTCTTCTATTCCTTCTACTCTCAGTGGATAATCTTTATTGCCCTTTGAGTTAAGCGATTAAGCATTTGATTAATAGTAATAAGAAATATTGATTATTGGGTAAGAATGAAATGAGGAAACTTTGCTTTTGAAGTTAAGGTTCTTGGTGATATATGAAGTTCTGTTGATGTTCCAACAACTCTGGAATTCCATTCACATGTCCTGGCATACTCAGTTTATGATGAATGAGCAGCCAAGCTGCTGTAGGCTGCTCAGATGGAACATACTGTGTTGTTGAACAGGGGAATCCTTTCTGGGTTTCTTTTGTGTTTCTTTTTCAAGGCTGAAAAAGAAACTGAGATCAAATTGTGTCTTTTATCTCTGGTTTATTCCAAAGCAAACAATGCAGAATCACTGACATGAGCTGCATCTCTTGAAAAAGGAGGCCCTGGTCATAATTGCAGCATGATACAATAGAAAATCTGGTAGCAGCTTAGCCATAGGGTGCCTTATTGTACTGAGCAAATTGGAAAGGATAAAAGTATAAGTTGCTTCAGTGAAGTTGTACATAGTGTACATCGGAGGTAGAAGGCTTTTCCTGTGTTTTTCCAACTAGAGGGAATCACAAAGGCTATGTGGCAAGGCCACTGCACAATTTACTGTATAGCTGACAGACCTTTTCATCACATGTTCAGAAAAAGAAATAGGTTTGATAATTGACTGCTGAACACTCTTATTCTTACCAAAAGAGCGGAAGAAAATAGAAACCACAGTATTTTCCTTTCACATTTTAATAGTAATGTTCTATTAGTTACCGTAATAGATATACAGATTTGAATATAAATCTGGAGTGTGACATGTTTGTGTGTGTATAATTTCCTCTGGTCTTAATGTCATTTAGCTAAGAACTCTGTACAATTCTCATAAATAAAGAAAAAGAGAAGATACTATCGTAAAAATTAATGGTACGCCCCCAGCAGGGTTTTTGAATCCTCAGTATATATTTTAAATGGTTAAAATGCATATTATTATTAATTTTATATAGCACTTGGAATTAGTTGTCTTGAAAACTGGCTTTTGAGAGTAATATTTTCTTTAAGATTTGTGAGCTGACAACAAGTGCAAATTTTAATTTACTATAATAATCTTTCCTAGGGTAGTTTGAAAATATTCTGTTGTAAGCTAAAAAAAAATCTGTTGAAAGAGAGCCATATCCAGGAATAAGTAAATCCTGGAGTTAGAAAGCACATATTAAAAGTTATAATTTTTATGGAACATATTGAAAGTTGGTTGGTTGATTATGTATTCAATTATTCTACAGTCATTGTAAGAACAAGAATATAACTGATTATATAGAATTGAAACGGTTGTATTTGCGTCATTTAAACTGAGCAAATTGTCTCAATTCAAAGTGGGGAAAGGGTATTCGGTGGATATACTAGTCTCCTAATTAATTACACTCTTGTTTTTGAAGTTTGCTCATGTATTAAAATTCTTCCCCCCCCCCCCAAATAGATGATGTAGAACAAAGGAACCCAAGCCAGTGATGGCTCACCCAGATGTAACTGGTTATAGCTGATTAGTTGGAGATGGGTGAGCAGTATCCTAAAGAGAATTCCTACCTGTATTTAACCACAATTGTATAACTACAAATATCTCGACCTAGAATGGGGAAAGATTTCATTTCTTGACAATCTTATCCAATGGATACAAACAGAATGGATCAATGGTATTCCTCTTTCTTTCCAAGCTGACTTCAGAGTAGGTTTTGTTTGTCTTTATAACTATTATCCAACTGGTCAAGTCTGACTACATAACGCTCTTTTGGGAATTCATCATTTCTATTATTTATTTACTTACTTGGTAAATTTATATACTGCCCCTCTCACTACCCAGAGTGACCTTTTACAGCGTGATCACTAATTGTGGAGAATACATATTTCTCTCTCCCTTTTTCTTTCTATGGACCATGCAGATACATGTACGCACTCTTAAACTATGGCTAAGCCGGAGAATGCCGATTTAGAAAAAGATACATTTGCCCTCAAAAGTTGCAGCAATTCATGGATATCCAGCAGTTTTGTTTCAAAGGAAAAGGATTGTAAGGATTGCCAAAGGTCTATAGGCAACTCTTTTTTAATCAAAGATGCTTTTACCCAGGATCATATTGCAATTACAGATGGCAGCCCTGTGATCCTTGGATAAGAAAATAGTTGGTTTAAGGAGTTGATCCCAGGTGCTCCATGAGCCCTCCCCCGCCCCCAGATATTTTTAACCATCATTTCCCTTTGAATCCAAAATGCTGCATTCCTAGTTACTTCTACACCAAATAAATTAGCTGCTTTTGATATGTTGCAGAACTTTGTTGACTCAGAGTAGTCCAAAGGTTGGGGGTTCAAGTCGATAATTATTCTACTCCCAGAAATGAAACCTTTTAGCTGGAAAGCTTGGGGGTGAACATGGGATCTTATCTATAAGCGTGAGCCAGCCATTTTTTCAGGGGTTAACATGTTTACGTAAGGGGACAATGTGTGTTACGTTGAGCAGTGTGCAAGATGGGAAGCAGATGAAGCCCACTCTGTAACATGTGCTCGGTAGCATATGAACATTTATTGTAATACAGCTGGTTATGGGAGTTGAATTCAGGGTTATTTTAGCGGTTGTGGAATTATTGTGCATCTGATAGTCTGGAAACTATTATTATGTGAATTCTTAATTACAGGATAGCCTAATCTTTGATCTAAATGTTAATGTCTCTAATCATTTCTTTAGCTCTTTCATTTTAAGCAGAAGTAATAATGTTTACTTTGCAAAATGCTTTATGTTTATTAAGTAAATTGTTCTTCATCCTTGCAGATATCAAGAGGGGTTATAACTTCCTTAAGTACCCTCCTAATAACATCAAGGTTTATCTTATGTATCATGAGAAGTAATTTCTGGGATTGTGAGGTTTTTGCTTTTGTTTTGATACTGCAGGAATAGAACTAGCAGCAAAAGCGTATCAGTACATATTTTTTCTATGTATAATTTCCTTACCTAGAAATAACAGGAAGTATATATGCTGTTTGAATATGTGAATGAATCTGTTCTTGGCAGCTGAGTTTTATTCTGGTTTGAATAAATTTATGAAGCTGTAAGGATCTGAAAGCCTCTGAAGTTATAGTAATATATTGTATAGGATCTTTTGTTTCTTTTGTATTATAACGTGAAATAATTTATAATTCAGAATTATTTTTTTTCTGACGTCTTTAAAATTAAAACCAGCCATTAACTCCCTGAAGTTGGTGGACTCTTTCTAAAGACCAAAGTAATAGGGTTTTTTTGTTTTTAATAAAGCATATGTTCTGAATTACTTGTCTTTTAGATCGTATTTGCAAGTCACTGACTAAACCATTTTCTTATATTTTCTTACTTATGCATAAGCCGGCTCTCAAAGTTATAAGTGAACATGTCTGTTGGAATAATTATTTTAAGGAGAAATTATCAAAGTAGTCAAAATGCTGATTTTGTTGATTTGTTACAATAAGTTTACAACACATTTTTTCCAAGTAGAAGATTAAGTAAATGCTCTGATTTTCATCCCAAATTAACACATGAGCTTAGAACCCATAAAGGCCATTGATTTCGGTGATTTAATTTTAAATTTAAAAAAATGACTGTATTCTGAAGTAGGGTTTTTTTTTCATCCTCCAGACCAGGAAAATTAAGAAAATATTCTTATGGACTTGTTGCTTCTTTCCATGTTTCTCTATATGGATAATAGTCTAATTTGATAAGCTATGATACACATTATATCTAAACAGTATGCCAAACCAGGTTCAGTTTTTTTATTGTAATCCATTGTGTTTGGGTAGCTTATTCTCAGATAAATGTGCATAAGCATGTTCTTAACATCTGTATAGATAATCAAATCCAAATTTCGAACCACTTTTGGAAATAAGAAATCAGCTCATGTCCCTTCTTTGGCAAATTCTTCTGGAGCAGCCAAAGCTCAAGTCCAAATTGGGTGAGTTTACAAGTTGTTAATTTGAGATGTGGGAAGCATGAAAGAGATTTGGCACCAATTTTGAGGTTGTTGATCAGGTTTGAACTGTACCATGTGGAAAGAGGGCTAGTCTGCAAAATGAATCATTTTATTCCACAGTTGCTTATATTCTGATAATCACTAAGATTAAACAGCAAAGCACTGAGTATATTACTTTTTTTTGGTTTGTTGTATAGTTTAATTTTAATTCCATTACTGTATAGAGCTTGCCTAAATACATAAGGACCCCACAAACAAATAAATGGGAACTGTTCTGCCTATTTTACCACATCCTACTAAATTATTAGGATTTGGTCTTGTGTAGCTACCGATTAATTTGCTATTGAGACATGAGATGTTATCAGTTGTGTAGCATGCTGGCCCTTTGCATTTCTATTTCTTCTGTTGCCATAGAATAGAGCGAGGAAGCACTGGGATGGGAGGGGAGGGGAGGATAGTTGGTAGCCTCTCTTGACATCAGCAACTTGGCAAAAAACATGTTTTTTCTTCCATATTTGTTCAGTAAGTAAAACCTGTGTTGAAGCAAGTAATTCATTATAGCTGACAAGATGATGGAGATGATAGTAAAATCTTGGCTTGCCAAAATTCTTGTAATGGAATTAAAACTGCTGAGTTTTTCCTACGGTTTCCATTGGTGGGTTTTTCCCCACAGAGGCCCAAAAACTTCCTA
This sequence comes from Azemiops feae, assembly GCA_023970755.1. NCBI lineage: Eukaryota > Metazoa > Chordata > Lepidosauria > Squamata > Viperidae > Azemiops > Azemiops feae. Next base: position 2,174,496 of record JALGBA010004290.1, read on the forward strand.
GACCTTTGAAAGAGACAGAGAGAACAATACCTGCCACTTGGGAAAGAATTTCCAGGCACGAATTAAGGACAACATCATCACCTTCTTGCCTTGGTTCTTCAGACTGTTCAACAATTTTCTGCCTCAACTTCTGTTCTGGGGAGAGTGAGGGAAGATGGCCCTAGCTAAAAAAAAGTGCATTGTCCCTCTATACCGCAGGACTATTGAACTGTGTGAATGTGGATGAATGTAAGTGCTACAATCAATTGAAAGTAATCTCTGGGACAGAGGGGGACAGTTTTTTTATGGAGAGATTCACATGATAGGCTCCACTAATTCAAGTTCATACACCCTCTTGCCTGTAGCATGGGAAAGCAGTTCCCAAGCTGGATCCATGTGAAAACAGTTCTGTGGCACAACTCCCCAGCAATTTTGGGGATTATATACATTCCTTCTGTCCTCTAAAGCCAAGAATCCCAATTTAGATGTAATGCTAAACAAAGACTTGATAGAGAGCCCTTAGTTTTCGTCATTCTCAGCGGCACAAAGAACTACCCCCCCAAATTCTAATGAATTCTGGTTTAAATCTGAGCACTATAAGAGGAGTTGCCATTTTTAGCATGTCCTTGGGTATAACTTCACATATTTTTCTTTACGTTGAGCATCGGTTTGAATAAATAAATAATTTTAGGTGCTTTATCAATAAAAACATTTTCAGGTTGAAATATCATGCTATTAAAAACTGAATTTGTTTGAAAAGTTGGTTTTATCTTTAATTATTTGATATTGTAACCCTGGTTGTTTTAGACTTCTGCTTTTTAAAATTACAATGGAGCCATGTTGCATTGTTAGCATGCCTGGTTAATATTGAGAATCTAGTGGTAAAATGGAAGGAGTTTTTTCTGAGGGGGTGTCTTTTAAAAAAAAACTTAAGGAGTTAATTTAAATGTCACAGCCACATTTTAATGAGTGTTTAAATAATTTTCCTATTTTTTTCTCTCTTACTAAAGGTTCGACATCGATGGTGTGAGCTGATTATTAAACACAAGTATGTGGCAGGATATGCTGATGTTGAGAAATACCTCAAGGAAGATCAGGTCAGTGTTGTTTAGGCACCCTTGTTGTATTGCCAAATGCTACATAAACTACACAACACAGATACATTGGAAATGATCCTTCAAAGGTGGAACCAATATAAATCCTGCTTTTTGTTCAGATTTATGCTAAAATTTGACTAAAGGTTCTTTACTGTGGCCTTCACATTGTGTAGTAGGAGCTTCAACGAAATTGGATTTGTTGCTCTGGAGGGGGAGGTGTCCAACCTCAGAGTGGAAATTCAGCCTCTGAAAGCTCCTTTTTAGCCCCTGTTGAATTTTCTTCAGCTTTTATTCTGTCACCGATGCCCATTGTCAGAGGGGAATATTAATTTATACAGGAAAATACAAATTAAAACAAAGTGTGGCATCAGCACTTCCGATATTATATACTCTTCAAATAATTAGACCACTTACAGGATTGTCAGAGGCATTCATCAGTTGTATAAGCTGCTATACAGTATCTTTGAGTACTCGCATGTATTAAAGTGCAAGATAAACAACTGTGCATTTTTTAAAAAGTGTGTGTGAAGATTATTGCTTTTTTCCCCCTGCTTTTTGCTGAGAAAGTCTATCCATAGCTTTTTTTTTATGAATCTTCTGAGAAAAAAAGTATGCAAACTCTGGAATGATACCATTTGAAATCAAGCCAGTGTCTTTTTGTTCCTGTCTGGAAAGATTATTTACTTCTTCAAAAGTCTGAACCAAATGCCAATATGACCAGTTAATATTTAAGATAAAAGAATTTCCAATATAGACTAAACTTGGATGTTTGAGCTATGGAAAATGGTGGTGAAATAATCAAATCAGATTTGGAATTTTTAGTGATGGATTTCACAATTCATTTTGGCAGTAAGTGACAGATTCTTAAAAGCCCAGCATAGAGATGATAATGTCCATTCAATTTAAATCCTGTATGCTGGTTTATTTCTACTTTAATGCAGAGTTCCCCTCCATGAGAGAAGTTTGCATGATTTAGTAATAAATGCATAACAGAAAGGAGATAAATTTTAGATTCTCTCATTTTTCTTTCTTCATCTTTCTTCCTATTTGTAAGATATACTAACATAACAAAAATAGCAAAATAATAGATTTTGCTAATACGTATCTTCGGTTTCAGAAACCACTGTGCACTTGGTTTAAAGTGAAGCTAAGCTTCTGTGGTATTGAAAATAATACAAACAAAGGTCTCCTTATTGTGCAAAGGGAAACATATTATTTCAAGCACAAAGAGAACAAAATGAATTTTCAAAAATGGTGTAGGTTGTCTAAGTAGTAGACTATTATCCATTAATCTGTCATAATTGTTAAGTACTGTGATGGTGAGTTTTGTAACTATCCATAGCTTTTTGTCTCCAAAACTGTTTTAGTCTATGTTTCGATATTTTACTTTCTTTTCTCCAATTGCTCATTTTCTTAGGATCCAGTTCAAAATAATGTAGAACTTGTGGCTCGTGTAGTTTTTAAAATCAGTTATGGGGAGGGAGGAAACTGGTGAGTCTACACTTGTGTGGGGGAGACGATTAGGATTTTTCTTCCTATCACCACTGGCACTGAGGAAGATATGTGGACACCCCCCCACCCTAAGTACTTTGGCTACAAATGTTAACAGTACCAATGAGAAAAGAGTGAACAAAATTTGTGTCTAATTTCTTCTGTTGTCTAATTTGATGTTTTTCAACTTTGGAAGTTGTCTTATTCTTTAAAATGTGTGAGGTTTTCTCAGTGGTTCAGATATCAGAATCATCTCTATTCAGTATGGATGAAAAAAGTCCACCCAGTATTCTATGGAGCCCTAAATTAGTTGAACGCTATCACAATTAAATCTTGCCGAAAACTGTAAAATTAACTGGTCATAATTGACTTAAATTCCCATTGCTTTCACCAGGATGAAATTGCCTCTTGCATTGAGGTCAATTAATTTTTGTTTCATGTCTATTTAATACATTGCATTTGCTCCCTTCAATATCAAGTTATACCTTTTAATAAATGTTGTGTCTCTAAAAGTTTTTCAAGGAATTATTCCATCAATTAAGATTTCATCCATAAATGATATATGGGGATTTTCATGAAATATTATTGAATATCCTGTTGCCTTACCACAGCAGTTATACTTCTGAAATGCCATGATACTTTGGAATAGTTTGGAACTTTGACATGCAAAATAAATGGATGTTCATAGAACATTTAGGTCATATTCAAGGTGAAAGTAAATTTCCATTGTTCAAGCAGAAACTCACTTGTTCACCTGGGTTTTCCTTAGAGATAATTACATTTCAGTTTTGATTGGGTTTAAAAAGAAATAACTGGTTGCATTACGCTAAATTCTTACAGGTAATTTTAGTAGAAAAATTACAACGGTCTTACATTATTTGAAAACATCACAAAATTATATATGCTGTAGGGTGACTTTCTTCCTCTTACAGGCAATGGGTGTCTACCTCTATGGAGAATTAATGTTGAATGAGGATGCAAAACAACAAGAAATTGCCTATAAAACTTTTGCTACAATTCGTGACCAGATGGATGCATCCTCAGCTAAAGTAGTGGCAGAAATGTTATCTGACAAGGTGATTTCTCCTCCTCCCCCAGATAATTTAGTTGGGCACTTTCAAAGGACAGTAGCTGTACCACAAAGGCAAAGGCACAAATGAATGAAAAGATTAATGTTATCAAATTATTGTATCAAATCCTTTAAAATAGTGGCATAACCTTGAATAGTTAAAAAGACTTTTGATGTAATTCTTACAGTATTGAAGAAGAAAATTCCTTAAATTATCCTTATTTTATCAGTAAGCAAATGTTTATTTTTTCCCCCTGAATTGACAAATCTTTTCAAGAAAAAAGATAATTTCAACTACCTATGTATCTGTTAAGTATTTGTAAGAGGTTGCAGCAACAGTTCATATGGAACTTATGTAAGATTATATGAAAAGCTTCTGTATGGACTGGGGTGATTTACAAAACGTTTAGTTCTTTCCTCAATCTTTGCTAAAGAGCTCAGTCAACTACAAAATCTTCTGAAATACATACATAGACATTTTTGAATTTTACAATATGCCAACTTTTTACTCCATCCTTTTAAATTTCATAAAACATGAAGTGTAATGGTTCCAATGCCAGCTTTAAGGGGGTATGAACATCTTAGAAAAAAAACTAACAACCATGAATGACTTAGCCTTGATTGAATATCATGCTTTGTACATTGAAAACCAGTTCCAAATGCTTAACCGATATATAATAACTTGGGTAGTTGTAAGGCAAATTTAGTTATAAAATACTTCCCTCATCTGTTTAGGCATTTTGGAATGTAATTTTATAATGCAGATATGGAGTAATTAATTGGAGTACTTGAAGCATCCCCTCCAGACCTGCATTCTGTAGGTGCAAATTGGGGATCTCTCAGGTATGAAAGTTTAATATATGTAAAATGGAACCTCCAGGATTATGAAATTGCTTTCATAAATCTTCTTTAGGAGACATGTGGCATCAATTCCGTGACCTGTTTTGTAAACCTGTAACTCTTAAGCATTTTATTCCACGTACTGTAAAATGAAAGGACCTGACATAACATCTTGCAGTTTAATACTTTTTTTGGTTGTCGTTCTTTAAAGGGATAGGAGTATGTTTTAAATCAGGGGTCCCCAACCCCTGGGCCAGGGCCCACTTCCAGGCTGTGGCCTATTTGCAACTGGGCTGTGCGAGTGGCAGACCGGCACACAAGCGTGTGCAGCTCAACTTGCGCAAGCAGGCCAGTGCACGCGCTTATGTGCAGCTCAACTTGCTTAAGTCAAGCTGTGCATGCATGCATGCATGCCAGTCCACCACTCGCACAAGTTGAGTTGTGCGCATGCCCCCAGACCACCGCTTGCATGGCCCAGTTCCCCTCTCCCCCCCACCCCCACCAGGCCAAGTTGCAGAGATTGGGGACCGCTGTTTTAAATGGTTCATTGTGTGCTTTAGTGAGCCATATTACTCTAGAATAATTATCTTCATTAAAGATGATTAATTTACTTGTACACCATTCTAATTATTTCTAGAGCTGATCTGTAGCACTACTGTATTCTAACATGTGAATGAAATAAATGTGAAAGTTGTTTTTAAATCTCCAGTTCTCGGATAAAATTCTTATTACAGCTGACAGTTTGTACAGATTCCATTCCTGTTTTGGTTGTTTGGGTTCCTGGCATGCTGATTTGTGATTTAAGATTAAAATCACATTGCCAGGGATTACCACATAACTATAACATTACCTTCTGTGGCTTAATTCATGATGGTCTCATTCAGCTTCTTGGAACCTGCTACCCTCCTCTTAAGATATACAGAGAAGCTATTGAAGAACGTCAGCTACTTTTTAACTATATTCCGATGGAGACCTCTCTAGTGAGGTGCAGAGCTTAGCTGATTGGTGAACAGTGATTGATTTCCTCTTTGTTCACAGTGGCTAAGTTCTGCACCTGAAGAGAAGTTGAGATCCAAGCCTTTCCTAAAATTTCCGAGCCAGATTGCTCCTGCAGCGATTGTATCATAGCAAGTATTTTCACAGAATGCAGATTATAAACAATGAAGATGCTACTCAATCCGTGTGCTTCTGTCTACCAAGAATGAAAAAAACCCTTAAAGGGTGGAGGGGGAATCCAGGTTTAGTTACAGTAGAGAAGTAACCAACTGCTTTAAAAAACGTTATACTTTGTTTTCTTAGCACTTAGATACTAATGTAGTGTATCAGCCCACCCTGTAGCATTTTATATATTTGCCTTTAAAACAAACTTAGCATTTAAGCATTCAGATTGCAAGTTGTAAAGAACTGGACAAATTGCTATTGTTTCTAATAAATGCTCTTTTCTTTTTGTTGGTATGGGAGCTGCCCCATGCAGCAGTTGCTGTTCCAGGCTGTTGACGGACCCGTCCTCCGGTGCCTACTGAGCTGATATCAGTTCTGATTTTATATACTGGCTCAGTTCAGCAGGAACAGGAGTCGAGCCCTAAAGCAAAAACCAAACCAAAACAAAACAAAACTATTTTCCAAGTACACAGATGTCGGTGAAAACTAATGTTTATTTCAAAGCTAGCACAGACTGATATTTTGATGGGAAGCACAAATCTTTATGTGGGCTACCCAGCCACAATCCTGCAGAAAACACAATGATTAAGTATTTGTAGGTTGCGTAAAGGAATTCTTAACTGAAACAACAAACGCAATGAGTAATCTCTTGAATGCTTTATTCTTCCAATGTTTTCAGAAAGAATAGTTATGAACTTTCTTGTTGTTGTGTCTAGGATATATATTTGAAGAAAACAACTGTGATAATTGCATAGTTAGAAGTTCCTTACACCACTCTGGTGTGATTTTTCCCTTCTGTTATGGAACACCACAGCCTCCTGCCTTCTCAAATTGCACAGAAGCTTGACAGGAAACCTGATAGTCACAGAACATCAAATTACCAATGCTGCAATTCTTTCCCACTGTCTGCATTCAAGAAAAATTAGAGTGCAGAGATGCCATCTGAAGAAGTGGGGTTGTAAAGAATAGCCATCCCATTTATTACTCTTTGCATGCATTCTTTTTTTTTTTTAAGTATTGCTTCGCTGTGATAGAATAATAAGTTTTACCACTGTTTCCCTTACAGGAAAGGCAGAGACTTTAACTGTATTTGTTACCAAATGCTGGTGGTATTAGAATTTCTTTGATTCTGGACATCAAAGGATTATGTTGCTGCTAAAACAAATCAGCTGAAAAACATTTTATGCAGAGTACGTCTTTTTCTAGAAGGTGACAGAAACCAGGAAGAACAAGTCCTTCATCTCCCTCATAGTAAAATACAATTATGAATGTGGATCCAAGGCCAAAAAGAGAAAAGAAATATACAAAGAGCTAAACCCTTCAGTCAAGAGAATATTATGTGCTAATTTAAATTGAACTTATTGTGTTTTGCTTAATTAAAGTGAGGATTACTGTGATTTTGTTATTGTGTAAGGCCCTCAGTCACACTATAATGTAGGCATAGTATTAAGCAGTATCAAATGAAATATTGCTCTCCTGTGCCCAATGCTACCAGTTTCATTCAAAGCAATATACCTCAATAATCTCTGAATTTGTATCACTCCCTTCTTTGTAAAACATATTTTGTAAATAAACTGATTATGTAAACATTGTTTTTTTCTTGAGACATATCTCTGTGTGTATACATGCGCTGTTTTCAAATGTCAGTGGATGTACTAATGAGTTAAAAATCTGCAGCCATGCCCTTATTAGTTAAGAGCGGAGACACTCTTACTCATGCATGTATCCAGTCAGAATAACTCTACCCCTTTTTGCCTTTCAAACCAAAGTAATGTTTCTAAATTTTAATAAGCTGAATTAAACTGCTAGCAGTCCTGGATTCAGCTCTGCAGACATCTGAAGCCTGCATGGCCTCTTACTGAGCTACAGCAATGGCTCTTACTGTAGACCTTTTGATGTATTCAAGAAAGGATCCGAATGATTCTTTGAAAGAAGTTGTGCTCTATTTCACAGGCTTTTGCAAAGGATAATGAAGGAAAAGCAACTCATCATTTTGTTATGCAATTGTGAAAGATAACAGGGGCTGAGTAAGGGAATTCAGAAAGTAAAACACTACAAAGGGAACAATTGCCTTGTGATTTAAACTATTTAATGTGATTGTTTTGTCAAATGTAGAACACTACATAACTCCATAAAGGCTGTGGATAGCATATACTTATTATTAACAAACCCATGAAGTACAAATAAGAACAATCCACATCCAGAAGAAATATTTGGCTTTTGTAAATGTCAATTTTACATTCGAGCATTTCTCTTAAATGTGCATCCACTTCCATCACAGCTCTCCCATGTAAAAAGAAAGAGACCTCTGTTGACTTGTTTGGATATTGCTAATTAATCCCCTTTAATGCCAAAGACATCAGACATGCATTCAGTAGCGTTGAGTACAAAGTAACAATTCTTTGATGATCACAAGATCAGTTAATGTACCTTTAAGTTTAGAAAAGATTAACTGAATGCCAGTGACATCTCCTTCCTTTTGTTTGGTATTTTAATTCCATTACGTACCATGTTTTGAGTTCTGAATAAGAATTCAAGTTGGCTTTTGTTTGATATAAAAATAAGACTATATAACCTGCTATATAACCTGAAGAATATATAAAGTATTAAACAACAGATAGTCTTTAGTGCTTTTATATATGGACCTGTGTATCCAACCTAATGCATAGAAAATGTGTGACAATGCCCACATTCTTAATCCAAATGCAGGAACATATAAAAGTGCAGACGTTAAGTTTTCCTCTCGTTCCTTCTCACGCTGTGGTAATGATTTTATTTCTGTAGTGTTCTTCCTCCCAAAAGGAGCCCAAGGCAGTCTGATGGATGGATTATGGAGCTGGTATCAACTTCTAGAATCACATATATAGATTTTCCCAATGACAATCTGTCCCTAATCTGGGGCTTCAGGTTTTCCAACAGATGTACTCATTGCCACTGTTAACTCAGTCCATTCACTTTGCTACTAGTTGTTTTTTTTCTCTCCCCCCCCCCCTTTTCCAGTATTAAAGCATTCTCCAGAGAGCTAGGTCTTCATGCATCCAAAGTAGGCTAATATGAGTCTGGCCATTATTTTTCATTAGACAATTAAAGAGAAATATGATTAATAATGAGAGGCTTAATGTGGAAAAGCCAAACCTTTAGCAGTTTCTAAAATGATTTTTTCTCTCAATACTTTATTATTGCTTAAAACAAAATGAAAGTCTAGGGAGAAATCAACTACTGAAGGATTGCTGCTTGCCAATTGAAAGTTGGTTAGGTTGCTTGTGGATTGGCAGGATGGCAATGGGGATGCAAGACTTCAGTCACAGTTGTGGTGTCTGTAGAACGTTGGCCATTAAAAGGGCCTAGTCAGTTTGAGTATACTTAAGCCCTTTAGAAAGCAGCTCAAGGGCTTTTAACACCTTTTATAGACTCAGATAGTCGGTTGAAGGAATACAGCCAGAAAAAGCAAGGGAAACTCTTCTGGCATTTGGTATTAAATTAAATGGACCACCCCTGTGCAAATTCCCAGAATCAATGTTAAGATATCATTTAAATTGCAACTATGAACATGCCTTTAAAAAGGGGAGGAGGAGTGGGTGTCAAATTTTCAAGCATTAGGCAGCTTGATAGGAAACAGCACTGTATGTATATGTGATTCTGCATTAGGAGTAACTGAGGTACCTCCTAACAGGCTGTTTTTCTAACTTTCCATAAAACGGCAATCCAAAAATGCACCTTGGGTCCATCAGTGATCCAGGAAAGCGTCACAAGTATTGTTGACAGAAACAGTATTTTCTAAAATGGAAGGGGGGAAAAAAGACTGTTATAATCACTACTTTGAAATGAATGATCTCCTTTAGATTTAGAAGATGATGTTGGAATACGCTTGACTTAGCAATGTGGTTGTTAACTGAGTCACACCCAATTATACAAACTCCCCCCCCCCCCGTGGTTGTAAAGTGAATCAGATGGCCGTTAAGCAAATCTGGTTTCCCCTATTGACTTTTGTTTGCCTGAAGCCAGCTGGGAAGATTGCAGATGGCAATCATGTGACCCTGGGATTGCTACAACTGTTGCTAAATACGTGCTGGTTGCCAAGTGCCTGAATTTTAAATACGTGACCGTGGGGACGGGGCAACAATCGTTCAGCTCAAAGGATCATTCCTAAGCTGCTTTTTCCAGTGCCATCTTAATTTTGAATGGTTGAGGATTGACTGTAGAATGCTGAACACATGCAGTTCTACAACAGTCACATAATTTATTTTCAGGAGTGGGAGGAGCAGATCCTAATTTGGCAAACATATTACATAGTTTAAGGGGCAGAGAAAGCCCTGTATTTCATATAGTAGTGTGAAAAATTAATTTTTCTTAGGTTTAAATGGCTAGTTGCCAGAATAGAAAACAGTAAGGTTTTATATAAATTAGAGATCCAGAACATCATACTTCAAAAACACCAATTACATAGTGCAGGGGGCAGAATAGCCAGTTTGTATATACTCAGCAATCAAACCCTGATGTATCTCATGTTAATCATTTATCATAGTTTAATGTTTGTGGGTACGTTTTTTCTCCTGCTTGTTTTTGGAACTCATCCTTTCCCTCAAAAAGCATGCTGGCATAAGAATTCCATTATTCCTGTGTAGGAGGAGATTTAAATTAGAAGCCTTAAAGGAAACTTCTAAAAATCCAAATGCATAGTTTACAGTAAGTATGTTCTTATTGTGCATTATAAAAAAATGCGAGAGATTTCCAAACAAATCTTCTATTTATGAGATTGAGATTCTTAAGTTGCAAATTGGGAGACATCCTTGTTAAGTACAAACTTTTAATAGCAGCTTGTTAGTTCTGCTATGAAAGGAGGAAATTTTTTAAAAAATCAGTTTTTAAAATTGCACAAATCTTTCCTTGGCAGTGTTTCATGTCTGCAGCTCAGGAAAGGTCTATGGTCCATGTAGCCCCAGGAAAGGAAAATACGTTTGCTGACTAATGCCACTTTAACAAAATATGATATTTGCTTCCTGTTGAAGAAAACAAGTTAGAAGAAACACAAGTAGGTGTTTGGTCACTGATCTAATGGAAGCATTTAGCTCAAAAGGAATCAGTAATAATGATGTGCTTGTAATGGGGCTTAGATGCCACAAAGTGTATAGCAGAAATAAGATGTTTGATCGGATTGTAAATGATGGCATCAATAAAGCATGCAACTATTTTAAACATTTTCTCAAAGTAAAGAAAAAAGAACAGCTTTACAATGCACTTTTGAGTAACTTTGAACAAGATACTTCTGCAAATGCAGAAAAACTACATGAACGTCATTATTATTATACAGTTTGTAAATAACAGTCTTATCTTCCAATCTCTTTCAGAAAATGCCCATTGGAAAACAGCTACTTTCTCTCCTTCTATTCCATAATTCTGAATAAGTACTAAGCACCACATCGGAATTCCTGGAGCAGATCATTTGTTAGCTTTACAGAGTATTGATATTTCACTCCAAGTTGGCTAGCTGTATTTGAGATATGGGTAAGAAGTCCAGTTACTTCTGGGATTTCACCACCTCCAGCTAGAATCTGAAAGAAGTTGAGGGGAAAAAATAAAAATAAATTTAAAATTAGAGTATTACCTTATGGCACAGGCAAACATTTTTCTGCTCTCTAGCATGCTAGATAGTTCACAGATATTCACAGACCAAAAGAGAAAGCAAACAATTCTAAAAGCTCATTCATTAAGAAAAGAACTCAAAACGGGTATATTAGTGATTTCTGAAGAAGTGTTTGTTGCTGACTAGTTTCTGCTCTGCCCAACGTGGAGGGAACCAAAATTACTCCGCAAAGAGGATCTTCTGCTAAATATTTTCAAGAGCTGAGCAGCAGCAAAACATGCCTAAGCACAGGACCTTATTAAATTAAACCCAAAGAAGGTTGAAGAAAAACATGAGCGTTGTCCCTATAGTCAAAACCAGTTAATCGTTTAAAATTACTAGATCAGATTTCAATTCCCATTTCTGATCTATGATTACTATCTTGAGTGATGGGAGGTATAACCAAAGACATCAACGAAGTACCATGTGGAAAAATTGAAACATATAAATGACTTTAAGTTTTTTCAGTACAGGAATTGTAATATTCTGCTATTAGGGGGGAAAAAACTTACGTATGTAATCAATTCCCTGGCTATGGTTTGTCCGTTAGGAGTAAATAGCACAAAGCTGATAATCAGATGCATAACAATATGTTTAGCTGCAGAATGATTTACACTGGTTTTGCTGCTGAATAAAGTTTGTAGGTCTGCAACAGAAATGGTTGGCATCCTTGAGAGGCTTGTCAGATAGTCACATACAGATCTAGCTTTTACCTGTTGACAACAATTGGAAGGAATGAAGGGTTAGCTGAAGAATAAAAGTCATATTCATTTTATGAAATTTGTAGAAAAGTACAGACTGGATTCGTAGGCTGATAATGGGAAGTCATGAGAGTGGAGAAGGGAAGGAGACTATGGGCTAGAAGAGGAAAGATACAAAAGATTTTTTTTAATTGTCTCTTTAGCCTTGAAAAACTAAAGCACTGCAGGCCGTGATCCAGAATTTGACCTGTGTGTGTGTGTGTGTGTGTGTGTGTGTGTGTGTGGTAATAAAAGGAAGTGGCAAAATCCACAGAGCAGAATGAAGGTAGATTGTTATATTGTGGGGAAAAGAACAGAAGGTTCTTTGAGGGCTCACCATAATACTACAACTACAAATCAATTAAACTCCATGCAGTTTGACTTCTTCTGATAAAAAATTGTGATAGGAATTCAAGTGTTTGGCTTCCTCCTACTATTGTTGTCAAAAATTTCCTTCACCTCTTCAAGCAGCCAGAACAAACAGTTTCTGGAGCCAAAATGGAAGCAGAGTTTGATGGTCTGTGCATTAAAAGGAAATTATTGGCCAGATAGAACTTAAAATATTTACTACATAAAAGCCATGTCAGGGATGGAAAAGAAATAAAAAGCAATATGGAAATTTCCTGCCTGCTGGCCTTTAATTTTAAGCAAATGATTTCCTTATTCACTTCTATTTACATATATATAAAATATATATCCTTTTTAAATATCTTTATCTCAAAGTTATTTTTAAACACACAATGCACTCCTTTTCTATTGTCAATCACTACATAGTATTGCATGAAATGTGCCCGAAGTCAAATATTTACATATATAACACAGTTATCCTTGCCATCACAGATTCTTGGTAACTCATAACATAAAAACACAATGATAACATTTGTAAAATAAAAATGACAATCAAAACAGGCAAAACCAAAGTCCAAAAGGCAGCTGGTATCAGCCCTTAACCGACCTATGAGAGCCAGCTTCGTGTAGTGGTTAAGGCACCAGGCTAAAAACCAGGAGGCTATGTGTTCTAGTCCTGCCTTAAGCATGCAAGCCAGCTAGGCAGCCTAGAGGTTATAGTGGCTGAAATCTACACTGTAGCCCTCTGCATTTTTGTGACCTACTTTTCTCAAGAAATAAGATTATTCAAGGGAAGCCACAACAAGGAAGTAGCCAGCACTGGTTTCTTGAACTTCTGAAGGATGTAAAAGAAACCAGCTAGATTCACTCTTGGAGTTTGCATTAGTGGGCAAAATACATTTAGACCTGGCAGCAAGACCAAAGCCATGGATCAGCCTTGTTGAATATCTGCTTTATCCTAATCCACTAAACAGGATAGAATACAACCATGTTGCTCAGAAATAATCATGGTTAACTCAATTATCACACCAATTATTCATAACACCAGTGTTTATAGAAACCTAGAAAAGAAAGGCTTAAATACATACATACATTTTAGTTCCCTGATAATCCTGGCCCACATTCTCCAAATGGGACAAGAAAGACCAACATTGACAGGATAAGAATTAACAATGGTATTGAAGGTGGAATATATACAGTATTATTTATTTTATCTATAAAATGTTATGTAGAAAACACCATGAAACAACCAAAAGCAAGCAGGCAGATCATAAAAAACAGTGGCAATTTATCTCACTTCTTTCAAAGGTAAAATTTTCTGAGTAAATTTTCTGAAATTTACTTTCGTCTGACATTTAAATAGAATTGTTGTGTCCTTACACTAACAAAAAGTAGCCTTGCTATAAAAGCCAATTATCTGAAATTCTTGATACAAAGTACTCAGATAATATAAGTATTTACAAATCTAACTTTTAGCTCAATATAATTTCCATACCCAGTAATTTACACAGAAATTCATTTCTAAATTTAATTTTCTATAAAGCTTCTCATGTTTCATGGTGGCAGTTTCATTCTGTTGTCAAGGATTAAATATTTCTTTTTCTTTGTGGAAATTGCTGCAGACTTTTTTTGGGGGGGTAAACCCTTTTATCCTTAATTTCTTAGGCATCTGTGTTGCAACTATAGAAAAAGAAGTGTGGGATGGAAACTATTTACTGTAGAATGTTAAATTAGGATATGAGTAGCTACAGAAATTAAAGGTGCAAACAGAAGCTTGATAATTTAATGAAAGAGGACTTGGGAAGTAAAGGAAATGACAATTAGCATTTATAGAAATCACAAATATTTTGTGGTGCCATCTGTTGTGCTATTGTCCACCAGCCAAAGTCCACCTTAGATTCTGTTACTAGTAATACCTCTTTTGCAATTATATATTTGATACTATATTTCAGTAAAGCTGCTCCCATTCAAGGAGACTTTTCTATGCATATTCTAATGTATATTAAGCATTGGAATTGCTTAATATACATTGAAGCGCAATCAAAGCATAAATATTAATATGCTTTGTAAGCTATCCTTGAGAGAAGCAACTGGAATGTTCAATTGTCATCACTACATAGATCACCTGAAAATTGCTCATAGCAACTTGACTGACTTAACTGTTCTCTGGCCTTGAGCCAATGGACCACCCAATTGTCAGCTCTCCTGAGAAATGTGAAAGAGACAAAACTAATGAGAATGTTTTAATAAGAATGTAGGAGAGAGAAAGAAAACAAAGACAAATACTCTGCTTTAGACCAGTGTTTCATATGTATAATAGGATGCAGGACAAGTAGTCCTTGAGTTATATCTATTTGTTCAATGACTGATCAACATTACGATGGTGCTGAAAAACATGGATTTACAACTGGTCCTCAAACTTCTGACCATTGCAGCACCCCTGTGATCAAAATACTGGCCAACTTGCATTTACAATGCCCCCTCCCACCTTTGTCATCTTCTTTGCTTCCTCCCCTCTGCTGGGCTCGCCAACTCTGGCTGCCCTCAAGAACTATGGCGCACGGCCTCTGTGCATTGTATCCCCACCTTCTCCTCCAGATAACTTGCCAGGCAAGAAGCCTTTGACCGAGTAACCACCAGGCATTCAGCCATGTGCAGGGGAAGCACCACAGAAACATCCCCACATTGCTACTCAGTGGGAGGACTGTCCCACCCAAGAGTGGCCTGCAGAGAATGTTTGCCTTTCCCTTTTCTTCTCACTGAGGTGTTAATACTTACCCATCTGTACTCCCTAACATCCACCTTCCCCACCCCATCCCCCATACCTGCTGACATGCTTCTGTGGGACTCCTCTTTCTTCCCATGTCACAGTCACATGAGGTCCTCACTTAAATAACCTGCATTGTCTTGGGGTTATGATAATAATTGGGATTGCCATTACCAAGTGATGTGGTCATCTTATGTGGCACTTTACAAATGCATCATTTAGTAACAACAATTCTGGTCCCATTTGCCCTTGTAACCCAAGACTATCTGAACTAAATGACATTTCACTTGTTTTAAAGTAAGCCATCTTAAGGGGCAGGATAAAATTCAATAATATCACTAAAATAATAGCACCCCTACATCTTTATATTAAAAAGTATTTGGCAATAAGTCAAATAAGAATACAGAAAGAGCCAGTAGTTCCTTTATCATAAGATTAATATTAAATTTGAAAGCAACATAAGATATATAAGATTAACCTACTTTCTCCATTAGTAATCATTATAGAACTACCCTCTTATTACTAATACTCAAAGTCACACAATGAGACTCTCAAAAGCTATAAAACCTTCTCACTAAATAATTTAGAAGAACTGTCAGAGAATATAGTTGGCTGAATACAAATCTTCATGGATCTTAACACATGCCAAGGGACTATGGATACTTTGTTAGGCCATTTCATTCTCATTCATCCAATCCTTTAAGCCACTCTTATTTTTTATTCCTGAAGACTGTTCTAGCCTATAAAATAAAGCTAATGAAGAATGCTTTAGCAATGATTTCTGAGCTGTTTTGCAAGCATTGTCGCAAAAACATCTTTGTTTTTCAAAACATCATTTATAACCATAGCTAGAACTTCTTACCATTATTTGAGTTCTCTGCTGAGTCACGTTGTTTGGAGTATAGTAAAATACCAAAAGCCACAACAAGTTAGAGGACTCTGCTTGTGACAACAGCAACTGCTTTGCTGCAAGATCAGCCCATTCTCCAAAGTGAATCAACAAAAGCCAGTTGTTGAAGGCTTCATCTGAAGACCTGGAATAATACCAACATGTATATCAGCCTTGCTATTTACAGTGGTACCTTGGTTGTTGTTGTTAGTTGCGCAGTCGTGTCCGACCCATCGCGACCCCATGGACAATGTTCCTCCAGGTCTTCCTGTCCTCTACCATCTTCTGGAGTCCATTTAAGCTCACTCCTACTGCTTCAGTGACTCCATCCAGCCACCTCATTCTCTGTCGTCTCCTTCTTCTATTGCCCTCAATCTTTCCCAGCATTAGGCTCTTCTCCAGTGAGTCCTTCCTTCTCATTAGGTGGTACATATCATTAATTGGTTCCAGGAGGCGTGATGAGTACCGAAAACAATGAGTACTACATACATTTTTCCCGTAAGGAATAATGTAGTGAATAACAAGGCAGCCAACATTGACAATTCTAGCTTGTGTGTTGTGTACCAAACAAGTACCAGGACAAAGTTTTAATGTCAAAATGGGCCGAGTACCAAATTTGATGAGTTTCAAAGCAGTTGAGTACCAAGGTACCACTGTATTAGAATATGACTTAAGTTCTCAGAAGGCTCTAAACTGAAACTATTAAGATTAGCGAAGTTTTTTTATTTGAAGAAGATCAATGGGAATAGTAATATGCAATAGTGCTAATTTTACACTAACGAAAATAATGCATTGAAAATAAGTTTGTTTCCCATACATGGTAGCAAATTACAAAAAAAGGATCACTCACAAGCTAAGACAATTTTTTAAAAAGTAGAAAGGAAAGCAAGTCCACTGCTACTTACTCAGAGCCCTTGACTTCTACTGTTGTTTTGAGCATTCCAGCAAGGTGGTCTAAATGCTGATATAGACTATTACCAGGCAAATCTAAAGAGAAATGTGAACACCAGTATTAAGCATACTTGATGCTTACTGAACTCATATTAACTCAGTATTATTGAGTAACATGAAAAAAATGTAAGTGAGCTTACCTGAAGGAGCTTTAAGGAAAGCTATCACAAGTGAGTGTGGATTATGAGGAAAATAGGCCTTCAGTGGAAATTTATGCTGAAATGAAATTATTATTATTATTAATTCTAGTTATCAACGACCTAAACCAATTTATGAGAATCTTTAAAATCTGCCATAAGAGAAGATATGCATCTAAAACTAAAAACTGCCTTTTGTACTTAAAATACATGCACAGAAATAGATTCTTTAGAAGAGACTGTATAATTGGCCATTAAATTCTGTGACAAAATAAATAAAAAAAAAGGTTTTCTACAGATATGTAGTGGCATGGGATAAGAAAGCCTATTTTACTATGCAGCTTCTTTCAAGTAATCTTTCTGCATGATTTGGGTTATAAAGTCTACAATCAGTAACTGAAGCTCACCATGGTTGGGGAAAGCTACTTTAATGCATCAGTATCCATTTCATGAGAAACAAAAGATATCAAAGCTCACAATTTTCAATACAACCATTGGAATCCATGTGAACTACCTGATTAATAAAAAATAATTCTGCAACGGGGGGAGGGGGAAACAGCAATAATTGTTTAGAAATCCCACTTCAAATATTTCCCGAATTAGGGTAAATGAAAACACAATGATACATATGACTCATTGTCTGGAAATACAGAGAAGTACATGATTGGATGAATAAATTATACTTCCTTATTCTGTAACATATGTAAATCAAGATAAGAAATCGTAAAAGTTTTTTTGTTAAATGAAAGTTATGAAGGAATTACTACTTCACTGAAGATGCTTGTAAGGTAACAAAAAATAAAGAATTTCTTCAACACATGATTATATTACTTAAAGAATTCATTTAATAAATGGCTTTTAAGAAGATTAAGAAAGCTTCATCCTTTATCAATGATTATCACAAAGGACAAATTTTTCAATACCTGATGGGAGGAAACAAATCAACACCGGGGGGGGGGGGGAATTATAGACACAGACATCTTAGCCTATATCAGCAAAAAAAATATTTTATTTTCATTCATTCTGTCTTGATTGTACCAAATGATAATCCTGCAAGCAAATATGCTTAGTAAATATTAAAATATAAGATAATACATATTAAGGAGCTGGTAAAAACCATGATGAAATCATGTGCATCATCAAGATATCACACAAATAATGCAAATTAAGTGATTGGACCAGTCATGTCATGATGCAAATATAATTACATCATATGCATAACTGTGACCTGTGTATTGTCACTTTCCCACATGTCTCTCTTCATGGATACCCATGATTGCATAAATGATCTCTTGCTCTAAATGTATTAGGAAGCTTATGTTATGCTGTTAAGGCACATGCTAATAGTTTATTCATAGTTTAGGAATGTCAAATATTTGTGCAGTATTATATTAATGATGGCGAACCTCTTGGGTTTGGCATGTCAAGAATTCAGAAGATGCCTAACTGGTGTGTCATAGACAAACATCTCTGAACAAAAGAGAAATAATTCTCTATTCCCTCCCCACCAATCTAGGCCACTCTGAACAACAGCACTTGGCAGCAGCACCAAGGCTGGGCCTGAAATGGAGCCCAGGCCTTGATTTCAGTCCTAGGCACCACACTGCCACTCAAAAAGGCTGTTTTGCACCATTCCCCAAGGCACGTAAGCCTTGGGGAAAGGTGCAATTGTCTCTGTGGCCTAGCGTTCCCCAGGATCTTTTGTGCGCTGCTTACCTTCAGGCGGTGTTCTCTTTCTGTTGACAGCCCCTACCTGAGGCCCTTTGAGGCCTTCATTCTTAAAGCGGCTAAGAGAATGCTCTTCCATGGCCTCCGTAGCCTCAGAAAAGCATGCAAAAGCAGACCCCATTTTCTTACGATTTTTGAGACTCTGGACCCTGCACAATAGCACTCTCCATTCTCACATGGCCTCTGTAGTCTCCAAAAATGACATGAGATCAGGCATGCTTTTGAGAATAGTTGTTATCGGGTGTTTGTGAGCACAGATGTGTCACCCAAAATGTTCACGACATGTCATCTTTGATACACATCATAGCTTTGCCATCACTGACCCATACCATGGAGATGGACAGAACTCAAGTCTGTTCAGGACTAAAGCGTAAACAAATAAAAAGCCAGAAAGCATTCCTTTCTGCCTGCATACCATACCAATCCCAGATTTTTCCCTAAATTGTAACAGTAAAAGTAAAAAATTGCGTAAATAAAATGCCAAAACATATTAAATTATTAATATTTAACATATTAAAAACAGCTTAACAACGAAGCACATAAATAACAAAGTGATTAACACAGTTGGCTTCTGGCTATTTAAAGGGTGTGGAGTTAAGTTTAAGTTCTCCACCCAGCCACCCCATTCATGCCAAGGCAGCAAAATTTGCTGCTGCCATATAAGCAAATTTAATGGGTGTGGCACCTATACATATTAACTTAGCTGCAATTTTACTCCTAATTCATACCCTTTGGAACTCAAAAAGAGATTTAATTACAATGCTAATTAGAATTAATTACTGCATCATTTGCAACATGAATAACCACTGATCAATTGATCTCCCTCACAACATGGAAAAACCACTGGAGCATTTATTAAAGGAAATTTTTGAGCAGAGAAATATTTCTGTGGCCCAAACTTAAGTTTTCACAGCTACTTTAACTGACTAAAGCAAAAAGGAACGCTTGTAAAGTTATTATAGAGAGTAATACAAACCAAAGGAAATGCCAAATGAGGTTAGCTATAAACCAATGATGGGTTTTAGTTGTTCATTATGTAAATCCAAGGAACAGAAAAGGTCATCTGAATGCAAAAAAATTTAACATCTTACTTCATATTAAAACAGATAGCTGTTTTACCCTAGATCAGACATGTCAAACTCGCGATGTCACGTGATGTATCAGAGCTTTTCCCCCATTGCCGTCAATGGGGTGGGCGGGGTTTCCTGGTGACGGGTCCGGCCCACGGGCCAGCAGTTTGACACCCCTGCCCTAGATGATGGACCAGTAAGATTTTCTATAAGTTATAAAGATGCATCTAAAGTTTCCACACCATGTTCAATTACATCTGCACTGAAATATATAGTGAATATTGATGTTAGCTAAGTAACATGCAGATTGAAAGATATTTATTGGCTTTGTGACTAATTTAAATTTGATATCATTTAAAATTCTGAAATGGATGTTAGCAACCATTTACTGCAATCTAAAGGTATTATTTGGGTTGTTATACTTGTCCACTGATCTAAACTTCAAAATTATTCTTTTGCCCTAAATTTTGAAGCGTTTCATTTTTAAAAAATAATGAGAAAGCAACTTGACTAACCTGCTTATTATTCTCATGGTAAGCTTGAACAAAGCACTGTGTAAACACCTGCATTACAATCATTATTTCTTGAGCTCCAGCAGTTTCCAGCAGTGCATTCCTGAGCAGTGAAAAGTTTAATTACGACAGGTCAGATTATGAGTATGCCAATCACACAGTCGCTAATTGAGAGAGGGAGGCAAAAAAAATACCCAAACAAGAACATTCTTCCCAGGCCTCAAGCTTTGGGCTTAACTCATCTAGCTTTTAGACGGCTTGGGAAGTGAAGAAAACCCCAACTTCATTTTGCTTGTCCTTGAATATGACTATATTAAACACCTGTCTGTTACTGCCGTTAGAACAAATCCTTCTGATGATGTCGGAACATTGTTTTTCAACTGCAAATCATATGATCTACTATATCTACTATAATTGAAGTACACAGTTAAGTTTCTTAAGTTACAAAATCTCACACCAGAATGTTTGTAAAATTAAACAAATAGTGAAAATGGCAATAGAAAACATTCCTGTGCATTCTGTTACAATATTCTTTCATTTTCCTTAATCCCTAATATTTTAGATACCCTGCTGGCTTTGGAAATTGGAAGTATAATTATTTAATGAGCCAATAAGTATATTTTTGATGTGCAGCTCCACAAATCCCATCAGCAATTTCATATAGAAACGATGAAGGTATTGGATAAACTGTTTTACCAGCCTCACTTATTTACCAGTCTTTCCAATTCTGTAACTTTGAATGCTTGGGAAAGGAAAAGGATTGGTTCTAGTGAAAGTAACCATTAAGTGAATATAACAAAGGGAGGGGGAAGAGTAGAAATCTTTGCATTTACTGAACAAGAGTTTGCATTTCTAATCCCCAGTTCCCCAAAATGGCTGCTATCAACATTCTATATGGTGTACCTTTGCTCAGAAGGTGATCTGCTTCTAATCCACTCATTCAGGCTGAGAGTTTAAGAGTCAAAGAGTCTAATGATCAATAAGAGGTGCCTTAACCACTTAAATTAATTGCAAAGGAAGAGCATTCCATCAAAATAATCTAGGGAATGGGATTATGAAAGTCCCTGCTAATAAATCAGCTCTCTTCAGCTGTATACCTTATCTAATTTCCATAGAGAGATAAATAAAAGCAACTTTTCTTTGCGCTATAGAATTAGCCATTTGTTTCAGATTCTCCTTATTTTAATTATAAATAATATATATTCACCTTTGCATACAATTTGATTCCCACAAGATCAGAGAGACACCAACGCAATTTTCTCTGAAATATTGTGAAGTTGTCTGTCACTCCCTTTTGGGGGGGGGGATTATGTTTAAAATAATCCAGTCTAGTCTTCAACTCTTAGTTTTCCATCTAAGTCCTATCAGGTCAGATCCTGCTTAGTTTCTGAATGAAACAAGGCCACCCTGGTGCAATTAAATTCAATTGTTTACATTGTATTTTTATTTAAGTAATAGAATGTAAGGTAAAGTCAATCCCAAAAATAGTGTTATAAAAGAATCTGAAGCAGTTTTGCGAAAAAGAACCATTGCAAAAATTCATCAAAAAAGTTCTGAGGCTATCATGTGGAAAGTAATGACTCCTGGTTAAGATATATTAAAGATCCCCATATCCAAATACCTATACATACACACATATATACAAATCTTGACATGTAATAATTCGTTCTATCAAATATGTATCTATCATATTCAAACAACTGCATATGATTGAATCATTTTAAATAGTTCCTCCTCCCACATAAATTATATGCAAACTTACTTGAAAATTTCATCAATAGTTCTGAAGACAGCTGGATGACATGCAGCTTGATGCTGCAAAAAAAATTGAGTAATTTAGAATCTTGTAGGGGGAAAAAGTCATGTTTTCAACAATAAGAAGAAAAATGAATTGTCATCAGGTTAGTTTAGGCTTACCACCAAAAAGGATTTTTCCGCCCAAATTGTGACTTTAAAAGGCCAATGAGGCTGGCAGTAATAATAATCAAATATATTTTACTAAGTACATACATACAAAATGAGAAATGTGTTTAGCACAAATTAACCCCATTCAAAATGTTCATTTTATTATGAACTATGCTTCAATTGAATAAGACGTTCAAGGATGTCAATATTTTGTGTTCCACTAGAGCAGAACACGATGCCAAGTTCATAGAAAAAGTGAGAATTTGGAACAAACCATTTCCTTTTCCTAATGCTAGGGCTATAACAGGGGTCCCCAACCTGTGGGCAATGGCCCACTAGTGGGGTGAGAGAGGTTTGCAATTAGGCTGTGGAACCCGCCAGCGAGTGCCCGTATCACTTGTGCACGCAGTGTGAGTGCTCCATTTGCATGAGCTGCGTGTAAAAAAGCTGCACGTGCCGTTTGCGCAAACCATCCCCTCCCCCCACCCCGCCGATCTGCAAAGCCGGAAACATTGGGAAACTCTGGGCTATAAGCCTAAATGGGATAGAAATCCATGTAGATTGAGACCTGCCATCCAAGCTACAGAACAAATATTGAGAGGGAGAGGTAGGTGTCTAGGAACTATGATTTTTTAAAAGAAAAATTATCTACAGGTAGGTCTTGGTTTATGAAGGAATTGTTGTCACCAAGTGATGTGATTGTAAAGCACAATGTCATGTGACGTTTAGGGATAGCAGTTCTGGCAGTCGCAGTCGTCATTGTTAAGCAAGAGTATAATGTTAATGGATATACAAAGAAAGTAGTTTTGTTCAGATGCTTTTCTAAAAAAGTAGAGAAACTGGATGAAAATTAATCATGTGGAGGTGTTAAAATCCCTAATCATCATGTTCAGCAACGATGTCTAAGAAGTTTCTAAGTGTGTTCAAGTACATTTATGGAAAAGTACCTTTTGAACTTCCTTGTTCAGTGTGGCAAAATAAAGGGGTGAGAGGATATATATACAAAGACATGGGAGGCAGAGATTGCACACATGGTCTGCTCTACTCTGTTCAGCAAGACTAAACAAGACTTTGCAAAGTTGAACTTAAGATAATGCAGTAGTTTCCCTCTTCTAGCCTTGTAAGGCTAAACAAAATTAGCAAGTGGTCCAATATCACCTTTTGAGGGGCAAGCTTCATTAGACGTGTACTGTTCCAGCAATTTCCATTTTTTATTTTTTTTAGGAGAGACTAGTTTTAAATGGAGGTGTTATTATGAAACCAGTATCACTGTTCTCTAAAACATTATTAGGCTCCTCCTATTTGATGAGTACCTGATCCCACATTTTCTTAGCTTAATTCCAGTATTTTATCTACTATAAAAAAATGAGATTCCTGCTTTAATATTTTGTATTCTGAATTACTTTCTAGGATGGGATTGCCAAATTTACATGGATGAGATTCCATTGCTCCATGTTATTTTCTTCTTTTTTGACAGCATTATCAATTACCTGCTATCTTGTGTCTTACAGAACAATTTAAAGCAGAATACAGTCAAAACTAAATTTATCACATTTTCTGTAAAATCTTTTTCTAGTATTCACATTACAGGTATTTTTTTACGGTTTCCTCACTTAATCCACATTTTGAGTCAAATCTCATTGGTTTTATTATGTTATAATTACATTTGAAGAAAAGTTTTGCTATTATTTTTACTTCAGTATTGAAAACCCCCTTTTGAAGTTGTGAAAACTGTAACTAAGCTAAAACTAAAAGTAGAAAAGCATAAAAATCCAGGAGAAAAGGAGAGACATCCCAACTTTGCAAGTAAAATCCCAATTTGTCTTTTTCCTTTTAATTTTATTACCTCATTTTCTCCTAAAATATGTTCCACCAAAATTCCTCCCTTTCCTGACAAAGCACTTCACTTCCTTCCTCATGGAATCATATAGAGCAACTCTGTCCTTTATTTCTCATCTTCTTCTGAAATAAAGTGCTCCTTTTCCATGTGACTCAAAGTGTAGAAAAATGTGGAAGGATAAAACGTGCACGAATAGAAGAATTTATCCCTTCATCCATACAGGGAGAGGATGAATGTCTCTTTTTGCACAAAGGAGAATAGTTTTAACTTAATTATGGCTGCCAAATGTCAACATGAAGATAGTCATATTTACAACATACAATCTAAAATATTAGAGTTTTAAGATAATGTTGTTTTGGATGTAAGATAAAAACTTTTCAGGTTTCTCTAGAAAATACTTCAAGTGAATAATAAGATAAAATTATAGGTTTCCTAGATATATTTATCATATTGTAATGCATAATATTAGAAGAGCATCCTTATTCTAAAAATTTGGTTCATTTCTTCTTAAATGCCACTATCATACTGAAAGGACTAGATGGCATCTTTTTCTACCATACTATTGTATTTGTCATATTGAACTGTGCCACCTAGTGTTCATAGGAATTCATGGCTATTTTTCTCATATTTGTATGCAAAACTTAAGGTTTTTTTTTAAAGCCATTTCAAATTTTTTATCATTTCGAAGAGGATAGATGAATATACTTAGTCAAAAAAGTATTTATTCTACAAATTGCTCTGTTACGCATATATGTAAAAAGGTGGCGGCAGACGATTTGATTTTCAGGTCATCAAGGGTAAGTATTTTTAAATAGAGTATACAATTTTATTTACCAGTCTTCAAGGCTTTCCTAACAATGCTAATTGTCCTCCTTTTTAATGTTTTGTTGCAAGAAGAGTAGCATTTGTTAAAAAAAATAAAAGAATTCAGCAATTCAACACAATGAGTAAAAAAAACACCAAGTAATTGCAGCACCAAAAGAAATGGCAATTGAAATCCTGTTTAGATATGAAACTCACTGGACATTTTAAAATAAATTACTGTTTCTGGAAAGAAGCTACTTAATTGTTCCTGTGTAATTAAAGCATTTTTCTGAGTGTCTGAGCAGAACCAAACTTAGTGATTTAATAATTATCTGGGAGCTGTCTCTGAATAATTTTACAGTTTACATGCTCTGCAAATCTGATATGCTTTAGAACTTGAATCTAGCAATTCTATATGTGATTAACTGAAGTTTTCTCATGCAGTTTTGGCATTTTATAACATTCCTTTAAAAGAACTTAAGCCTTGCTGCCATTTAGGCTCTAACAAAAAAAGACTAAAGACTTTGGCTAAGAATATTATCCTGAATGTTTATAGGCTAAACTGAAGGCAGAAAATTGCCTTAGCAATATAGAGTGGATCAGTGGACTATAGTTCAAAAGCAGCCAACAAGGAACTAAACAAAGAAAATCTTACTGTATTTAAAGTGACTTAAGCCCATCAAAATCTGAGGGGTTTTGTTTTATTTGTTTTTGTCAGTCTCCACCGACTGTTGGCTGATCTCAGAAGTTGAAGAGGGCTGCCTTCCTTTTATTTAGATATAGGACCACCTGGGAAAATCTGAGTTGCTAGCTAGAATGGGAAGTAAAAAAATAATAGTAGAAAAATGGCAACTTTTTAATAATATCAAGACTAAAGAGCATATTTACTTTTTATGTACTGTAGGTACAAGCAAATAGCCAAGAGAAATGCCCATGATCAGCTGGGATATAATTAGCTAGTGAATATAGGATTTTGTGCCTATTCCCAAATATCCTTTGTGAAGACATGGCATTACGTCCAATTCTACTCCAGAAACAGGAATTTAGAAGGGAAAGAATGGCCAAGTTCATTGACTAGCCAAAAGTGGCAAATGTTTCTGTATATAACTCTGAACTCTGAATAGCAGAACTATTGCCATTGCAGTAACTATGGTACAAGGTAATCCTCAATTTACAACAGTTCATTTAGTGACCGTTCAAAGTTGTAACAACACTGAAAAAAGTGACTTATGATTGGATTTCAGACTTACATCCGTTGGAGCATCCCCATGATCATGTAATCAGAATTCGGATGCTTAGCAACTGACTCATATTTATGACGGTTGGAATGTCCCAGGGTCTTGTGATCACCTTTTGCAATTTTCTTTCTTTTTTTTTTTTTTATAAAATTTTATTGATTTTATAATTTTTACAAATCATGAGTGCCTAATAAACAATGTGTTGTCTGGGTTCATTTTTTACTTAACAATGTATATTAAAATTATTCTGTATTTTCCTTTTCTTTGTTCTTCAATATCGCTCTTAGTTTCTGCACATTCTGACATTTTCTTAATCTTCTCTTCTTCAAGTGATGTTTCTTCACTTTTCAAAGACTAAACAGATATAATTCTTTCTACTATTAATACATATAACATACATACATTAAATATGTTTATTCTTCATATTTTTCTAATATTGTATCTACTGACATTGCTTCTAAATTATAACATCTTTTCTATCCAATTTGTAACTCAATTTTATTTGTAATTACAGTCACCTTATTAGACCAATACCGTTTTCCCAGCTCGTTTCCATTTTGTTTTCTCTTCAGTGTTCAAAATATCTTTATACATTACTATTTTCTCAACAGTAGTTACATTGAGGTGAGTAAAAGCTTCCCTTATTAAAAACCATCCTGTTATTTTCATATTTCCCATCTCATAAAAAAATACATCATTCTAAGTATAAATTATCTTTCTAAATATAGTCTTTTAATATCTAAAAGTTATCTGTTTCTAGCCATGGTAATATGAGGCCCCAACCAATCGATCAAGTCCTCTATTTTCTTTAGTCTAGCTTTCTTTCTTTGCCAGATAGGCTTCCAAAACCGTGTATTTAAATCATCAAAGCATTTTTCCTCAATTTTTATGGGTGCTCTTTGTGACAGGAAAAGCCATTTGAGTAAGATATTTCTGAGGGAGAGTTCAGTCCAGTCGTATTCATTGAGAAGCACCCACTTTCTTCCTCCCTCAGCTTCTCTTTTCATTTCTTGTTTCCCAGTTTCTAACGCTTCTTCTGACGGCTCTATAGTCTGTTCTATACAATCTTCTTTCTTATCTTCAAGTATATTCTGAGGTCTTGAGGGATGGTGTGTTCTTTCCATGTCCGATATTATCTCTGGGTCTTCAGTATTTTTCTTTGTCTGTGTCAGTCTATAGTTTCCTTCCTTTATTTCCTCTGTCTTTGGATCATTTTTTTCTAATCTGTCCTCTATTTTCTGGGTTCCTTGTTCTTTCTTTGTAGTCATTTTCTGGGGATTCCCTAGTTTAGATTTTAACTTAAGAACATGCTCATTTATCTTATTGATGTTCTCTTTAATCTCTTCATGGTTTCTTCTTGAATCTTCTCTATATGTAACTCAATCGTCTCTTGAATTGATTGGAATATAAGTTGTATTTCTTTATGGAAATTATTAGTTCTTTGTCTCTGGTGTGCCATATTGTGGGCTTCAGAGGCAGACACTTCAGAGGCAAACACTTTTGGCTAAATGTGGAGCACTCCTTTTTGTTCCCTCCTTCTATTAATATTTCCCAAGTGTTAGTCTTGTTTGATAGGACCAATCTTATAATCAATACAGTAATATACAACTTAAAATTAAATTTAGGTTTAAAATCATCTCATATAGTTTTTATAGTCTTTATGTGTACCTTTGTAATCCAATAAGTTCCACAATATAGGTCTATCATTAACCAAGGATATTTTGTCACAATTCTTCTGTCCAGGAATCCAAAGATTTCAATCCAAACAATGTTTGTAATCCACAATGTCCAACCATCTTAAAGTCAATCCTTTAGTCTCCCCCCAGTAAAAAAAGAATAACCAAGAGGCAGAAAGTCAAAAGTTAAGATTCAGTCAATATTTGTAGTCCAGAATAGTCAGCAAGTTTCAAAATAGTTATATCTTCCACCAAGTAGAGTAGTCCAAAATATTTTTTTCTGTTGAACTGAAAGCTTAGCTGAAGGTCAAAGAAGCTGAGAGTTTATCTGTATCTAGGCATTGTGCCAAATGCTCTAGCCAAGGGGTCCCCAACCCCTGGTCCATGACCACAGCATGCCAGCAACCGGTCCGCAGAAACAAGCAAAGCCCCATCCGTGGGATGCAGGCAGCACACAAAACCACGCAATCTCCAGTCCGTGGAAAAACCTTTCTCCATGGAACCGGTCCCTGGTGCCCAAAAGATTGGGGACCTCTGCTCAAGCCGCAATAAGCTTAATGCTGTACCTCTATGTCACCACTAAATGTCCTCAGATGTCCATTTCCCAACACTTAAAAATAAACAATTATTTTCGCTTTAAAGTTTCTTGAATTTCACCCCAATATTCTTTCCAAAGAGAAAACCCTTAACAGATTTCTCAGTTCTGCGATTTGTCAATGCTCTGTCTTGTAGAACTTCCACTTTGGTATTATATTCTTCTTTGTTTTTTTCCCCATAAAGGATTCACCCACCGCTTTTTTTTCCTCTGGAAGGGGGGAGCAAAAGTCCCCTTCCTCGCTTGGGGATTTCTTGCTTTATGGCAGTTTGTCTTATCCAGGAGTCAAATATCAAAGTAGTAGAGAGAGGATTAATAATCTCATCCAGTACCACGCATGTTGTTTAAAATGCTGATAATGCTGGTGTTTTCTTTATTCAGTTGTCAATGGCTTGGGCTAGCCATAGAAGTGCAGCTAGCCTTTCCCCTGCCGGTTTGGAGGGCTTTCCTTGGATCAAACAGATTGACCGTCGTCTTTCTGTGATCTATGAGGGTCCCCTCTATCGCCCCTCCAGGGCAACTTTAGGCCCATTTAGAGCCCCCTGGCAGGGCGAAATCAGCCATGGGAAGCGGAGCCCCGCTTTCCTTCGGCGGCGACGCCATGATGCAAACCGCAAGTCCACCTTTTGCAATTTTCTGACAAGCAAAGTCAATGGGGCAGCCAGATTCACTTAACAACCATGTCACTAACTTAACAACTGCAGTGATTCACTTAACCATGGCAAGAAAAGTTGTAAAATGGGGAAAATTAACTTAACAACTGTCTCACTTAAGGAACAGAAATTTTTGGCTCAATTGTGGTTGTAGGTCAAGGATTACCTGTATTTGCCTAATAAATATGCTAAATTCTAGTATCTTTTGGAAATGTGGCAGCTCTAAAGATTTCCTTCAGCACTATTAAGGTGGAGAGTAGTAACTGCGAGAGGGATCTTGAGAGTCCTAGTTGACAACCTCTTAAATATGAGCCAGCAGTATGTTGCAGCTACCGAAAAAGCCAACACGGACCTAGGCTCCATTAACAGAGGGATAGAATCAATATCATGTTTAGTATTAATACCAGTCTATAATGCTTTTGTAAGAACACACTTGGAATATTGCATCCAGTTTTGGTAGCCATAATATAAAAAATATGTGGAGATTCTAGTAAGAGTGCAAAGAACAACAAAGATGATTAGGGGACTGGAGGCTAAAACATACGAAGAATGGTTGCAGGAATTGAGTATGTCTGGTTTAATAAAAGAAGGAGTAGGGGTGACATGATAGCAGTGTTCCAATATCTAAGGGGCTTCCACAAAGAAGAGATCAAGGCATTCTCCAAAGCACCTGAAGGCAGGATAAGAAGCAATGGATGGAAACTAACCAAAGAGAGAAGCAACCTAGAACTAAGGAGAAATTTCCTTACAGTTTGAACAATTAATCAGTGGAACAACTTGCCTCCAGAAGTTGTGGGTTTTTAAAGAAGAGATTGGACAACCATTTGTCTGAAATGTTACAGGGGATTGGACTAGAAGTCCTCCAAGGTCCCTTCCAACTCTGTTCTTCTATTATTTTGTTATTCTGGTATCAGGAAAGATTTCTTCCTATTTTCTTAATCTTCAGCAGAAAGTAGCTACTGGGAAATGAGCTCAGAGCCTGGCCCTTTCTTCATATTGCAGCGTTTATTACAACTACTGCTTCATCTCTAATTGACTAATCATTCACTAATTGATTTCCAATAATAATAATATCAGTAAAGAATTCCAAAGATGGTACAATTCATATTTGTCAGTTTTTTTTCTCTCAAGTTGCAATTTCTAAATCTTATTTTTTCTCAAAACTTAGGGAACAGGAGATAACGGTGTTTGGTGAATCAAACATAGCCCTTTTGTACTCAAAAGGCAGAAATTAACTGAGAAATCAAGCTAAAAACTAACTCACTAGTTATTATCTACATGTGTGGGCCTAAGAGTTGTTATTGCAAAGTCAGCCTAGTAGCTACAAAACATGGCCATTAGGCTTACCCAACACAATCATACAAAAAAGAATTGTGGGTTTAGAAGAACATTTTTTTGAAGTCCCAATTCAGTTATAGGTACGATGCTTATGAATAGGCATCTGTGTGAATGGCTGACACATCAAATTAACTGTTCACTGACAACATCATGCACAAAATCACTTCCTTTCCCTAGTTGTTGGCAAAGGATATTCACACAATGTAAAGTGAATAAACGACTATTTTAGGTGTCCACTGTCAATCATTTGAAAGATTTAGTGTGACCAACTCCTCAAAGGAAAATGAATATTTATAGGTTAGTTGTTCTATGTGTAATAGATGTGACACTTACCATTAGTTTTTGCAATTCGTGGTAACTAGAGAATTTTCATTATCAGTTTCACTCTTTCCAAAAGGATGGAAACATAAGAGCAGCACACAGTATAAACCAGAAGTTACTAGACCATCACACTTTAATTACATGTAGAACCCTAGCTTAAAAGTGTTGCGTATTATATTTCTTCCATAATAAAACTTAGCAATGTTTCATTACCAAGAATAGATTTGAAAAGTTGTTGCTTTGAAATACAGTTCAGTGTGGCATCTTGTAAAACAGGAAGGAATGACATTTGCTATATCACTTATATAGCAACTTAATGAAGATACATTCTAAAACATTTACATAGTATCAACTATTGACTTAGTCATGTTTTCTATTAAATCATTTTAACCTCAATTATAAGCTTTGCTCTTTGTGTTTTTTTGTTTTACATTATTTGTTAAAATGAAAAACAAAAAGAAAACACATTAGTGATTAAACAGTGAAAAGCAAATCCTAAATATGTTATAGTCATTTAAAAAGTTAAAAGTAATAACCTCTCAACTAATTAACAAGAAAAGATATATTACATGTACAAATACCTATATAAAATTAATTCAACTGTTAAACTTATCATATAGCAACCATATAGCAACATATAATGTCATGTTCTCATTTTAGAATACAGAAACTTTTCAAAACCCTTTATTCTGTCTTTCTGGACATGTTTACAACAATTTATCACATTCACTGCTTTAGTTATACAATGAAGTTTTATTTTAAAATGTGTCCTTCCCTCTGTAGACTACCACCAGATATAAGAGGCAAATCCTGATGTTTAATATTTAGAATTTTTTATAAGCATCATTCTTCAAATATGTATTTAGGGACTAAGGGAGAATGGAAAAGCTACCTGAGCTTAGGATAATCTAGTTGCTTTGATGTTATAAGGTTCTTTGTTTATAATGCTATTTGCACTGCATACAGAATTGTGTTTTTTCTCCCAAGGAAGTTTTATGATTGGCTTAGCACATATGGTACATTTTGAGCACTCAAGTAAAAGAGCATTTGACAACTTAACTGTTTATTAAACTGTTAGCAAGAATAATCTTGATAAGAAAAAAACAACATGATTAATCTGTCTTCCTCTATTTACTTTTTTTTGGGGGGAGGGGTAGTTGGAAATTGGAAAGCAACTAGAAGGGAAAGAAGGTGGAGATCAATTTCCTGAGAAAGTATAAGATTCCTTACTTCCAATCTACTCTCCTTTTCATGTTTTCCTTTAATTGGATGAACTGGATTTTGGTGTCTCCCTCTCAAAATCTACTAAATTCTAGAATTAGCCACTCAGAATTTGAGTTTTCCTTTCTCTGTTAAAGTTTATTGTAAGATTTACTTACAATGACATTCGGTTCTTAAGAATTGTAATAAGAATCAATTGAGAATTGTATCCTGACATCTTTAACAATAATAAATGCATCCCAGATTAAAATTGCCATAATGTTCAATAGCATGGCTCACTGGAGTTTATGTAAATAGAGGAGATGCAAATGTCTGGATGGTTTGCACCTAAAGATAAAGAGTATTTGTGAATCTGTGAAATACTTCAGTGCCTTTTGAACACAAGGAAGTTGAAGTTATAATAATGGGAGACTGCTGCATTGACTGGAGAGGTGGTAGGTGCTCTAGAGCAGGGGTCCCCAACCCCCAGTCCGTGGACTGGCACCGAGCTGCGGCATGCCAGAAACCAGTCTGTGCAAAGAAGCAAAGCCCCATCTGTGGGATGCAGACAGCATGCGAAACCACGGCCCCTCAGGTGCGTGGAAAAACCTCTCTCCATGGAACCGGTCTCTGGTGCCCAAAAGGTTGGGGGCTGCTGCTCTAGAGCCCACATGTGTTGAATTTCCAATACTTGCAGCAGAGTATACTCACCAATAAAGAATCTTTTATCACACATGCCATCTCTTCCATTGACCTTGATTTACTGGATATTAATTGTTCAATATTTCGTAGTATTGCCTTCTCTAGACTAGGAAGGTGACGAAGCCATAGTTGCAGAACAGCAGTTTCAGATAAGGAGATATTTTTCCTGTATTAAAAAAGGAGTTGATATTTCTGAATATATTTCACTAAAGTGTTGTGCAATTCTTGCCTTTCTCCCTATTTTTATCTGTTTCCAAAGAGAAATGTTCTTTTAGTGTCCCTTGCTACAAGTGATATTTTTGAACTTCATTCCAAATTGGGAGGATATGGTGCTTTTGAATACAGTTTATGCAGCCACTGGACTTCCCATCACTCTATTTTAATCACCTTTGAAAATATCAATCTTTAAGAAAATAATGGCACAGTTTGTTTCTCAGCATTTCAAAACAAAGATGAAATTCATACCAAAGAGTTAAGCAATTAGTACAATGGAAACTTTGCTTGGTAAAAAAAATCAAAGTATGGCCAGAAATAAGTCCTCTGCATTTTTTTTACTATGGAACAAAAGAAATACCAATGCTCCAAAATCTATTCATTCTTTCTCTACAGAATTAATATCACACTATTAAAACTTGAGTAACTACTGCAAACTCCTAGGTTTTTCCCCCATGACCTTTTCCTGCTCATTATCTGGCAAAGTCACCTTTGTTTTCCCTTCCTCTATATTACTACAGGTAGTCCTTGACTTATGATCACGATGGAGACCAAAATTTCTTTTGTTAAGTGAGACATTTGTTAAGTGGTTTTGCGCTATTTTATGACCTTTCTTGCCACAGTTGTTAAGTGAATCTGGTTTCCCCATTGACTTTGCTCGTTAGGTCACAAAAGATGATCACATGACCTTGGGACAGAGCAACGGTCATAAATATGAACCAATTGCCAAGCATCTGAATTCTGATCACATGATTATGGGGATGCTGCAAAGGTCGTAACTGTGAAAAACGGTCATTCAGTGCTGTTGTAACTTTGAACGATCACTAAATGAACTGTTGTAAGTAAAGGACTACCTGTATTGGGTACAGTTTATTTCTCCATATTTAGGGTTTTGATTTCCTCCAATTTAGCATGGTATACGATCTACTGTGTGCATGCTACACTTTCGCAAAAGATAATATATATATATGTACATAACCATCATGCTACAGTAATCCCTTTCAAGGTATGAAATGTTATGCAAAGCACACATTTGGGTTCTAAGTCAACAAGGCATCATCTGCATACAAAAATACAAGTATTATGTCACCAAGCAACACACTGACATCATCCCGAATATTTTTATCCAGTGTGTGTGTGTGTGTGTGTGTGTATGTTTATATATATATAAACAACCTTTCTTGCTACAGTTGTTAAGTGAATCACTGCAGTTAGTTCTTGACTTACAATCATTCGTTTAGTGATAGCACTGAGAAAAGTGATTTAAAATCTTTTTTTACATTTATGACCATTGCAATCAAGTTGTGGTCAAGTGATCAAAATTCAGACGCTTGGCAACTGGTTCATATTTATGATGGTTGCAGTGTTCCAGAGTCCTGGGATCACCTTTTGTGAACTTCTGATAAGCAAAGTCAATGGGGAAGCCAGATTCACTTAACAGCCGGGTTATTAACTTAACAGTGGCAGTGATTCACTCAACAACTGTAATAAGAAAGGTCATAAAATGGGGCAAAGCTCACTGTCTCACTCACTCAACTGTCTCACTTAGCAACAGAAATTGGGGGCTCAATTGTGGTTGTAAGTCGAGAGCAACTGTAACATGGTTGTTAAATGAATCTGGCTTCCCCATTGACTTTTGCTTGTAGGCATCCCCATTAGAGACTCTATCCTTTTCTTCTTTACATCCTATTAACCAAACAGAAAGGTTGTGGAAGAGAAACAGCAGGAGGAACCCATCATTTTAGAGCAGTAGCAAATAATCATGGTGTCCTCCAAACATATGTGATAATTGCTTCCCTCATCCCCAGGCAGTGGAGTCACTGATCACGCTGGCTGGTGGTAATGCTACGTTTAGTTTAACACACTGGAATATCCTAGATTGAAGAAGACTTCCCTTAAAATATGGGTGTGCAAAACAATAACTCCATTTAACTCTGAACAAAATCTAAAATAAAATGTGAATTTGCTATTTATTGTATTGTGATATAGAGATTTCTACTCTTTCCTGGAAAAAGAAAACACTTTCAGCATATTTCTATAAGTGGCCACTTTATCTCTACTGAATATATGGATAAGACTAATATTTTATGTTAGGCTAACATTTTTCAAAAGTATCATCTGAATCATCATTACAAAAAACATCATAGCAGTGGCAAACAAGTTATTTTACAAATAAAACACATTCTTTCTCAATTTACAAAATGAAATCCATCTGTAGAAACAGATTTCCAACATTTGCATCAATTATGCAGAATGCACAAAAGCTCATCAAATGAGGGAATTATCAAGGTAGTTTATAAAAAAAATAAGCAAAACCCATGTCTGAGAACCTATCCATAAACTATTAATAGATCCTAATACATTCTTAGTCCAGCACAGATATATAAAATTAATTTTCAACAAATAGGGTTACTGAATTAGCATTTTTGTTACTAGACAAGAAAAGCTTCTTATTTTGGAGCCTACTTACCGTAGTATAGCCTCATTCACTGCTTCTAAAAACTGAAAGTGAAGCACTTCTTGTGGTCCATGATCATGATAGTTAAGGAGAGCTTCAATAAGTGGTTTTATATCAGGCAGAGTTATAAGAGGTACACAGAGAAGAGACATGGATGTTACTCGACAAGAGATGCTGTAGAAACAAAATTAGACCTCTTACATAGATGAAGAAACTTTTAACTGCCCAGTCACTGGGAGCTGGGCAGTATATAAATTTAATTTTTTTAAAAAATATTAAATTGTTCGTTAAATACACATTGTCAAGAAGTTCTATTTACAAAATGGCAAACTTACAGCACATAACATGCCTCTTCACAAGATTCACACTGCCAGATTTTGTGTGGCAGTGTGTAAAATCAGGCAGACTAACTAAAAATAAATGAACTTGCCTGAGGATAGAGAGAGCCAGATTCGGCTTAGGCTCAGCACTAACCATTGGTTACTTTTTAACCTCTTTTTTTATACTTTGGTGTGTACATGCCATGTCAGCTATTGTGTATGACAAAAGTCTGTAAGAGAAATTTATAATCCTGAAATCCCTTTTGGATGATTTTATTTTTTTATCTATCAGTATTTTTTTATATTTGAACTCAATGTTGCTCTTTTAAAGTTTATATTACTAGTATTGCTCATTTTAATCTCTTTTCTGTTTTGTCATACACGTGTAGCCTGAGCAAGCATCCTAGTATTTTTTTTATTTAATAGTCTTTTAGCCAAAATGCTTTGTTTGTATGCACCTTTCCTCCTTAGCTTGATAATGTCAATTTAGTTTTCAATATTTGAATATCAATTCACTTAGGCTGCTTCATGACTGCAATAAAGTTTTTTAGTAGTGAGCTCTAAACTTCATTCTTTTCCTGCTGTAACTAGAAACATTCATAATGGGGGGAAAATTAAGAATTTTAGTCCAATATATCTGGAGGCATTAGGTATTTCTATATGGCAAACATGACAACCCAAGTCTCCAAGCCACCCCCCACCCCGCAAACCACTTTTGATTATAGTTGCTGAAAACTTCAATTTTTAGCTGAGGAAACACTCAACATTAATATTAATATTATTTTAAAAATAAGTATTTAACATTAGTGTCTGTGAAGAGAGGGAAAAGTTAATATGGCAGTCAATGCTTGTAGAAAAGGGTTAGGGCTTCAGCCTATGGACTGCAACCACATCTTGACCTTTTTCGCTCCCACCATGGATGTCTTTGCTGTCAAAAAACGATTGAAATTCTTCAAAGGTTCCTGGCCTTATGTACTGTAGCACCACCAACTCTAAAAATATTAAGAATGGGTCCTGGTCATCCCATCATAGGTACTACTACATTAAAAAAAAAACATCAAGGCAGACAACCCAACTGAAACCAGGAGAGAAAGTCCAATGGATGACAAATTTTATCTGCCCTTTCAATGTTGAAATTGGTGAAAAATTAGGACCACAAAGCAATTTGAGGACTTTCTTTGAGCTGTTTTTATATTATTTGCAACATGTATCATTTCTATAAATAAATAAAACCATGTTTACGCAGTTTGGAATATGTCTATGTAATGTTACTAAGTTTCAGTCTTAAGTATCTTTCCATAGAACTTTATTTGCACTAGTTACTTATACAAAGTTCTACTAATATTAATACCTACGTTTCTTGACCATTAAATCCATTAACTTGGGTTCTGCTGAGTTCCGTCACTAATGATGAGACTATCTGTTAAATAAATGTAATTATCAACTTAAAATAATATCAAAAATCATCCAGTAATGATTACATCAGTGATATTTTCTCCCTGTT
Organism: Azemiops feae; assembly: GCA_023970755.1. Classification (NCBI taxonomy): domain Eukaryota; kingdom Metazoa; phylum Chordata; class Lepidosauria; order Squamata; family Viperidae; genus Azemiops; species Azemiops feae. The sequence goes on from JALGBA010004290.1 coordinate 2,211,665, forward strand.
GAATTTGAGCTTCCAGGTGAATGAATAATCTATTTGTTGAGGCCTGAAAGATGAGAAAATAATTTCTCCAAATTTACTTTATGTCAAAGAAACAATTCAAAATAGCTTTTCCTTCTAAGAATGAAAGTTACCTTTTGCTTTCTCTGTTTAAATTCTAGTTCTAACAGTGTCCTATAAAGACATCCATTCCAAGTTTTTGCCATTAGGTCCTAGATGTAATATTTACATCTAATTTCATTATTAATAACTATTATGACTATTAATCAAGCAATAATAGAGTATATTTGATACGATGGACTATATCAATCTTCAGCATTTACATATTTAATTGGTTCACCAGTAAACAAGTATAATAAAAAGCTAACTATATATAGAAAATAGGAGAATTGTGCATGGTTTAAAAACATGTTAAATCCAATTTAGTTTTCATTCTAGCTCCATCCATTGCTTTGTCTTGGTCTTTCTCATTTTGGCCACAGAAATTACCCTCTAGGCAAGAAAAACTGGAGTGGAAATAAAGAACTTGCTCTACAATCATTCCCATTATATTCTTTACAAAGAGACAGCTATTATCAATCATATTTAGCAAATCAGCTCTTTGCTAGATAGGAACTGCTGGCTGATCTTTTATGCTGTAAGTCAAAGCAGCCACATTCCTCCATTTCGTAAACTGGTAGGGACAAGTACTTTATGTTATTCATGAGAATTAGTGACAACTAACAATACTGTAGATGCCTGACAACTTGGAGGAAGATGGTAGCTACTCTCTACATGTGTCAAAATCAGGGGTAAATGAAGATTTACTTTGCCGAATTGCCAACTTATACAAAATACTCACATTTTCAATGACTTTAGAGTAGTAATCTACTGAGGTGAAGCCAAGAGTTGAAATAAACTTATTAATATCAGTACCATGATTTCCTAGTCCACAAAACGACAGCAGATGGCACAATGAGTTCTAGAGGGAACATGTCAACAGAGAAATAATTAAAATATATTCCATTAAAAGTTAATTTTATCTTATATGAAAATGGGGAAAGGATACGTCGTGTTATAGCAACAATAATGTGACTTCAATATCTAAAATATGAAAAGGCATGTTTGACTTAATAGAATACAGGAATCTACTGAAAGAAACCAGCCCAAATACATTCAGTAATAAACCTGCCTTGAACTGATTCAGACTAATATACTCTTTTGGCATAAAGAATAAAAGTAGAGATTTTTTTAAAAAAAAGATACCGTATAAAAGAAAAACATTAATAAAAGTGGAAAAAAGCAACAACCAACTCTTGCTTATTATATTTTTGTGGAATATTAGTTGGGCGGGTTAGATACTTCATAGATGTACTTGAAAATTAAGTATATATTTTCTACAGAATAGTTGTTTTACTGCCACCTAGCGGCATACATGTCAAAACTGGCACAATTTTTAAATGTGGTTTGAATTTTTAAAACAAGACTGAATGAACATCATAGTGACAAAAAGTTAAATGACAAGGTACAAATCTGATAAACAGATAAAATCAATAAATAGTCTGTTAATTCTATAGCAAAACCCATTATCTAGTAGGGGAAAATGGTGTTTATTTATATGTTAAATATAAATAATATAAATAAGGCACACATGGAACACTGTTACCTTCCCGCCAAAGTGGTACCTATTTATCTACTTGCATTTGCATGCTTTCAGACTTTAGGTTGGCAGGAACTGGGGCAAGAACTCACCCAGTCACGCGGTACAGGTGGAATGCTGGAGGTAATATCACTCCTTTGCTTAATCTCATATACATGATGTACAGGTAGTCCTGCAACTGGAACCGGGATTGCCATCTCTAAGCAATGTGGTCATAAAGGTGACATCATGTGACTGTATCGCTTAGCGACGACAATCCCAGCTATCCTAGTTGGCATCCTGTTAAGCAGGAAGATGTAGGGGTCTCAGATAGGGAATGCAGGAGTTATGTGTGAGCGTGGGGGCTGCAGGCAGGTGCACATTATAGAGTATGGCTGGTCATGGGACATTTGCTAAGGAATACAAGATTCCCCAGGACCTCATACTCTATAGTGGGGCTGTTTGGGAGAAAAAGCGGCAGAAGCAACTTACAGGACCAACTTTTGATCTTTCCCGCTGCCTTCCTGTTTGATTTTTCTTGTGGAAAGTTGACAGGAAAGATCCCCCTCATTCAGTGTCGTCATAATTTTGAATGATTACTGAATGAGTCGTCGTAAGTTGAGGACTACCTGCAAATATTTGGAGTGAACATGCTGCTTTTGTTTGCTACATCGGTGAATGTACACATAATGTTGGTTTCTGCTGAGATTCAGTGTGTGTGCGCGCACGTGCATTCTGTAGATGATGTCTTCATCTTCAAAGACACTAGCTACGCAATCAACAGAATAGAAGAGCATGCAGAGTGCACACAAATTCAGTAAGACATCATCAAAATAGTTCAATTATTATTACCCTTTCCACAAAAACATCTGTTGATGGCTTGTTCGGGTCTGGTTGGTTCTCCTATGATTTTTAACTCAGTGCATTTCAGAAATAAAGAGTAATTGGCTCTTAAAGGAGTTTTTTATGTTGGTGTCATAATTTATTCATAACTGTACTCTATGCCCTGCACTCTCGCGTCTTCTTGCTTATGGAGATTTCAGAGCTCATTCAAAATTCACACACGCACAAAAGGCTTTATATTGTGAAATGTGTGTGCGTGAGCATACTGTTTATGTTCTTGTGAACTGTTGGTGCAGTCCATGGAGCATTTAGCTTCAAAGGCATGTTTGAAGTTGTTGGTTTGACTTGTTTCCTATGGTTCTTTTATCCCTTTAGCATTTCAAGTGTAAAAAGTTGTTGTTTTGCTGAGTAAGGGTATGTCTATGATCCATAAATACTCTTGTTATTGTGTGCTGTTCAGAATTCTAAAGATGTAAATCAGGGATTTCTTGTATTTCCCAGGGTGGGGCCTCTCTCCTCAACAGCAGCTTTTCTTTTTTTCTTTACTTTCTTTCAGACTGAAAGTGGGGGGTTTTTTTTAGTCAGGTAAATGGAAAAAATCTGCAGGTAACCCTTTGAATGCTGACATGGAGGGAGATGTCCATGACTCTGACTGTCTGCAATGTTACATTTAGCTATAAAGAGCATAACTACAGAATATTTTTATTTTATATTTAATTATATGTATATAATTTTTTTTTTACCAGATTGCCTGACATTCATTTAACATTTTTGAGCAGAATGTTCCTATCAGGTATGAGCTGCTCAGTGGCTGTTGAAGGCAGGTTGAGAGGCATTCTGAGGAAAAAACTGATTTACATTTATATGAAGGGCAAGATGTCACAATATGAAAGATAATAATATGCATGGATGTTGCATGACTTCATGGATGTTCTATCTATTGTTCTGGATGGCACTGTTCTTCACCCAATGCAGCATCTACACAATAAAAAGGCTTCTGCTAAAGCAGCAGATAGAGCAGGCATGTCAAACTCGCGATGTCACATGACGTCGTGCGATGTATTGTGACTTTTCCCCCATTGCTGGCAATGGGGTGGGCGCGGTTTCGGCGTGACGCATCTGGCCCGCGGGCTAGCAGTTTGACATGCCTGAGATAGAGGATATGAGCAGGAGAGCTTTCAGCCAATCAAACAATTGCATCCTTTCCTGGATCAAAAGGTGTGGGAAGTACGTCATTTCCTTGTCATCTTTTGATTAACCTACATGCAGTCCTTGCCTAACAACTGCTCTGTTTTGCGACCATTCAAAGTTCCAGTGGTGCTAACAAAGTAACCTTACTACTTTTCTGTAGTTTTTCCTTCCATGGTCAGATTTTTTTTATGAGGAGTTTGTTTTGAATCCTATTTAGATTTCTGATATTTCCCACAACCCAAATATCTGAAACAATTTAAGATTTTCTGCCAAAACAAGGAACAATAAATTCTTTTCAAATTTTGTTCCTGTTAAACCATAATTAGCTTGAAAAGATTTTTAAAAATTTCCAGAATGCAATATCTTTTATATATATATATGTATGAAAGATCTGTAAAAGTAGGGCCGCGTTTGACGCTGAACAACTGAGACTGAATAGTGGAGTGTGTCATCCATCTTCTGTCTCTCTTTTCTTCTTTCTTATTTTTTCTTTCTCAGTTTACTTCTTTCTCCTATACTTAAGAGACAAAATCATGGTATAGATTTTCTTAATTTAAGCAGTAATTTGTGGAGGAGACAGAAAGGATGGCTTTCTGCCAATTACAATTTCATAGGTTTGTAGTCCGGATGCAATCTAAAAGTTTTTGAAGCCAGACATATGAATGAAGCTACATTCAGCTGAAGTGACCTCATGAGCAATTATTTAGATTTTTGAGAGATAAGGCTTCCATTTGATCAGATTTGGTTCCCTTCCAGTCCCCTTAATTTCAGGATTTTTGTTTTGTTTTGGACAAGAAATATTCAGCAATTTAGGAACAAAATCAGGCAAACCTATCAACAGCTGCTGCTGGGTATTAGCCACCAGATGTAATTGATTTATTCATTCTATTTTATAGATTTATAGACCATATTTCTTCAGGAGCTCAGTCTCTCCACAAAATTTATCCCTCAACAAGCCTGCAGGTAAACTGAGCAGAGATATTATGACTGGACCAAAGACCTTCAGTGAATTTTCACAGCTGACAGATGTGAATCTCTGTTCCCCAGCCCTATTCTAAAATGTTTGTCATTACATTAGCATATCACTGTGGTCTGTACAGTATTACTATTCTGGAATCAAATCAATTATTGTACACACACTACATACTCTTTTTCTCTCATAGAGACACAAACACACAGTAAAACCATGCATTTTTATCCCCTCCCACCAAGGTTAGGATGTTTTCTAAACTAATTAAATGAAGCTTCAGAGTAAAACCAAAACAAGTTCCTTAATATTTAAATCAGAGACTGATTGTTAGATTCATTGCACTTTAGAATTTAAATAAAAAGATTTTAAACAGTATGACAAAACATGTACTGTTCTATAGATCTTACTAAAAAATAAATTGCTAATGTTGCAAAGGCAAAAGTAGTTACTTATTTAAAAAAATTCAGCAGCCCTCCTTCATGATTGAGGAAAGAGCTAACTGACAGTATATGGTTTATTTCAAAAATGTTCATTTCCTTCCCCATGTCTATCTTGTACAAAAGCTACTGGCAAAATTGAAGAGCTTAAATAAGTTAAGGTGAAACACTCTTAAAAAAAAACAACCTTAGGAGATCTTTGGAACTTTGTCTACTTCTATACTGTTGCGATCTGTATTCCAGAAAGCACTGACAATTCTCTGCATACTGTGACCACCCACATTATGGGAAGCACTCTGATTAAAGTGAACCTGGCATTCCAATATTGAATAGTGTAGTCTGCTCCATGTTGTCGTTATTATATTTGCAGTCCTCTTTTAATCACTTTCATGTGTTGCAGCTATTCAATCTACACTGTCCAACCTGGAAGGAACTGAACATTCTTATTTTGCCTGTATGATGGTGTGTCTGTACATATGTGTCCACATTTTGTTATAGAACTAGAAACTCTGCATTTAATTTCTTATAAAACAAAAAAATCCAACATTTATGACAAACGGTATTTATAACAAAAATGTATTTAAAAATAGTAAAACAGTGTACTCTCTGCCTCAGATTTCAAACCATATAAGAAATATACTAAAGGAAAATGGGATGAGAAGGAAACAGGGGTAGAAGAAAATACTAGGGGGAACATTTCAGCATTTAATTTTTAGTTACCTAAACATTTATTGACTAGCTGGAATGACTACTAAGAGAGACAGTTCTTAGAAAGGCGAAACCAAATGATACAGTAGGTGCTTCCAGATGAGTGTGAGAATGACTGCTAACAAATAATAGGAAATGGCTTTTATTTCAAGACAGATATTGGTAAACTTTTACCGATGAAACCTCGTTTCCTGGCTAGGTGAAAGGGGAGAAGTGTAGGTATAATTCAACATCATTTAGCATTTTGCTTTACTTTTAATAATTTTCATTGCTAGTGTTAGCTTTATAGGAAATTGATGATGCTGAATTTTGAAAACAAATGAATTATATGAAAATTTTTCTTTTCCTACAATAAAATTATTTCTGCTATCCATTCCCACTTGATGCGCATAAGATTATTAACTTGTATTTTTTTTATTATAGGGTTGAGTTTGCTGTTCAACTTTGGTTTCACAACTGTCTAGGTGTCCATTTGTTCTTACCCTAACACATGCTGAGCAGTCTCTCCAAAAGAAATTTATTAGTAAAATACATTAACTTATTAAAAATTTTCCCCAATAACAGTAATTGAGACCATCACTCAAATCACAACTATCCTATCAGTAAAGTAGGTAGATGTAATTGAGCAGAAGTTCATTTAGAGTTCTATGCATAGTTATTCTGCTGCACTCACTTAATAGGCCTTGCATGAGGTAAATCACCTTATCTATAGAATTGTACTAGCTCTGTCATTTCACTAAACTGTAAAAATCATTTTATTGAGGCAGACATTCGAAGCTTGATGGTTTTTCTTTGATATTTTCTAATGCCAGGCATGGGTTTAATGATGTTTTGTTACATGAATTGCCTTTATGTTTTTTAAAATATAACTTTAAAGGGATATGGTTAAAAATTAGAAAGTGATTTACACTTTCTAAATAGATTTGATTCAATGTTAGCAAAATAAAAATTGATATTTCTAAATAAATTCTAGCCACTAGAACTATAAATGAAAAGTACTGAAAAGAATTATAGTGGATTACTGTTATAGCGGATTTTCTTTCCTTTGAAAACCACAACATAAATTAGTTTTAAAAAGTTTCAGTTCTCTGAAAAACAGCACAACTCATATTGCATGATGCCAAGTATTCATTCAAGGTAGACCAGATGGTGATTAATGTGGAAATTATGTCATTTTCATTAACAGAGTGGTTTTACCAGGTCATGGTTGATTTCACGGTTAGTAACCTTCGAATACTTTATCTTTCTTCATTACAACTGGCAAGTAGATCAACAAACGAACATGGGCTAGTTTTTGTAGCTCTTCCAAGAGCACTTAGAAAGTATGGTTTTAAAAGTAGGCATCACCGTTTTTAGTTATTTAGTCTTCAAATTCAAGGTAAAATGGAATTATAAAATTTCAGTAACTTCAACATATAATTTCATTGCATGCAGGCAGATGCAAACTTCAGTAAAAGAATTATGACACTTTTTCTAAAATCAGACCCCTCTATATCTCTTGAAAATCTGCTTGAGTTGAGTGGCCCTCTAGAGTCTAGACAGAATGGAATAATATGTAAGTGCTAAACAGTAGAAGGTGGTAACTTGAACGCTTTGGAGGGAGTGTTATGGAAGCAGAATTGCTTTCCAATTTGCTCCATAAGCCTCATTGACTCATTAATAATGGGACAGTCATTTCTCTTGGGTCTGTCTAAAGAAATAGTGCGGGCTGCAGTAGGCCAGGGAAAGAAATTCCAACATATATGGCCAAGGCTACCCAGTCAGGAATGGCTCAAGTTTCATGTCTGTCATGTCAACCATATACATATGGAATCTGTGTTCTATTCTTCTGGTGATGGTGACCTGAGAGTGGAAAGGCAACTCCGTAGTCATGGACAAATAATTCCCTGGTCTGTTTTAGATTGACAGCTGCTACAAACCTTACACAGATGGAAGACCATCTAACATTGTCCAAAACAGGATAGCTTTGGATATAGGCAGGGCTTTTTTTGTCACAGAACGCCCAGAACGGAGTTCCGGCACCTTTTTTGGATGGAACCTTGTAGGATAGGCAAGGCGGGTTGTATGACGTGTGTGAGTTCCGGCACCTTTTCTCTCAAAAAAAACACTGGATATAGGTAATTTTCTAAAGGTACTAGGGGAATCAAGTAATCACACAGATGATTAGCGAATCCAAAAAACTCACAAGCAATGGGCATGTGACTACAGGATGCTGCAACTGGTTGTAAATTTGAGCTGCCAAGAACCCGAAATGCGGTTATGCAACTGTGAGGGAAATATTTTACAGAAGTGCTTTAGAGGCTGTAAAGCATCCTTTTCAAGGTTATAGTAACTTTGAACAGTCATTAAACAACAAGTAGTAAATCTCAGACTACCTGTAGTGTTAAAGGTCTGAATGATCTGTAGAGAACAGAAATGGCCCTGGCAGTTGATACTCTAAAGGTTCTAGCAGAATTCTGTCAGTTCCTTTGTTTATTAAATGGCTGAGAATAATGATGGACAGATGGACAGCATATAGTTACAAAAACTTGCACAACAAATCACTTTAGACACAGAATGGGGCTTTTCTTCAAATCCATTTGAGATCTTCCTCTATAGCAGTGGATGGAGGTATCACTTCTCTAACTCTGTTGTGTTTGCACAAAACAAACTGGTGATGCTGTGCCATATTCACCTCATTGATCATGATACTGGGCAAGGGAAACTGGAACTAGCGGTACCCCCGTATGATTTGATTCATCACAATTTCCTTTGATTTGGACTCCCAACACTTGGTTATGGCATTGAGAAATAACTTGCTTGCCAGGTTTATATTTTTCAGCTTATAGATTTTAAGATTGTGGATGAGTATGTGTGCAAAAATGAAGGCCACTGCTTGCTTAATTGACCCTAATTAAACAAATAGGCTCAGACTGGCCCCAAGGTTAAGGGAGATGTTTTATGCAATTGAGCACGTGTCTTAAAGAAAGTTATAAATGCTTTCAAAATCTTCCCCCTGACCCAAAAGACTTTTCTAAATTTAGGCCACTTTGAAATATTTCATTGAGCAAGGTGACTTAGAAAGTTTTGGCCACAGAATTTCAGGATGGAATTAATTTTCTGAATCCATTTCAATTGGTCTTCATTCAGGAAATGGAATAGAATGGCTTTAGTCACCTTGATGGAAACCGGTGGGGAAATGTAGACCTTTCTCTTCTCCTAGGCCTTTCAGTAGATTTCAGTAACATTGACCCAATGAGTATTTTTATAGCTTGCCTTGAAAAGAAGGGCTTGGGGGCATTATTTTGCTGTGGTGCAGGTCCTCCCTGTCACGTTATGCCCAGAAGGGGGTGCTAAGGGACTACTGTTAGACAACTACCGTAGGTCACAGATTTCTTATGTCCTTCAGGTTTATATCTTGTCTCCTATACTATCTAACCTGTATGCAACCATGGGGAATAGTCATTTGGAGCTTTGGAGCTGTGCCACCTGTCTGCCGATAACAACCTTTTCTGTTGCTCCTTACCTTATCATTCTAATGAAACAATAGTACTCTTGGTATACCTGCTTAATATGCTTGATATTGGGCTTGAGTGACGGACAACATATTGAAATTAAATCCAGACGCAATGGATATTTGTAAGAAAAAAAGAAAACCAGATTCTGAATTAAGCTGAAACTTGCTCAGAATGCGGTTGTACTCCTTCCAAAGCAAGAGGTTTGTACTTGGGAAGTGGTCTTGGAGCTCCACTTGTCATTGGATTGAAAAAGGCACCTTTTCACAACAATAGCTAATGTGCTAGCTGCTTTTCTTCCTCCGTTAGCTGGACTTAGCAAAAATTATCCATACTTCTTGTTACAACCCACTTTGTGCTCTATGAAAATTGGAAATTGTGCAAGATGCAATGGCTAGCTACTGACTGGTGCAAAATACAGGGATTATATGATCCAATACTGAAATATCTGCATTGACTTCCAAGTCAAGGTATTGATCCCGGCATTGATCTAAAAAGCTGTAAATGCCTATTTTCTCAGAAAGGAGATACTTTGGCTACTTAAATGAACAGGGAATACCTTTCTGAAGATATTCTTGCTACCAAACGTTTAACAACTTCAGGTAATCCTTGACAAACGACCATAATGGAACCTGCCTACTACGTCATGATGGTCATAAAATGTGACCAACCCAATTTGATGACATTTTTTGATGGTCATCATTAAGCAAATGCAGCAGTCATTAAGTGAACCAAAGATTCAATATGAGTGTGACTTTGCCTAAAACTGGAAGTGTCAGTTTTTGGCAAAACCACTGTAAAATGCAGTCACGTAACCATGGGACACTACAAATGGCAGTATTTCCAGCTGTACTGTGTATATTTATTGTTCACTTTTCAAAAAAAAATGCTCCCCACTTAAAAAACTCTCTTAAAAGAGTTTACAATTAAAACTTACAATTAAAAGAACATACTAAAATGTATCTGTCCAACTTTTTATTTTCATATCTTAGCTAATATTTTGTGTAGCTATATTGCTGACTGCTATTCCCCCCTCCCTTTGGAATTATTTGTTACTATGCTTTCAGTAGCTTTTTCCTTTAGGAACTCCCACCCACCTTGAGTTCTTTTCCCAGTGTTCCCTGTATTCCCAAGTTCTTTTTCCTGGCATGGAATACTTTTATCAATGTTCTAAGTTTTATTAAAATGGGTTTTCTTGAAGTTCAGTGTATACAGTATATTTGACTACAGTCAGCCTCAGCTCTGATTACTTATGTCCACATTACTTTTACTTTAGCCAGTAAGCCTACCCTATTGGTTAAGGTCAATTCCAGGATAGCTGGTTCACTTTCTCTATCATTAAAAATGATGCAACTGCATGGGAGAAAAAAATATGCTTATGCTTTATTTCCTAACTAATGTCAGGGTAAGATCTCCCAACTATTTCATCACTATTTGAAAAATTTGCAATTTGCTACTGGAAAGCATAATCCACATCTTTCTCTTTGTTGGGTCACACATCAATGTAAAATGAAAGTGAACATTTTCAAATCCCTCTCATAATGACACTTAAGGAGAGAAAAAATGTAAAAGCCCAAAGCTTACTGTCATAATTACAAAGTAATGGCTATTACTTTAGTATGTTAATTTAGTTAGCATGCAGAAAAGAAGTCTTGACTTACACACAAAGATTTAATGCATGTTTCTGAATCCTACATTATTTGAAAATTGTTGACAATAATTGCTTTTCAATACAATGACTGTGTTTGCAAATTGTGGTAAATGAAAAAGTCCAGTTGGAACTGAAAAGGAAAGTTAATGAAGGAATAACCATCATAAAGATGGTAATTCTGATTTTTTTTTAGAATTTTCTTTTTGTGAAGAAAGCATATGTAAGGATTTTTAGATTTCATGGCAATTATAAGCTTCAAAGATCTTTCCTTTTTAAATGGCTTCAAAACAACTTTATATATCCTGTTCTAATTTGATTTTACTTTTTTTGCTTTTTTTTTTATAGTGGTTCTTTTAAATTGTCAAATGATTAGTTTTGAGACTAAGAATAGAAGCAAGGAATTTAAATCATTGCCAGGCAGAATACATGGAAATGGCTGGTCTCTACACAATTGAAAATCGAACAGATATTCCTTAGTCCCTAAAAATTTAATGCTGTCTCTGTTTCTTGGAGGACTAACTGGACGCCCTCCCCCCAGAAACAACCCCTCCCAACCCTTTCATACAGGTTCAGAGCAAAGTGAAGTCTTGGTTAGAAACCATTCAGGTGGTCCTCAGGTTAAGAAAGCAATTAGGACTGGGATTAAGCAATGTGGTTGTATCACATGTGACTGCATTGTTTAGCGACAACAATCTAGGCAGTCTCGGTTGCTGTTGAATTCCCAAGATGGACAAGTCATTAAGCAGGAAGCAGCAAGAGTCCCAGGTAAAAGGTGCAGTGGTACCACAGGAGGGCAGGGGAGTCCCTGGGAAGCTCTATGAAGGTTGTACGTAAGTTGGCAGAGGGAGGTTCTATGGTGTGGCACATGAGTGCAGGGAGGCTGAAGAAAGGGCACCACAGGTCCACACAAGCACAGGGAGGCCTGGGGTCAGTCCAAGTGCCTCCAAGTGCAGGGAGGCCATGGGTCTGTGCAAGCAAAGAAAGACTCAGGGAGGGCATGGCAAGGTGTGCAGGAAGGTTGGGGGGAAGCTTACCACAGCAACTTGTGATTTTCCCTGCTGGTTTTTCCAGTGATTTTGCTTGTGGAAAGCTGGCAAGGAAGATCGCAAAAGGCAACAACATTATTGCAGGACATTACAACAGCTGTAACTTCAAGGATCAGTTGCAACTTTGAACAGCTATTGCACAGGTGCTAACTAAACAAGGACTACCTATATTCACTAAGCAAAGAGCACTTCAAATGTTGTTATTGTGTGAAACTAAACCATGATTTAATGAAATGGAGTCACATGTTATGCTATACACAAATGAAAGAATGTGACATGCAAACTGTGCTTAATAGAAACTTGTTTAATTTCACAGCTCATGAGAAGGAATGAAGCTGCAACAGTTTACTATGAATTATTAAATCAGGTTTTCATAATTCAAAGCAGACCTCAATTTTGATAAGTATCTCAATAGAACCTGCATTAACAGGCTCAACTTCACGTATTTTTAGTATTATTCCTCAAAATAAACTACTATTCCATCACAATCCCCAGAGTATATAATTATAAAGCATGCACCTAGTTGTCTAAATAGAAAATGTTTCAGCCTTCCGGTTTTGCACAATAGCGCAAGTAGCCGAGGGATCACGGTGCTCCGCACCCTACGGCCGATTCTTTTCTGTTTGGGGACCCTAAATGGGCCTATAGTCGCCCCGGAGAAGCGACAAAGAAGGAGGGAAGCCCCGCCAACCGCGGAGAGACAGCAGTTGATCCGGTCGTTCGGGAAAAGCCCTCCAGAAACCAACAGAAGAAAGGTTAGCTTTACTCCAGTCTAGCCCAAGCTACAAGCAGCCGAAGCCAAAAAGCACTAAGTTAAGCTTGATCGTAAACAATGGGTTTGGAACTGGGTAAGAATACTAATTCTCTCTCTTCTACTTGATAATTGATTTCCTGAAAGAAAGAAAAAACCCAAGAAGCAAAAATCCTCCAAAAGTGAGGGGGATTTTTGTTCCACCCTCCCACAGACGGAAGCGGCGAATTAAATTTTTATGGGGGACAGAAATATACTGAAATGAAATGAATATAAGACTTAAATCTGGATAAGTGTGAAATTGGTGGAATTAGTTAAGACTTTCTTGGCAAAAGATTATTGATGAAAACAAGGCAATTGCCCGTTTTGAAAACTGAAAAACGAATTGGTGCTGACATCTAGTGGTGGATGAAAATATACAATTATAACTGCTCTAATAGAGGAACTGGCAAGCCCAGGAAAAGATAACTTGTTTTTCTGACCTTCAACGCTTTAACTAAACAAAGAAAGAAAAGAAAACATTTTGGGCTATCTACAATGCAAGAACCATAAAACGTAGAAAGAAAATTGACCTTCCTGGATTATAAAGACTTATTGAACTGTGACTCTAAAGCTGTTTGCAGAGAAAAGAAAACTTTGATTTTTGGCTATCATGGAACATCAGAGATCTACAAAAAAAACATATCAAGAAAAAACAAATACTTTCCAGGAAGAATTGTATATGCTATGTTACAACTAATACAAATGACAATGACTTCAAACCACAAAGAAATTAAAAATAACTTTGAAAATTTAAATGAACATATCTTCAATTTAACTTCGCAACAAAAAAACTCTCAGAAAATAAAAGGAGAGAGCGATCAAGTAAAGCAGACAACTGAACATAAACTAGAAGAAAGAGATCTACAGATGGAATTCAACAATGGAAGGAACTATGATTTAACCCAGGCGGAGAAAAACTTGCAGGAAATATTGGACATGGAAAAGACAACTTATACTTCAAGATTGCAAACTCTAAGGACAAGAAAAAAGATTCAACAAAATGGATTACAGAGCTGTCAGGAGAACTACGAGAATTTGAGAGACAAAAAAATGATAAGAGAAACTAAGAGAGAAAGAAAAAGATTTTCAAGGAATACGAAGGGGCAAAACATTCCCATAAAAACACCTTGACTCGTCTCTTGTACTTACAATATCTACAAAACTTTGGGAAGACCTTTTGGTCCAGCGGAGCATATTGATTAGGAAAGCATATTGATTGGCAACAACAACAACAAAAGGCTAAAGTTAGATTTAAGAAATTAGATGGTGGGATTTATCAGATGGAATATTCAAAGATTAAGCACCTGTTTGAATATGATTAAAGAAATAAAATTTTGGATATAAATGAATTTTAGTTTAAGAAGGATAGGCTCAAGTAACATAGTATTTTTTTATGATATGAGAAATATAAAAATGTTAGGATAATTTATATGAGGGAAATGTTTTAGATACTCAAATGTAATGGATTTTGAGAAAATTTCAATAAGAATGTTTTGAATAGTTCTAAAAGATTAGCTGTGGATTTATTAAACTGAATACTTAAAGATTAAATATTTGTTTGAATATGGTTAAAAAGAATACAATTTTTTTTGGACACAAATGTATTTTAGCTTAAGAGGGACATGTTTTTCAAGTAGTATATTATTTCCTTCTTTTTTTCTTCTTTTTTGTTTTTGTTTTAAGATATGAGAAATGTAAAATTGTTGGGATGGCTTGTATGAGGAAAAAGACTTAAATACTTAAGTGTAATTAACTCTAAGAAAATCTTAACAGGTAAAAATGTTTTCAAACATTGTGGGGGAAATAAATTTAAATAAGAACTTTAAAAACAGGATCTATGTTAAGGTGATTAAGATGATTAATTAGAAAAGAAGCTTCACATTGATGTGGTTGTTACTAGTAGAAATACTAGAAAAATGTTTATATTCAATTGTTATCTATTAAAATATTAAGAAATGTACTAATTTAAGGTTGATAAATGAGAATATTATTGGAAGAAGAGACAATCAAGGAAAGCTACTATGTGGATTACAGAATTATAGAAACTAATTGTTATTGATTGTTTGTAAATATAAACCCAGACAACACGCTGTTTACCAAATATTGTGATGATGTTACAAAAATTAATAAAATATATTTTTTTAAAAAAAGAAAATGTTTCTGTATATGAGCTTATCTCTTTTACTTAACAATGGAATAAATTGATCACACAGGTTTTTCTTTTAAAAATGGTTCAAGTAAATTAAGAGAGGGTTATTTAGGAAAAAAATGCCATCAGATTTTACATGAAAGACTGCAATGTAAAATTCAAGCAATTGCAGATTAATTTAATTCAGAACTAAAAAAATTATGTTGCGCACAAGTGTTTTCTTTAGCTGTCTGTGAATAAAATTTGGATACAATTAGTTTCTCCCAAGGCTAGAAAGATTAAACAAAAATAAAAGCAAAATTATAGAGTATATATAAATTGTTTTCAAAACAAACAAGGGCTTCTATCCAGATTGCCTTATTTTTCCCCTAATTGAAAGTTTGCTTTTATAGCACTCTCTTGCTTGCTAATTTGTGGACTTTGTTCTTTACTTAAAGTTGCCAGAATCTAGGCTCCATTCAATTAAGGGCCATTAAAATTACTTTGGTTTTAAACACCACATCTTTTTTAATGTTCAAAATGAGAGACAGCAGAGTTTGTACTTTAATTAAAGGAGAATACATTTCAATACAATGTGAATCTAGTATGTCTCTAGAGTGGTTTCCAAAAATGACACAGTGTCTATATGCTGTAGATGCTGCACCTTTAAATAATTAAGTTAATGTAAAGCAGCTGAGGGGAGGATTCATTTGCTTACTTGTATCCAGCTGTTGGCCTTCAATTCCAGAGGGTTCTGTGGTTCACCACTGTACAGACAACATAAGCAGCACATCAGAATCTTCTGGCATTCATCTGTGGTACCAATCCAAATAAGGATATTTTTTTAAAAAAAAATCAAAGCAGGACAAGAAGACTCTTTTGCTCATTTTAATAAACAAAAACAAAAAAACAAGGACAAAGTAAATCTTTATGGTTATTTTTCTTCTATTCCATTCTTTCTAAGTCATTCCATTCATCACATATAGACTGTTTCATTCTTCCTTCTCTTAATATAAAACATATTTTAATGTATTTGGAGATGGGTTTAATTGATTGTCTTGCTGATTCAATATGAACCTAGTTAATTGTGACAAACTTAAATCTGATCAGTTTCAATCTGGCTACCTTGTTCTGAATCAAGCCACCTTATTTTTTGCAACTTATTTTATTGACAGTTTTATCATAAAATGTATTTATATACATAGAACAGTTTTATGACATTAAATTCAAATTTGTGCATTGTTTTATTTTTCTAACATAAAAACTAACCCTGAATATCTCTTTCCTCATAAATAAATACCTTCATCAAAACAAACAGGTCCCCTAAGTGTCTTTACATTAATTTTTGCCTGGTAAATAAGCAGCTGTCAAAGCAAAATGTTTGTTAGAGAAGACTATTTGTTTGGGAGATGTATGCAGCCCAGCTCCCTCAACCACTATTGACTGCACTCCCCCAATAAAATGAAATTTAGAGCCGCCATTTTACTCCTCCATTTTCCCTGCTACTGACAGCAATGAAAGAAGTCGGTATGACAAAAGTACTCAAAGGTTGGTGTATTGAAACCTTTAATTATAACTGTTCTGTTAATAAAGAATTCCTCTCAAATAGTCCAAATTCAATCATTCAAAACTTGTCACTATAAAAAAAACTGTAAAACTGTATGTTAAAACTCTATATGTATTAATAACCATTTAAATCCTAAGACAATTTTGCTGTATTAGATACTATTTGCTTACAATGGTATCGTATGTGAAAGGATTTTGATGTGCACGGTTGCTTCACGATGATATAGCAAGTGTTAAAGTAGGACCATTGTTGTTACCAGTCCTGCTTGTTTGTTTTTACATCAGTACTATGTTGCCAACTGCAGAAGATGACCTACAAATTACAAGAAGCCCTCGAGTTATGACCATTTGTTCAGTGACTGTTTAAAGTTATGGTGAGTCTGAAAAAAATCATACTTACTCTTGGTTCCTGAAGTTACAGCCATTGCAGCCCCCCTTGCAATCAAAATGTGCGTGGTTGGTAACCTGCCCACATGACTGCAGGGTTGCTTCATCTCCCCCACCCACCTATTCTCCAAAACATCAGATGGCAGGACAAGAAACAATGGTTGGAAATTGATCAGAGAGAGAAGCAACCTGGAATTAGGAGAAACTTCCTGACAGTGAGGACAATTAACCAGTGGAACAGCTTGCCTCCAGAAATTGTGGGCGCTCCATCACTGGAGATTTTTTAAGAAGAGGCTAGACAGTCACTTGTCTGAGATGGTAGGTTCTCCTCCTCCAAGGTCCCTTCCAGCTCTATTCTATTCTATTCTATTCTATTCTATTCTATTCTATTCCTATTCCTATTCCTATTCCTATTCTCCCCCTCATTTCTGTTCTTCTGGCTCCCTGCACTCTGTAGCCCCTATTGCCCTGCACTTTGCGTGCCCAACTGACCTTTACCATCTTCTTGCTCCCACTACATGCCCAGCCTGGTTCTCTGCAAGGCAGCCTTGCACAGTCAGCAGCTGCCTCGCAAAAGACCTGGTCAGGCACGCATTGCTTAACGATACAAGTTCCAGTCCCAATTTCCATTGTAACTCAAGGAGTACCTGTATATAAATCTGCTCTTATAAAACATTCCTTATCATCCATTTTAAAACTCTGTGAATGGATTTTGCTTTTTTAAGGCCCTTTGACAAATTATTTTTTCATTACTTTGGGCAACTGTTGTTTTTATTACAAAATCCTTGTCTGTAAACATGATGCCAATGAATGTATATGGTTTTATGCTAGATGGACCATTGTCTGATACTTACATTGAAAGTATAATTTTAATAAACACTCCCATAATTATCAATTACTTTAACAAAACAAGTTATAAACACTCACCATATCCAATGACAAAAGGATTCCAACACAGTCTTCCCAATAACTGACCAATTAATGGAAATGTTTGGACTGCAGTTGTCGAGTTCTAAAAGTAAAGAGAATGCTTAGTCTTGAAATTAGTGGGTGCCAAAACATATTGACTGTCCATAACGGTAAGGGATTGGGAAAATGAAAATTAAAGCCAAAGCATCTTCAGAAGAAGTAAGTGCTGCCTAAATGTATAGATAGTCCTCAAGATACAGCAATAATGGAGTCTGCTCATTATGGTCACATGTCATAATGGCTGTTAAGTGAAACATCTCATTTAGCAATCCCCCCCATCCCGGCTCCCCCCAATAGTTAAACAAACATGCAGGTCATTAGGGGAAACACAGGATGCGGGGGTGGGCAGCCCTTGGAGGCCTAGCACAGGCCTACTGCCCTAGTCCTCCCCCACCTCCTCTGCTACCTGACCTTGGGTCTCCACAGGCCTTTTCCCACTCCCAATGGGTAATCCTAAGCCTTAGGCCTGATTCCCAGACCACCAGACCAAATACTCCTCACTTATACCTCACACCTAGAGCTGTGCACAAGCAATCACAACTGTTCACACTACTGTCTTACATACTATAGTTAGTATAGTCACTACACCACTAGTCTATTCAATTGTTCTTACAGAGATACAATTGAAAAATAGAAATCAAGACAGCAAAAAGAAAACATTAAAGTTGTAAATTAAAATTTAAAGTATTTTAACATCTTTCCAGCCAGTTCAACTTTTTGTGGATCAACACAATGCTTTTATAGAAGAGGTTCAAAATAATTATTTATTATTTATTTATTTTATATATCAGATTTAGAAACGGCCTATCTCCTTCAGAGAGGGGAAAAATGAAAAAATACACAAAAACATACTAAGAAAAATATTTTGTTGGTTTCTCTTAACTTACAAGATGAAAGTGAGTAATAAATAAAAACAAATTACTGAAAATGTCATACTGCTTACACCATCCTATGCATTATGTGAAGGACTGAGTCCCAACCACAGTATAAAGACATTTTAATATTTCAATTACTACTTGCTACATTTAACATGAGTTGCAACTGAAATTTAACAGACACTATACCTACAAACACCTAAAGAAAAATTAACCAAATGGAAAGAAGCTTTGCTATAAAAGTAAAACATGGTGCAATTAATAAACATTCTTATACAATCAGGCATTTCCATCTTCTCTTTTTTGTAGCTTTAATGACTAATATTAAAATGGCTTTTAAAATGGTAGTAAACCAAGATAATATGCAAGTAACAGCAAAGATAATAATCACTTCTCACTACAATAAATTCTTCAGATTTGATCCACATTTGGAACAATCCCTAGACATTGTGGAGTCGAATACAGAAGGCCCATCTGAAGCCGTTTTATAAGTAATTCAGTACAATTAGAAAATTTCAAGGGAAAAAGTTATGTCCTCAGAAATATAGGCAATTGCTAACAAAATAAATTTTTCAGTAGCTAATCTGCCACTTGTTATTTTATCAAAAATACTTTCCTGACCATTTACACTAATTTTATAGGCTAACTGCTTATTATCAACAAAATATATTTTAGTGCACACAGCATATAATACCCTAATTAATTGCAATTTGTTTTCTACAAATTAATGCAACCTAATAATAGAGAAGCAAAATAGCAGCAGCAAACTAGATATTTACCTGTGATCACACAATGGTGATCTGAAAACATTTTGCAAGCAGTAACAATAAAGTTAATAAGCCAGCAGACTCCATGGTTTAAGAGATCATTTATAATTTTATAAGTTAAGGATCTGTATCTAATGGAATATATGACATGAGAATAAAAATTAAATGCTTGTTTATTTTAAGGTATTTTTAAAAGCTTGCTGCATTGAATAGGAAGTCTCATGTGAGAATATAACCAATCAAAAAGAAAAGGCTCATTTCATAATAAATCAGGAACTCAGGAAACACATTCCTGTTTGCATTACCTATGGCTGTTTCTCCAATTTGCTTCTATGATCCAGTAATACATTAGGTCAGTACTACAAGGCTCTCTGCTACTGTTAGCTTTTTATCTTGTCAAAATGTGGGGTGCAGAATGTTTCTGTAACAGTCTTCAAAACAGTTCATTCTTTCAGTTAATTCACTTACCATATGTTTCAAAGCTCCATAAATCTGCAGGAGAAATTCCTGTAATTCAGGCAAGTGAAGGCAGACATCTTGCTGAGATTCTAAAGTGGTGATCTGATCCCACTCAAGAGTCTTGTTCAGCCAAAACTCAATGCTTGAGTTAGAGACTCCACTATCTTCAACCATTCTGTCATCTTAAAAAAAAAAAAAAAAGGGGGGGGGAGAAGGAACAAATGAAAAAAGCCTTTCTCTTAGCAACTATTAATAACTTTTATTACATTATGAGATACTGAATTAAAAACTTGTACAGCTTTTATGATGAGATGCATTACCATAGTAGTTCCTAAAAGGAAATGGCTTTGTGTGTGAAAACTAAGAGGGAGGGAATAAAAAGCAATCCATATATCAAAATGCACCACTTTACTAGCACTTGTCCTTTTGTTTTTGTTTACTGAATAATATTTTATGACAAGAACAGAAAAATATAATTGTTATCAATGATTAAGGAAACATACACTGGCATGCAAAATCCATAACCAGCAAGAAACAAATGCAGTCAAGATTCAACTTTTGAACTAAGGACATTCTTGAGCTGCAATACTTCATCCAGAAACCACATGTTTGGAGCAAGAGAAACACTGTTAATTCTCAGCATTCACAAATCCAAAAGCTTTTAAAATAAAATGAATCATAAATGTCCATGTAATATGCATATTGACCATAAACTAAATACAATTCTTGCAGAGAAAGGGTAACTCCTTCTTTCTATCCTTCCTTCTCTCCGTCCCTCCCTCCCTCTCCACTCCCTCCAATGAAATACAGTCCAAGTTCCCACCCTACTCTTTAACCAATTCAGCTGGACATTTTACACAAAGGTGGTGTAATAATTCCAAGAATTACCATTTGGTGCATATTGGTTTGCTTATAAACATGATCCTACATACTCAAGGGGTTTAAAGATTGGCAAGACAGCAGTACTTTTCATAAAGATTTTTCATAGCTTCTTCCACCCTTAAGTCTTTTTTCTCCCACTTCCCACAGGTATAACTAATGAAGACGGAGTAGATTTCTTATAAATGTTGTACGCCCATCTTTAACACAATTTTGCAAATGTCAGATCCCCAGATGTTAAATATACATTCATAAGTAATGTTACTAATTCTGCATAGATCAAGATAATATAAGATGACCCCTAAAGAGATATTTTTAACAGATTAGTGAACAAATATAATTGAGTCCTGCATGGTTTTAGAGAAAGCTGGGGGCTGTGCCTGCCAATTTACTGCATGGTAGTTTCTCAGTTTACAAAATAATAAAAGAAAAAGGCTTAAAAGGCTTTTACAGTGAATGAAATCTTGGTACTACAGAAATATAAAAATTAATGAGCAAATCCCTTTTTCCATTTCATTTGAAATATTTAATATACCTGCATACTTCCCAATAGGCCAAGAAAAACAATGATTTCACTCATACTATGCATGCCACTCAAACATCAGTCTATCCCTTTCCAAGAGGCTAGCAAAGATCTATATACTATCAAAACTAAGTGAAACCAAGGAAGGAAATGAGAACATTTTGGGTAGGGAATGTTTAGGCAGAACACTTTAAAATCGAAATGGCGCCATGTGCATTTAACTTTGGTGGCACTGAAGAATGGAAGGCATCTGGGCTACTAAGGAGCTTTAAGACCAGTTTCACACATACACCCCAAGGCACAAAAATAACTCAAATGCCTTGAGTAACTGAGATAACGAAACATTTTAGAAAGTCATCTGTTATTTTAAAGAGTAGGAATTAAAAAGTAAAAGTTCCCAATTGTATACAGAGTCTACTCTAATGCCACGTAGCATCTTGAGACCCAACTTTTACTAAAATCTTGCAGATTTTACACAAAGCCAGTCAGGACAATCTACAGCCTTAATGAAAGCATTTCGAGGAAGTAAGAAGACTAAACTGATGTCTTGAAAAAGGATTCTTTTAAAAGGAAATGAGTTGGCAAAGATTCTTCTGACTTAATACTCAGAGATGTTCAAGGTGAAACAACAGGATTCTGTTCATGCTATAAAAGCAGTTGAAAAATGACCCACAGTATAAGGTCGCTTGGCACATTAGTTCTTAATAGAGTTATTAGCATAAATTATGGATGGGAACAGACATGTAACCTATGCCTTTGAAGCGAAAAATTACTCCTTCTAGTTTATTTTCTGTTTTCTTAATTAATATTTATGCTGCTATAGGTATGAATATCCTCTTCCTCCAATTGTATAGAGCCCACTACTGACTGAGGTGTTCTTGATAATTGTCATTCTGCTCAAGTTACTTTAGCCTTTCTGGGAGAGAACAAAGTAGAGCTTTGCTCCTCCTACTTCGGAACCTCCCAGGCAAATTCTTGTTGTTCTCTAGTTTTAGAAGCAGGAAACCCTGCAGAGCAATGAGGTATTTGTTACATCCTTCAGACTCAGGAAGCAGCATTTCTAACATGGAACGGATTTATATTGAGTGAATTCTCTGGATTAGTATCTGAATTGTAACACTTTAGTTACAATCTACATCAGTAACTTATGTTAATAGTTTTAAAGGCAATCCACCAATGAGTATCAATTAATTATGGTCCGTATATTTAGAAATATCAGATCTGGGCTGAGAAAATCTAATAGATAAGACAACTAATAGATATCAAAGAGCTGGGTTTTCTTTATCTGGATTTTTGCAACCCAAATCTATAAATGTTTGTTATAAAACAAAACGATAACAGAAGCATTTAACCAATATATTAAACTGATAAATTTTAGAATGTATTCTCTGAGTAAATTATCTTTAGTCAAACTCAACACCTGGATTATTTGGACATATTCATATAATTTTCTTGGCAACAGTACAGAAATTGTTTGCTACTAAGCTGTTTTTGGACTTCACATTCCAGTCTAGACCCCTAGGAATTCACTGAGCATTTTTTTCCAAAGTGGACAATTAGTCATAGGGGAGGAAATGGCATCACACAGTAAGAACAGACTACAGTACATATTTCCTTTCAAATAATTATTTAAAAAATTTATAGTGTACAAAACAGAACAATCCATAAGTTTATATTTAATACCAATAATTATGTTAATCAATATGATCATTTCTTTATTTAAAAATAATAAATCAAGAATGTATCTAATGATGATTTTGCAAAAGAGGAACCCCAATTTAAAAACTCTTTTTTCCCCCACTGTAATTCCTTGTTCCAGTCCTTCCAGGCAGACTTATCTTGAGAGCTGAGAAATCTTTAGAATATTATTAAATATGGCATAGATAATTGTAATACAGCTCAATGCTGAGTATTTTATCTTGCACAAGTGGAAATACCTTCTGCTAATGCTAAGATAGATATAATACAATGAAACAAAATTAGAAAAGCCAAATTGTTTATAATTCAGATATGAAAACATATAATTTATGATGTAACAAATGGAGGCTTGGATGAAATAAAAAAATCACATGGTAAAACTGATTTTTTTAATGAAATATAGAGTGCTTTCATTAATATATTGATCAAATAAAGGTTTAAAATTACTAGAAATGCTAATTTTGAATTTACAGTTGAAAATTTGAAACACATCATGCCTAAAAAATATATGCAAGTATGGAATACCGTATGCTGTATAGTCTTCCTTTAGATACAGAAGATGCTCTTATTATCAAAGGCAGCTGAAGCTTCTTAACCTCTCCCCTCCCCACCCCACCCAAAAATCAAAATGTAAAACTTTAAACTAAAATGTAACAATACCATGTGCCCTAAGAGGGCACAGTCTACATTCTGATGTATAAACCCCTGCATATTTCAATTACAAGTGAGATTTTTTTAAAAAAAATTATAATTATTTTGTACTGCTCAGTACAAAAAGCAGGTCACAATGACCTATTTTGGATGAAAAGCAGTAAGGAAGCGAAAAGCATTTACATTTCTCCATGTAATACTCCTCTAAAAGTTCTATTGCAGTTTTTTTAAGGAAATGAAAAAAACCAAGAAAGTCAAATGGTAAAAAAACAAAGTAACTGGCAGAAATGTTTTAAAATATATATATAATCTATCTGAGTGGAATGGGATGGCATTATCCCATTCCATGATGAAGGCTGACAATTAGGCACCAACTCTAGAATTATTTCATGGGCCTATGTCTTGGTTTCTAAATATCCCAAGATGAAGAAAAAAATAAAGTTCAAAATGCTCTCAATGATCAGCAGAATCAGTGTGTACAGTGAATGCACAAAAGTGTCTTTCACACAATATGCTCATATTGATGATAAAAGGACTTCCAGAACAAGAAATGGCAACGTGAGGACAGTTCTGCAAAAAGCAAAGCCAATAATAGCAGCAAAGAACCAAGACCTGGTAAGTAGACTGGTTCTTTGACTTCTCTGGAGGAGGGAAGGAGATCACCCTCAAGTGCTCCGGACAATCACTTCTTACAAGGAGCTTGCAAGATTGGTCTCCAGTGGGTTTTAAGCAGTAGAAGACAAGAGAATAGCCATCTTGCTCAAACTGTGGTCGGCATCGTTAAAAGGATATTAAGTTTACCTATTTCCTTTTCTAATCACATTTGGAAATTCGTGTTAACTCCTTTTCAGCTATTAGATACCTTCGGATCAATGAGTCTGAAAATACTGGGTGAGTCAACAGAAACAACAGAAGAGGAACAAATTTCATCCAACAAGACAGAGAGTTAACACTGAAAGTGGATCCACTAATAGACAATAAGATATGGAAAAGATATCTTATTAGACAGATAAAAGAAAATGGTTGATGCTTTAAAAATCTAACGTGAATTACAAATAATAAATAGAGTGAACTCGATTTACAAAGGAGGTTTGTTAAAGCTTGAATCATATTTGTTAAAGCAAATATGTATTGGCCTTTTTCAGAGTCTGATTTCGTGCCCTCCCATCAACTCTACTGGAGACAAAAAATTCATGGTATTCCCTATTCAGAGAGGTAAAAACTCTCATCCATGTTCTCCTACGGTCTCCTTTCTATGTTACCCCAAGATGTGCTATGATTGCCCCAATCATTTCCAAACAGGAAGGCCATACAGATACGTTTTATGTTTATTATCTTTGAAGGGATGCTAACCCTACTCGCTTATCAGGATCTGTTTTTATTGTCCTATTATTTTTCCATTCCCCGATAACAAATGTTGTGTAAAACTCTCTCTTTTTACTATACCTTTCTGTTGTAAAGGCTGGTCGAAAACTGTAATAAAGATATTTGGATTTAAAGTTTCTAGCAATCCTTAATAGATTTTTGCCGACACCAGGACTGAAATGATGATGTTTTATGGATTTGCTTATAGATAACAGATGGAATGAAGAGATAATTGGTTGTAAATTAAGAGGTGAAAAGTTAAATTGTTTATAATTGTATTGAGGTTTGAAAGCCACTTCTTTATATATTTCTTTTCTCTTTATTATAGTCTTTTTCTTTTCTTTCATCTAATTTTGTCCTTTTCCTTCACACTTTACACTTCTTCTAGTTAGTATTTTACACTTTACACTTCTTCTAGTATTAGTTTTTACTATTACTATTATAATCTTTAATAAATATTTTATTAAAAATGCTCATAGTAGTTAAATTCCATGTTATTTAATGCATTTTGCCTAAAATTATTACTCTTTTGGAGAAAGAGTCTCCATATAATCTGGTCTAGGAGGAACACACTAATGCAGGGGTGTCAAACTGCCGGCCCATGGGCCGGACATGTCACAAGGAAACTGTGCCCACTCCATTGCCGGTAATGGCGAAAAAGTTCCGATACGTCGTGCGACGTCACATGACGTCACGCGTTTAACATGTCTGCACTAATGCCATCAAAGGCAATCACCATCTCATCTGACTTGATCTTTTATCTTCGATTCTTTGCCTGATATGTTCACACAGTACTAAGAGATCACATTCTTTAACAAAGAATTAGCGTTACATTTATACCAGGAAACGTAGATAGCTATGTGAAAGATATTACAACAAATACAATAGCAAAATATGGAGAAGCAGTGAAATCTAAAGTTAGATCACATATTATCTTATGAAAAGTGATTTAATTTTCATATTATAATTGTTCACTGAAATTGTCCACTGAACATCTTAGTCATTTGTGGATACTACAAAGAATCATGTTAGATTTTCAGGATTTTGTATAAATGCCATTCCACAAAAAGGCCAAAATGAAAGTATTTGTTTAGCAAATCTATTTCCATCCAAGAGATGGCAGTGACAGATCATCTGTAAATAACTAAAACCAGAGGGGGAAATGTAAGCTTAAGGCAGTCCCTACACAAAATAAATTGCTAATAAGATGTTAACATTTGTCCAAAGAGTAGTTGTATTATAGCCACTGTTACTTTTAGATTCTCAAATTCCAGTTAAAACATCTAACAGATAAAAGGTCTTTATTCTACAACTGTTAATGAAAAATTAGAAATTATTCATTAAAGAGCTAAGCCAATAGAGAGAAATATGGCAAATGGATACTTGCTGGATGACTTTGGGCCACTCACTCTCTCAGCTGAAACAAATTGTCATGAGAATCTTGGAGGGAATAGTAAGTATACTGCTTTGAGTTCATGGGCAAAGACAGAATATAAATCTAGCAGATAAATTCACTTCTCATTACCTTACCTACAGATATCTGTAGCAGATTTGTTAATAAAAATACATAATCAGCATCCCCACCTAAAAACTGACAATACACTCTGAATTTGGGTATTGCTTGCTTTGCTCTGAATTGAGGATTAATTGCTTTCCTTCATATAAAGAAACAGTTGTCATTTAAATACCATGCATGAACATTCCCAATTTCCACATTTTGGATTTCATTCCATGGCACAGCATCTACCAGTCTTTAATGGGGGGAATATTTCTTGCAGGTAGGACGGTTCAAAATTCAGCAATAAATGCACCGTAAAGTGAAGATTTGAACCTAGCTCTTCCTGGCTGTAGTTCATCAACTAACCTGGATATTCTTATAAGGAGGTCAAAACCTTACTCTTATTCCTGATACTTACAGAGATGATGAAAAAGAAAATGCCCCATTTTCAGCCTTTCTCTTACTTTGCAACAAAACAAAGCCAACTTGGTTCAATGTCTTGTAGGGAGACTACAACCATCAATAGTTATTAATCATGAAGGTTATATACAGTATTAGCACAAACATGAAATATATCTCAATAGCAGCTGCTGAACAATGCAAGCAAGTGCATTGTAATTGCTTCCTCATAATGGTATTACACATATATCTGATTTGCAACCTGCCCAGAAGCTTCAGTTTGCACAATAAGGGAAGAGAATGCTAGGAAATATAATATCAAGCATTTATCTGATTTAGTAGGAAGTGTATTTGTTCAAAGCATCCTTGAACAGGTTAAATAAAAAAAAATGAGTGGGAAGCAATGGCCATTGTCTCCTCCCCACCAACTTTTCTTTACAGTACTGCTTTTACATGGTTCCAAAGCTAAGCAATTTGCTGCTATATCATTCTGCAAGTAGAATTACAATATGGGATATGCTGTCCTTTCCTCCAGAAAAAAACCATTTATTTATTCAATTATTCTTACAAACTGTCTACTCCATACAATTCCAAGTGGCTTATAATGCTAAGATTACAATTACATGTAACCACTTCTAGCCAAAATGCAGCAGTATGCATAAATAACATCTTTCCATCCATAAAAATTTAACCAAACCAATAAAAATCATCCATCAAACAACTGACAGAAGGACAGACTTTGGGCTCACACTTTCCTGGTTTGCTGCAGGAATGGGAAGATATTAATAAAGAATATAATACATGAAGGTTTTAAAAATCTTTATAAAATTCCCTTATATCTCTTACTCCATTTCATTACATTCAAAGGCACTGTTAAAATGTAAGATTAAATCATGTTTGTTGATGCTAAACAGGTCTGTATGATGCTGAACAATTCCTCCATGTAACAATACTTGCCAGGACTGGTACAGCTGTGGTTCAACAACAATTTTCACGACAAAATGTAAGGCTGCTGCTTCCTCTTAAATCATCATCATCTCTCGTATTTATTTGGCATGAGGAACTAGCATTAAGAACTGGAGGATGGGGCCCCCAGGGAAAGGACAATCTTTTTTATTTCCCATATCCCCTAATGCTACTCCAGTGAGTCATTGGAGGAAATCCAAGAGGCAACAAAATCGAACCATTCAACTCAAAGATCCAGGCAAAATCATTAGAGAGCTTAGTGTTATGTGTTAGGGATTACAACACAAAATTGCTCACAAGAGGAGTGCCAGAAGAATTAAGGTGGCCACTGCGACTATCCGCCTTTTGACTTTTTTGACACATATACTCCCCTAACCAAGATTTCTGGAAGGGAAACACTAGCATTTCTCTCAGCTCTTATTCAACTTTATGTGCAGACATACAAATAAAGCATTTCTCTTAGCAGAGCAACAGTCAATAGTTCCACCCCACCCGTCGTGGTATCAAAACAACAGCCGGGCGGGTAGCGTGAGCAGGATGACCGTTAAGACGCTACGAGGCCTTTGCACCAGCTCTTTCCTGGGAGCGAAGCGCGCTTTATTTCGCCCGGTGGCGGGAAAGCAGCTCCGCGTCGTTTCTTTCCCGCGCGCTCTCTACCACGCCCCCCTCCCAGAGAGAGCCTGCGCGAGAGGCGCAAAATTCCGTTCTAGTTCTGCCCTGGAGGAAGTCGAGGGTATTTGGACTGAAGGGGTCGAGGAGGGTGGTGGAAGTACAAATAGCCAGGCAAATTATGCCCTTTCCCATGTTCTTCATCTAGCCTAAATCTGCGATTATCTTTTTTCCCCTCAAAGAGTTTTCCTGCCATTCTTTTAAAGGGAAGTGCGCTATCACAACTACCCTCTTCCCCTGTCACTTTCTATGCAAGCCCGGTTTTCCATCCTATTCCACGGTGGGGGAAAAACACAAGGTTGGAGACCATCACGAGCTCCTTATTTTGCGAGGCCCGCTGACGCTCAGGTCAGCGCCGGAGAATGCGGAGGACAGACCCCGGCGTGGAAATTTTTGCATCACGAGTCTGCGTGGAATAAGTTTTTTCCCACCGTGTAGGAGAGGAGAAATGCAACTGTAACGGGGAAGGAGGAGGGAAACCTAGAGGGAAAAAAGCGAATTCTAGAAGGAGAGCGAAGACGTCCGAATGATTCCCAACAATTCCGCGAGGGGCAAATGGGGTTACTGATGGGAAACTCAACTCAGGAGGGGCGTTGAGCTCAAGTTCAAGGGGGAAAAATCCGTCTAGGGCAGGCGCTAGAAATCGAAACCGAGTTAGTGACACATCAATTAATTTGGTTCACGTACATCACATTGTGGGCAATCAATATTTACTCGAACCAGTCAGAAAACACACGGATGTTACAATCCAAGCAGCTTTTACTGAAACGCAAGGAAATGCAAAGCGCAGCTCCACGCGCGCATTTCCTCCCCATTAAACAAAGGGGGGGGGGGTTTCCCCTTCTGAATCAGTACGCAGAGGAGCCGAGTCCGTGGCAGTATTCACCGCCGCTGCCTTTTTTGTCCTTTCGTTGTTTCGATATTTAACTTGCTTCTTGCCTCAACCGAAATCTCAGCCCAGGGCTCTGCAGCCGCTTTGTTCCTGCCCCTACGAACACGCTCCCGCTCCCCCGCAACTCACCAAGGCTGCCACCCGCCCAACTTTCAAACCTTCCTTGCAGGAGGAGATGCGGAGAAGCAGCCGAACGGCAGCCTGTGCGGCCAATGGCCGCTGGGTGAGGATGTTGCTCCTCCCGGCGGCTTCCTTGAGCCAATCTAAAGCGCAGAAGGTGGGATTTCCTCGCCGTGCGCGGCCTTAACCCCTTGAGCCCCTGGGAGGTTAGGCGGGGAGGCTGATTAAAAGGCGGGAAAGTTGTCGTTTGGACGTCAGTCCAATATCAGTCCGAAATTTTAGGCTGACAATTGCGAAAGATAGAATCTTAAAACAATCTGAGTAGGGAAACTCGTGGCTACGATACAGAACGTAATTATTTTAGCTCTTTTGCTTTCTTTTCCATTTCCCCCACCCTGCTGTTGCGATGCCATGGCTGGTGAACAGATTAGGTTTAAGCTAGGTCCTTTGTGATCAGGCAAGCAAACTCGAAAGCGTTTGTTTATTTATCAAATTTAGATACCGGACTTTCGCTATCCAATTGATTCTGGGTGACTATCAATGAATAGATTATGTCTGTTGGTCCAGAAAGTATGGATCTGACTGACAATCTAACTAACAACTGATCAAACACATCCAAGATGAGCGTCCACAATCAGTTTGGCCAAAAACATAAAGCAATAAGGATCCTGTAATTTTAGCACCTTAAGTGCAAGGAGGCAGAGAATATAATGTAAACCCAAAGGAAGCATGGAGGGACGTTGCAAAGAAGTGTCCACTGCCTACAGTGGACTATATGTAGCAGTCACACTAGAAATAATTAGACCAGATGGGCAAGTGTATTTTTGGAAATGTGATGTCTGGTGTATCCCAGAACTTCAATTTATAGTGCTTTGTAAGTGATAATCAGCACTTTGAATTAGGTCTGGAATTCTATTGTTAACCAATGCAATGATGTACGAAAAATGCTGGGGGTTTTTTACAGTGGGGAGGTGGGATTGCCCAGGGGTAGGCAACCTTGGCTCTTTTATGACTCGTGGACTTCAACTCCCAGAATTCCTGAGTCAGCTGTGCTGAGGGGACAGGGAGAGGTTTCCAAGCTGAGCCATGTTGGCTCAGGAATTCTGGGAGTTGAAGTCCACGAGTCATAAAAGCCAAGGTTGGCTACCCCTGGATAGTTTAGCGCAGTGGTTCTTAACCTGGGCGATATTGCCCCCCAGGGGGCGATTTCATTTTTCAAGGGGGCGATGGAACGAAAAGGGGCGATGCGGGGGCGAAGGAACGAAAAGGGGGCGATATGGGGGCGATGGAGAGAGAAGTTTTGGGGACACTTGAGACTTTTTCGTACAGTGAATCGCTGTATATCTGTCGTACAAAAACATCAGATCGCTCGCTATTAGTGGATTGAATTGTGTTTTCGAATGTTCCTCCAGCTAGCTTCAGTACAGAACGCCGTACATATGTGAATACGCATCGCTTATCTCCATGCGTGTTGCGCAGCAGCCTCTACCCATACAGAACCATTGGCCAGAATGGGCAGTGATGGAGGGGGGAGCGCTTCTTTCGAAACATCACATGCTGAGTGGCTGTCCCCTGTGACATCAGCTGTAATGTCAACGTAACTGTTGAAACTAGGTTTATCGACGTCCACGTGTGTTTTTCTAGTGTTCAGTGGAGTTGAAAATTTAATTTGCAGGTAGTGCCTTTTATTTCGTAGACCTCTCAACATGGCCGAGAAGAGGAAGTGTTGCCAATATTTGACGGAATACCTAAAATTGGGGTATTCCCACAAGGCTTTTTGTGTCTCAAACCTACATGGGTGAACGATATGTGCAAGGCAGCCTTGTTGAGTAGTATGGCAGCAGTGGTAATAGGGCTGAAGTCAGACCCAGCCTCAATGTTACTGCTGGGTACTGCTGGTCAGAGTGGCCTAGATGGGGGGGGGAGACACAAAATTGGTTCATTTGCTTCGGTGTGTGTTTGTGTATGTGACACGCCAACAAAGAGGCCACTGTTCTGGACAATTTCGATATGTTAATATCCTGGGTGGCAACTTCCCTTAGCTTCAAGATATCTTCTACTGTATCTGCCTTTTACCTTTTACCTTTTATAAACAGTGTACAGGGACTTCCCCAGAACTTTTGTAGACTGGACTCAACTGTGAAAATTTAGAATGGGGAAAGTATTTCAAAGGCACTTGTGGCACAGTTCCTGACACACACATTGTTCCACTAAGTTTATTTAGACCAGGACTTTATTCTTTGCATTATAGGCCTATTTTTGTTCTTATTACTTATGCTAGTCATTAAAAGCAATTAAAGTATGGCATGAATGTGATACTTCAGTTATAATCAGCCTCTGTTTCAGATTCTCCTCTGAGGTATCACTTACTTGTATTGCAGCTGAGTGCACACCTCCATGTATGATTAGGGCACTGTAGATTCTCAATGAGGGACACTTTGGAGTGGCCATTTACGTTATGTCAAAGAATTTAGCTACATGTTTAGTTTAGCCTTACACAAATGTTGTTCCCTGAATAAAAAAAATGATTTAAAAAAAAAAAAGTTAAAGGAAATAAGAATCATAGCTAGGTTTAACAGAGACCAAAGAGTAATATTGAATAGTGTAAAAAATACGAAACATAAATGGGAAAAGTGATTTCCAAATTAATACTGAGTGAACTTTGAGCAATCTGGGAAACTACATCCATGAGGGGGAAAATGTCTGTTACAGCTCACCACAAGTCTAGTGTTCCTGTCTACTTTGCTTTTACCAAGTCATTCCCATGACTTCCTCCATACTACTTGTAACCTTGTTGATAACCTAATTGTTGTGTCCCTTCTCATTTTGTATTTTTGTGGGGGCTTTTTCAATATGTCAATTTGTAGAATGCTTACTGAAGTTGTCCAAATCCCAGAGGTGATGGGGCAGGGAGCCAAGACAACACCAAGAGAGGTTGCCATGGGCATTCTGTTGAGGACCCAACCCCGCCTAATATTGAAGGCAAAAATATTTACATCTAATACACACTTTTATGCACTATGCTTTGACAGATGTAGGATAAAATCAACTTGAACAAATGAAATTGCCAGTGATGGATTATCATGGGATATATCTGTTTTAAGATAGGGGTGGGCAAGTTGAAACCCCTTTTGTAGCCTTTGGTGGACTGAAAACTGACAGAATAATCGCTTCCCATTTTGAAATGTGGAACACATGAAAAAACTATAAGGTATCATATAGGTATTTCATAGTTAAAAAGCAAACAAGGCCTTCAAAGTTATCCCAAATCCTGTTCTACTCACACATTAGATGTGGTCCTTAGCCTCTTCAATATCTTAGGTTCAGTTCTTGGTCCTGAAAGGTTGCCCACCCCTGCTTCAAGATACCACAAGACTATTGCTTGTTGTAGCCGATTAACACTGCTAATCCATTAGATCTGGTTCTTGAGAATTCAATGAAGAATTCCCTTTATTGTCTGGGCAGCAAAGCAGTCTCAGTCCACAATCTGCCAGAATTATAGAACTGTGGCTGCACACCAAAGATTTGTTGCAACTTTGAGATGGCCTCTATGCAGGTCTTTAAAATCCCACCATAAACATTTCATGTTAAACAATGAAGGTCATTACCATGTTTAAAAAGGTTGTCCAGAATATTGTTTCAGTTAGCCTGTATGAATCAAAGAAGATGCAAGCCACCATTTTTAATAAATGTTCCACAAACAAAATACGTAAACAATAAGTTATAATATTTTTATTCATGTTAGAATTTCTATCAGTGTTTGAACATTAATGTTTAGAGAGTTTGTACAAATTTTCATTTATGATTTCAAATTGAGAACCACACTAGATCACAAAACGGTAATCCTAAAACAGTTCAGAATGACATGCAATATTCCACACTCTCCTTAATACTGTTGACCTTGATTTTGTTTGCAAATGGGGTATCATGAAAAGTGTGCGTTGTATTTTATGTCTCAGCATTGTTCCAAAACATAATGGTATCATTGTCACATATAAACTCTTTTAAAAATATAATTCTGTCAAAAGAATTGAGGACTACTATGTACACTACAAAAATAAATTTTCATATAAATAAATTATATGGCATACTTTTATCTTTGTAACTGAAATACAAACCCATTCCTGCTAAAAACAGGCAATGAGAACCAGTCTGAATATTTTTTCCTTTCGACTTCTCACTCTAAAAAAAACTACTGAATGAGCTCTTAATGTAACTGTTATATACTCTCTTCCTATTTAACATTAGTAAGCATTCTATACAAATAAAAATTTCAATTAAAAAGTAAAAACATAACTGTAATAGTGTTTCCAATAGAAATAAAAATCCCTGCATTTTGTTTGTTATAAACTGGCATGACAAATACTGTAAGAAAACATTCTTATGATACAAAAATATAAATATCAACAATTTATCATTTAAAAACATAGAAGAGCTGATCACTGAAATCTCCTTTTGCCAATGTGACAAGAGAAAAAGGTCTATACTATGCGCCAAGGAGTGGGCAACCCCACAAAAAAGCAAAAATATCTCTGACACACAAACACACACACACTGAGGAAGGTTAAGGTGAGGACTACTGAAAACTACATTCTTGTACTTGTTCACTTTCTCCCCCTTTCTTAAAAAATAATAGGAAGCAACTAATCATCATAACTTCTGAGTCACCAGTATCTGACAGAAAATACAGCTTACAATTGGTACCAACTTTGCAAGGTTGTTTCATTCTCTTTTTAATAATCTAATTTTACCAAGATTTGCGTATTTAGATGCTTCTGTGGCAAAATAGGCCTACAGAGTGAGATTTCTTGCCTTTTCGTACCACTGAGACAATGAAATACCCAGCTGCTCTTCAGAAAGTTCACATTAGACAGATGTCCACAACCACTTTGCCTCAGTGTATTACTAATGTTGGAGCTGAAAGGGCC
Source organism: Azemiops feae (assembly GCA_023970755.1). Classification (NCBI taxonomy): domain Eukaryota; kingdom Metazoa; phylum Chordata; class Lepidosauria; order Squamata; family Viperidae; genus Azemiops; species Azemiops feae. The sequence continues at coordinate 2,246,152 of JALGBA010004290.1, forward strand.
ATACTGGTTAATGTATTACAATATCTAGCAGGGAGAAATGAGAAGCTGTGAGCAAAAGACAGGTATCACGCTATTCAAAGTGACTAAATAGGGAGATTAATTACTGAAATAGTCATATCAGGCCCACACAATATGGGCCACCAAGGTGTGTCTGTATGACACTGCTTCTTACTAAAATTAAGTCAAGCTAAATTTAGATATTACATTGATTGATGTAAAATCGCTTAAATATATAATTCCTGCTTTAACTCAAATTATATGTAGGAGATCTGTTTGCATGTTATCTCTCATGCTCCTCAGAGTTTTCTTGAAAAGGAGAATTCTCTCTGTGGTGGATATGCTGATGTTGTAAGGGCAGCTCATGCAACATGTGGAAGAAACACAGGAATTCCTCTCTTTTCATGAGATCGGGACACAGCAGTGAAAAAATTTTTCAGCCTCTGTTACTATGTCAAACTAAGATGCAAAATGTTAACAAAGATGGTAGGGAATCCATGCTGACTCTGTGCTGTTCATATAGTTACATAAGTCAAAACAAATTATTTTTCTTTGAAATGCAGAAAGAATGTTTAAAATTGAAAACTTAAAGAACATTTAATGAAAGAATAAAACTTTTAATAAATTTTGATGAAGACCTTCAAGTGCATGTAGTTTTATATGGAACACATGGCATGTATTAATAATTTGTATAGCTTACATCTTCTGGTACCATTTCAAGGCTTTGCCTTTCTTGATTGCTGACCTTCCTTCCTATTTTACCAAATTTTCTTTTATACACTTGTTACTCTTTCATTCTAAGAAATGAAAGCCATAAAAAAAACAGTGTTAAATGAACCATCTTACTTTCTTGCTGGACTATGCCTAATTTGGCAACTTTTCATTATTACACATTCCAGTATAACAAATTTGAAAAATACTATTCATTATTTAAATATCTAAATTATTCAGATGTATTAAGATAGTGTTTCTCAGTGTGGTATCTTCCTGATTAAAAGGCCTATATAGTACAACACACCAGGGTTGCCAGCTTGGAGAAGACAACATTAAAAGAGATGTTTTTCAGATCTGATAACCTGAATGGAAATATTCTTTGAGTAAGTTGAAGGTTTCATAAAATGCTAGGGACAGAAAAGATCAACTATTGTCAATTGTGTTACATATTGCATATTGCAGCCATGACCATATGTGATCATGATGATCAAGTGCAGTTCTAAAACACACCAAACCTTTCACCATTTAGCTTCCAGCATCTCTTTCTTATTCTGCTTTGAGTAGGTGGGATGATGCAGTGAGGACAAAAGGCTATTTTATTCTCACTGGAGATATAGCCATGGTACAGATCAACAGAGGCAGTTTCTGTAGTTTGCTCACACCCAAATACAATACATCAGAAGACTAGAACCTACAAATACTGGCTCCCAAGCATTCCACTCTTTTTTTTTTTGATGGTGATATTAACAATTGCTAAGCTCCATTATTATTGGTGGTTTGTCACACAATCAGCCAGCTGTTTAGATTGGATGTGGAATTTTATTATTAATTATTATTGACTGATTGCAATCTTACAAACATTTGCTCACACACGGAAACTTGCACTAATGCCGATTGAACTGAAAAGTACAAATCTGTAGCCTTAGCCAGCATTGGTAGGTTATTAAAGGCAAAAGGGATTATACAACAGATAATTTTCTGGCCAAAGCTCTTACATGTGAGCCATTAGTTAGATATGAGAGTTATAGGTAAGTCACATACTTTCAGTGCTACATTCATTTCAGCAGGGCATATGTTAGAAGTTCACAATAATCTGTTCTCCACACAACAGTTACAGTATACAAACCACACAGCTATGCCTACTTCAGTTATTGGGGTTAAACACACTGCTCTTCATATCTGCTCATTAAGGAAAAAACAAAAGAAACATTATCACGCATAGCGTGTTTGAAAGTTAACAGAAGTATTCCATACTACCACAGGGCTGTGATATGAAAATTTTAAAATAGTTTAACACACACACACTCTCACACACACACAAATATATATATTTATGAAACTTTACACAAAAATATCCTAATACATTATCAATATTTGCATAGAATTATACATGTAAATCATACAATTTTTAAGCAGCAGCAACATATGCTGAAATTTATGACTAGTTTAAGCTTAATTGTGGCATAGAAATTCAACGTACAGTAAGCACAGAGTACAAACAACAGTCCCCACTCTGTTAAACAGGAGTTTAACACAACTCCAGATTATACTACTTTACAGTTTCTCTCGTATATTACAGATGTGTACATCTTTTAAATATTTATAGAAATAATTCACAAAAATTTACAATAGATTACAGTAAAGGGGAATATTTGTCCTGGTGCAGCATTGTCCTTTTTTCCGTAACTCGAAGTAGTTTCTCTTCAAGCGTTTCTGGAAAGACGAGGTCTCCCATCTTTGGCCTCTTTCTTTGCTTCAGTTATTTCCCTGTACAAATAAAGACAAAAAAGGAGCCCCCCTCTTCACTTAAAGTTCAGCAAAGATAAATAAATCATCTCAGCCAAAGCCATTCAGCAAGACTGCAATTAAAAGTCACAAAACACAAGTTATATATATGACTGGACTTTTCTGAGTGCTTTAATATGGACATAGAAAATTCCAAGAAAAGCAATTTAACCACCTCTGTTGTTTAGTCGTTCCCTTATTAAAATAATGAAATTGTATTTTTTCCTCCATATCGTACTGTCAACCTATATTCCATAACTTCCTTCAGGAGTCCCAGTATGCTGAGCCAGGACTATGTGCTTGAGGCTTCACTCACAGATTTCCCCTCACCCCTCCAGTGCTTCAGTGTAACGTTAAAGGGGAGATAGAAAGTATTTGCTTGTTTCTCTTCTTTTCAACTAATTTATCAGCACGTTCAAACTGGGTTAGCTAAATCACAGCAAAGGCAAGCAGCTTTTTCCTTCTTAATCCACAATCACCCTGGCTGCCATCAAGTGAAACCAGAAAACTGAGATATTGTCCCAGTATAGAGCCCTTAAATTTGAGTCTAGACTCAAGCCCCTTTTTGTTTTTTGAATTCATATAGTTGCCCTTCTCGTTTGCATGTTCCCCTGTATTTTAGAAATTCCTTAATACAATAAGAAATTGCTTAAAGCTACAGGAGGCTATAACAACAGCAATAGCACTTAGACGTATAAACTGCTTCACAGTGCTTTATAGCACTTTCTAAGCGTTTTACAGAGTCAGCATATTTCTCTTAATAATCTGGGTCCTGATTTTACCAACCTTAGAAGGATGGAAGGCTGAGTCAACCTTGAGCCAGTGAGGACTGAACTCCTGGCGGGTGAGCTGAATTAGCCTGCAATACTGCATTCTAACCATTGCGCCACCATGGCTCAATGCCAAGAGATGGGTAAGAAGTGCACGTAAGGCAACTATGCATGCTGGCAGATGGTGTGAGTAATGCTACCCACTGGGGATGGAAAGCGTTACCTTAATCTGAGCCCTCGCCATGAGTCCTTTCTTCACATTCAACATCTTGCAGTTCTATGATCTCTATTTTAGAGTTCCTCCTCTCACACCGGACATTAAATGGCACATGAGGATCCTCAAATTGTCCATGCTCAGCTTCATGGTGTCTCTCATAGGCTGGAAAGCTTCCTCCATGAGGATTGTGGCTGTGCCCAGCAGGATGTACAGCTACAGTAACTGAAGCTGAGGCAGTCACGGTAGTGATAGGCTGGCAGCATGATGGCACAGAAGAGCCTGTGGCGGTGAAGGCTGGATTTCTGATGTTCTGAGAACGAGTTCTCTGACCAGAGCAATCCCTGTTACTAGAACAGGAATGCCCTTTAGTAAAAGTTTCAAAGGCATCTCTACGTGGCCGGTAAGGGGGTGGTTGAAGTCTTTCCCTTGGTTCTCTTTTCAACTTCTTGCTCTTATGCCATGTTTGTTGGATTCCAGGGTCTTGATTAGATTGTAGCTTTGGGCTTGATGGATAATAGCTTGATTCTGGTTGGATCACCTGGGGAGGAAAAAGGCAGGGAAACCTTTGAGCAATATTGTGAACCAAAAGCTTTTATCCGGTTCATGAAATAGTTATTGTTGCATTAATTAAATGTACTTTGCCACAGCAAATCTGACAAAGTTACTTAGAAGCCTAGGTGCATTCTTGCTCTATAGTAGCCCTTTTACTTCGTAACAAGCAATAAAGGGTACCATTGCAGTGAAACAGAAGTTCGTGCATGCATCCACAGAATTACTTTCCACAACTTTATTCAAGTGTGTTCTCATTAATCCACTTAAGTACCGTTTCTCCTTTTGCAAAAAAAGTGGAATGGAAACATTTTCTCGTGTGGCTCCATAAGCAAACACTCTTGGTTTTTTGGCAAGAGGTAGAGTTCAAGTAGATAATATTAATGAGATGGCACATTTAACTGATAACTGAATTTTTTAAGCATGTAGAGTACAGAATCCTTTTAAATTAAACACATTTGATCTAAAAGGGTATCTCTACTCAGGGGCATCCACAGGTGGGGTCAGTAATATCAAAATGTCTGGCACAGCCAGACAATCAAACTCCTGCCCCTTTTTAATGTATGTTCTCATGTAAACAGGGTAGGCCTTCAATTGCCCAGTCACGCCTGCCATTCTGATCCTTTTGATTTCTCCCTCACCACCATGGATGCCCTGGACTCTACTTCTTATTGTAATGGCTCTAATTACCTATTCTTCATCTCAGAAGCAGCACTGGAAGTGAAGCAGAAGAAAAGAATCCCTTTTTACTTCCTAGTTTAGCTTGTTCAAAGATAAATATGAATTGGACATGGTTTGGAAAAAACACTTTGATAAATATTCATCACTTGTGTCAACTTATATCCAGCTCGATTTTTTTTTCTTTTTGTTCCTGCCCCCTTACATGCAAAGGCTACTTAATGCTGATGAAAGAGAACCTGGCAAAACTCAATTTTTTACTAAGAAATTATCTCAACCAAACTAGGCCAACCCACTTCCCTACTCAAATCTCTGCATCAAAAGAAATTATACAAATTAAATCCATTCATTTAGCACTGGACTATTCTAACACTTTACTTTCTTTCCTTTATTCAGTTGAATTTTGTAATAAGTACAGTAAAAATACAACTAAAGGACAGATGAAAGTAGATTTTGTATTTATTACCATTTTTTGTGTTCTGGAGATGAGATTATGAACACATGCCTTGCTCATTAATCATCTCCTTCACTTACAATCAATTACTGTTTTTTGTACCGCTTATAGTCACATGAACAGGTGTTACCTAACAATGTCCCTTGTTTAAAGATTTATAATTTAGTAGTTTTAACTGTGATCATTTTCTATTTTACTCTATCATAAATATTCTTTCCTGAAATCAATTGATTCCCTACTTCAGGATTGTTTTTAACAATAAATATATGGGATCAGTGGTAAAATAAATACCAAAATGGGATTTCAGTTACTCACTGTGGATTTGGCAAACACTGGATTTTCAGTTGCTTCAACAATGACTTGATGGACTGGGGCCCCAGTTCTCTGGGGGCCCTCATATTGATGTAGTTCCTCACTGATTCCTGATACTGTTGTCTGAGAACTGTATTCAGAATCAGACGTATCTGAGCCATTTTGACCATGAGTCGGTGGAACAGCAAACCTCACAATGCTTGGGGGAGGTTCAGAAGAAGGGGTAGGTAGTCTTCTCCTTCCATCAACTGGAGAAACCTGAAGACAACATTTTTAAAGGTCTTAGTAGATCAATAAAAGCCTCAGGCATATTCTTAAGCTTGGAGAAATACCCACGATCAGTCTTTGAAGAACTACAGATAAATTGTGTCCAGTGTCATTTTCCACTTAATAATCCTTGATGAACAGTGCAGGAGCATGACATATAAATTAAGATTTGATACACTGTTATTTAAATTGTGTTACTGCACGATACATGGGTTGCTGTTATGAAGTAAAAGGGTTCCAATTATTGTTACCCTACACGCTTCTGTGACATTCTGTAGCATAATTCTGAAGTATCTTCCACAACATCCATCTTTACATTCAACTCCTATTCAGTCCACTGAAAGATCAGCTGATCTGTCTTCTAATACTTTTTCATACAGGACTTGTTCTTTCCTTACATTTTTTCTACATTCACTCTTGTTGCTTTCCCTTATTTCCTTTTCTCCCATCATTCACTAATTTTCATAGTCTCTCAGTATTATACCATATGAACCTGCTAATTGGTCAGATGCCAACAATATGCTGATCTGGAAAATAATCAGCAGTTTAGGTTCCTAAGTTAATAGAGTAGTATAAGTATGCTTGGCCATTGATTGCACTTCTGACTTTCTGGCCACTGATTGCACTTCTGGCATTTGGTCAAAAGTTACCAGAATTGACCCAAACTGTCTTTGCCATTAATAGGGGATGAAGCACTATGTAAAAGCCTCAACTGAATAAAGCCATAAAAGGAAGTGAAAGTCAGTATCTATAGATCCATCTGGCATGTGGAAGATTGTGTTTTGGAATGTAAAAAAACAGGGAGGGGGAGCGAGGGAGGAAAGGAAGGAAGGAAGGAAGGAAGATGTCTATGAAACAAAGAAAAAGAGGAAATAATCTGAATGAAGGTGGTCTCATTTTTAGACTGGAGCCAATGAATACATGTATGACAGTAAAGGTGTAGGTTCAGTTATGAAAAAAGGGCTAAAATATGTGTCAAAAAGTATGAATTTCTACCATATAGTAATTCTGGTTAAGTATGAAAAAAGGAATTCAGAGATTGGGGTCTTCACTGTAACATTCTAATGAACAGTAACAATTTATGGAGAAATTCTGAAAGAATGGGATTTGAGGGGGGAAGTTCTGTTGGTGTTATGAATGGATGAATGGGAATGAGACAAGATAGTTAAAAAAAAAAGTTATCAGAGCTTTAAAAGACCTAAGAATTAATTAGAATGATGATTCTTCCATGCATACGTGCTTTTTAAAAAGTCTGCTGTTTCAAGTACTTGGTTTAAGTACATAATTTGTGTTTAGAAGAATGCTATCTGAAACACCTTCTCTATGAATACTGCATGCAGTACATTACTTTTCAAGCAGGCATGCTGGTATCCCAGCAGCTGTCTTCTGGGCCTGCAACCGATCAAACTTGATGTCATCATCTGTGCTTCTCTTGCCCCCAAAAAATGTTTCAGAAGAAAGGGAAAAAAATGAAGATGGCAGCAACAGACCTCCTAAGAAGTAGCTGCAAGTATTGGAATGAAGTCAACCCTGATTAACAGCAATCAATTGGGGACACTAACTATGATGTATAGAGGACTTTAATAGGTATATTTTTATGCTTTGTTAAATTTTGTATTATTTGTCTTTCCACCCTCTTTCCAGTGTTCTGTTTTTGAAAAAGAGGCACACAAATGGAAGGATAGCAATAGCTGGGCCATAAAATAATATTTCTGATATCCAATCAGAAATTGTTGACAAAAGTTCTACTTCAGAATCTATTTTTCTACATCACAAAAGTTAGATCTGTAAAACGAATTAAGTTTTGGATTTTGAATTATGTGTCAAAGTGCCAAATATTATAAAGCAATATAATTTAAAACGGTAAAAGTACAAAATATGAGTCATTATAATAAAACCTCAGGGGAAAAACAATTTCTGACGACATAATACTGACCTCAGGATATGGTCCAAATAGGGAAAGGAGAACAGGAAGCAGCACCAATCCATTCAAAGCGCCCAAGATAGTTAAAATTGCCAAAACAGCAAAGAAATACCTGAAACATTTAAAGATATAAACAGTTACAATCAGAAAGCGTGTTGAGTACTAAAAACAGAAAACAAGACAAGATAATATACTTTCATTAAATATTCAAGCAAGCATGCTAATATAACATTCATTTTTTTCTATTTAACGAATAAACTCAGCATGCAATTTTGTTTTCTTTTTTACCTTTTGGATTAGAGAGTTCTACATTCCACAACCAAAGTGTTAGTTCAAAAAAGGAAAGAAAAAAAAAGTTTGTTAATTTGCCAGAATCTTGCAGCATGTAATGTTATTTATGAATGTGTTACACAAACACAAAAATATGGAATGCAAACTGAATGACTGAAAGGATTGAAAGCACAAATACAATGAAAGAGGCCCTCCATTAGTGAAAATCCAGCAGAAGCAAACAAATGAAGTGAAGGGTGTAGAATTTAAACAATTTAGCCTAGAAGGAGAAAGAAGTCCACTTCTCCCAGCAACTAATCCAGTGTGAAATGCTCCTGCATCCAGCAGCAGAATCTCTAATTAAATCTCTAGTGTATCAGGTAAGGCTTTCCCTTGCCATTCATTAATCATAACTTTCCGCCTTGAATTCTGTGAGCTCCACTTTTTACCAAATAGCTCAAATTGCAACCTTTTTAAACACAGGAACCCGCTTTTGCAAAGAAAATGCAAGCCATTCTGTGGTAAGCCAGAGCATTGTACTGCATAAGAGCCCTCTACAATAGCCAAGCTACATTGCAGGCTAATCTTTTGTTGAACAATTTAGCATCTCTGAACGCTCTTGTTTTGTGTCACCCAATTCAAACATAAAGGCTGGAGGACTATGGAAGAAGAGGAGAGTGCACAAGTGCTTGTCCTTTCCCACCATTGAGGGCTAAGGTCTGGCATCCTTCATGAATAACATGGCAAACCTGCCAGCCAAGAGGAAAGCTGGACTAGCAAATATCCAGCATGGGGGAAAGTGGGGATGGGAACAGGGAGCAGGAGAAAGGGAGAGAGGGAGCGAGCAGGGAGAAATAGGCTAAACCCAAAGATGCATTTAATGGTGCAGGTTTTAGGCTACTGTTTGAAGGTGAAAGGAGCAGGAGGAGGAGATGAGTCAAGTCTTTTGTCAATAGTTTTGCTCACTATGTGACTTAAACAGGAAAAAATACTACAGCTATCCTCCTGTTATGGAAGTATTACATCTGGAAGTTTCTGGTCTGCATTAGTGGAAAGGGGAGGGGAAAATAAGCAACCAATTTCCTACACTGATGTAAATGAACACCACTTTATACTAGAGTTAATACACCTTCATATAAGACTTGCTGGAGTCAATTGCATCTCATCAGTCTTGCTCTAGAATAAACAGGCTGATTACAGATCTGACCACTGAGTATATAAAACCTCTACCCAGATGTGCTGTTGAGCTTAAAATCTATTCCTTGTGGGAAAATTGCAGCCTTTCTCAGGTCTTGAAACAATGCCCAAGCTTTGCTTTATTTAGTTTCCATCCCTCTTCAAAAGAGAGAGAGAGAGAAAATAAACTAAACCCAGATTGTGCTAGAAAAGAAGAAAGCCAAGCTCAGTTTTAAGACTAAAAATAATTATTCGAAAAAGTAATTTTTCAAGAGTAGAGACCTAAGGGGCAATAGTGACCACTAGCTGTGCGATGTTCTGTTCTCACAATAAAATGTGAACAGAAGCCCCACTGGTAGAAATGAAAAATGCACATCCCTAGTAATCTTGCCTGAAGTAAAGAAGAAGATGGCAATGCCCTTCCCTAAGTTCCATAGATAGAAGCTATAGACAGGTGATTAATATTTACTCCAACAGGTAAGATGGAAAAGCATTTCTGACCACAACCAAGGGAAGCAGATAAACCATGTGGTACAGACAACTGCTCTTCAACATCTTTCTACCACTTACTATTATGCTCTGCTATTTTCTTCTGCCCAGTATAAACACAGTAATCAGAATTGCCCGATTGCTGAGGCTGAGTACCCAAATGCCTAATTGCTTCATGATGAAATCGCATCTGGAATACCTTATGTAAACACTGAGAAGAGAAGTGATGCCGGAATGCAATGAAGAACTGAACAAAGGAAGAGAAGTAAGAGGAAAGTGATGGGAACCTAGATGTAAACTAACTTCAAGTTTGGAGATCCAAGAGGGGTATGATTTCAAAATGTTTTGAGAAATTACATTTCTATGGTGTTCTTTTGACTTTTACTATATTTAGCAATCTAATACCAACAATAGGTAGTTCTCCTAATATCCATTCACCTTATTCTGTATTTTGTCTGCAATGCTATACTGTAGAGAGTTGGTGTTGCTTTTCTGCTCAAAAACTCTTGCCTAAACGGCATCCATTTCCAGCATCCCTCCACAGAGTTCTCCTAAAGCAAGAATTAGTTTGATTCTTTTTATCTGAGAAATTAATATCCCTAATTAAATCCACCAGCTTCCTTTAGGTTCCAACAGAAAGGCCAATAGGCAGTTTTATGGATTTTGCAGGACATCCTGTAGTCCTGCTGACTTAACATTCATTTCTAATTTTCTTTTTTTAATTTTGGTCGGGAAAAGTTTTTTAGTTTGGGGGGGAGGAAAGGGGGGGGAGAAAGATCCAGGGTGCTTGTAGTTTTATAGGCTTCTCAACTCAAAATTATCCTCTATATAAATTATTCTAAACAATGTTTTGGTGAAAGGTCATCTCTGGTTAACCACTTGCAATACCGAGTTTTTGAGATTAATTTAATGTTTTTATTAAATAAGAGTATTGGCTCCAAAGAGCCTTTCTGAGTTTACTGAGATTAAAGTAACCACTAACACAGTACAGTAAAAACGGAGGCACAAGATTGCAGGCATGTTACATTATTACAACAGCAGGTAAATGGAAATGTCCAAGTTCCCAAAACAGAAACAGGCAAAAGAAATTAGGAATTGTGATAAGCCACAGCCATTAGGGGGGCTGCATCTCTCCCCTTCTCTGTGTGTGTATCCTTAACCCAGTTCAATATTAAAATCCCAACACCCATATTGTGACCACCCAAAGCTTGCTGGGAAAAAAGGAAGTGAATTATCATTGGTTCTCCTTGTTCAGAAATAAAAAAATAAAGAGAAATCTGCTTCCATCCTTAGGCAAGACAAGAGAGAAAAGAGAGAAAAACAGTTAACAAACAAGTTCTGCTAACAGTCTTGCCTACAATCCATAATTGGATGATGCCTTTATTACAATAAACCAACATTTTACAAAAAGAGGGGGCAGGCAGTCCTGAACTCTTTATCAAGCAAGATGTTATAAAGTATAGAGAAGAAAAAAAAAGTGTATTGTAAACTTTACAGCTAATTGTTGGGGGTTTTGCTTCTTATGTCCCCCTTGCTTTTGCTTGTAGAAGAGTTCTGGAATACTTGACATTTGCACAATTTTTTGTGTCCAGCCATGTAGTTTGGATTTTATTCCATTGACAGATATGGATAAAATTGCTTTTCATTGGTGTAACACTGACATACAGTCCAATAGAATATTGATTCTCTTATCCACATGTCTTACTAGTTAGTCAATTGTAAGCACATCTGAGTAATCAGATAAGTGAGTTCAACTGCATTCATTATGTTCTTATAAAACAAAGGGGAAAGACGAAAATGGGCAAGCTCTACCTGACAATAAAGTCAAATTCAGATCCTGCAAGCATTAATACGCCAAGTAGTGTAGACACAGCTCCATCCAACACGGGTGCAAACATGTGTTCTAATGCAAGGATAGTCCTATGATTTTTGTCTCCTATTGCTGTTAGAAATGCCTAGAAAAAAAAGTATTAATTAGTAAGCACCGTTTAAGGATACTTGACTTTCCTCACAGAAATCAAAGATGTACAAAATCTAGCAATTAATTATTTAAGGAATAGAAAAGTTCTTCAACCTGTCGTAAAATGTAATTTATAAATTAAGGAGCATTATAATTCATCCCCAACCAGAAATCATTCCCAATCTCAGATATTTAAAGGCTAGCTATGATTATTCTTTCACTCATTTGGGGAATTGCTTCCAGTGTAGAGATAATTCTTAATGCATACTTTACAGGAATTACGACTCATTTCTAGGGATTCTTTGAAGAGGGTGTTTATAATTATTCTAAAATATTTAAATACACCAACTAGATACAAAATAGTTTAACCAAACGCTGCAGATTACATCTGTAAAATATATTGATGTTCTTTCTTCCTCTTTTGTGTGTCATTAAAATTTCATCCATTTCACCTAACAAAGAGAACTAGGGTATCCCTGATGCTGTATATTGTTCTTCCCAACATTTAACATTACTTGTCTTTCTTCCATTTAAAACTTGATGATGATGATTTCACTTTCCCTTGCATTCATATTTATGCTGGAGCTTCTTTTACCCCTATATTCTTAAAATGTGTAACCATACTCCCTTAACTGTACTTTTTGACCATACCATCTGGGGTTGGAAAAGGTGTTGCACCACAGATTGTTATACAGCAATATAGTACAGCAAAACATCGTCCAGATAAGACAACTGTCTTTCTGATTTTTATACTGCAGTGCAGAGCACTTGCACGTAATGGTTTGGATTTCAACTTCCCTTGACCTTAGCAAGCAGGGACAATGACAGGCCCATGTGGGAGTTGTAGTTCTGAACATTTGGACAGCATTGAATTCACTGAAAACATGCACATCGTAGTTGGGCTCATAGAAAAAATTAAAGAGACAGAACTTGGGAGTTGCACATGCCAATAATGGATGGATAAATAGTCAAGAGCATTTTATAAGCTCTGAGTTACAAAAACATGCAGTGTAGGTTTCAGCACACTAAAATGAATGCATGTGTGAGATGTGAAAAAAAACAACAGAAGGGAGAATTGATAGGAATGAAATATTCATTTGTAGAAATTCGTTTTAAGTACTACACATTGAAATTTACTGATAGCTAAACATTGAATATTTCACATTCTGTATGACTTTATTCTTTATGTTCAGCCAGCTATCCTCACTCTTTCGCAGTTTCCCTGTTAAACTTTTGGTAAGGGTTTTCATTTCCAGTTGTGATTCAGGAAAAATGGTTTTAAAATATGTCTTCTATTTTAAGTAAAGCTCTATCATGATATTAGAAAGCTGACATCTAAGTGCTGGATCAGCAGGCATTTTTAATTTTAAAGGGGATAAAAAGACAGGTGGCTAAAACATTAACTTAAGACTACCAAACAGGGCTACAGTTAGGGCTTTCTGTATCTTTTTGTTTTGCTTTTTGCAATCAAGTGGCCATCCTCAATTCTGCAATCTAAGTTAAAAAAAATAATAAAGACACAAACTGGAAGAAAAACACTCTAAAAGAAATCTGGTAGCTTTACTCTAATTCCTACATGACAGGTGCCTGAAGTATTTTGGTAGCAAATGACTACAGGCATGGAGATAAAAGGCAAAAGTAGATGAGATGTAAACTAATCACCTTGAGGTATGTCAGCATTTTAAAAAATAGCACCTGGTGTATTTTGGGGGGGAGTGTATGAGAGAAAGACCGAGACAGAGAGGGAATGACACAGAAATCTGCAATGCATGGGAGAGGATATTTAACTTGTTACATCTTAAACTGTAATTCCAACAGCAACGAAAGTCCACAATTAGTGCTATGGAAAACACCCTCCTATAGATGCCAAGAAGATAGTGAAATTTACACAGTAGCTTAAATTTTCATCACTCAAATGGCACAGATGGGAAAATTAGTACCTAGAAAATTTCCACATATGCGTACATATGAGTATGAATATGAGTACATAGAACCATCTGTTTCAGGCAACAGGACCGGAATGGGTCATTTAGGCATGGACCCTTGGCTAAACAGAGAGGAGGGTGGACAACATGGGAAGCCCCCACCCACCACTGCTTGCCTGTTGCCCGCTCTGCACAGAGCTTCTGACAGCTTAAAAAACCCCTGCAGAGTAGCAGCTTCCTTTTTTCTTTCCACCCTCCCCTCCGTTGCCTCTGCGCCTGGAATCCAGCCTGACACCGAACAGGCAGTTCGTGCACCACCTCCGTTCACCTGCACTGCCCTCCCACACCGCCCACAATTGCAGAAGCCACGCAGGCCTTGTCATTCGCCTGCGCTCTCCCCCATGCCGCCTGCAATTGCAGAAGCCGCGCCGGCCTTGCTTCTCTTCCCTTTTCATTTGAGTTGCGAGCCGAGCTCTTTGTCAAGCGCCTTTGAGGCGTCCCTCCCTCCCTGGTACCCCCAACACACACTCGCCTGTGTGCCCCCCCAGTGGCTTCGGCGGCTGCTACTCCTACCACCACTCCCCCTCTCTCCGGTCCTGGTGACAGATCTACAAGGGCCCAAAACTTGTAGAGCAGCCACAGTACTTTTAAAAAAATCTTGCATCTCACGTTGTCCCCCCGCAGCCCCTGCAATTGCCCATCACCAATCGCACGCTGTCCCCGAAACCATGGCTTCTACCTGCCACCCCATTAGCTGGGAGCTCTTTCTCCTGTGCAACCAAAGGCCCGGGTCAAATGGTGACTGGGCAAATGGGCCAGGCCAAATGGCGAGGAGCGGAGGGACAGGGGCCCATTGGCCATGGAGAATGGCCGGGGGAGGGCAAGAGGAGGAGGAAAGCTGGCTGTAAATGGGCTGAGGTGGGTAGCAGGGAGCAAAGGAGGCATGGCCAACTGTCCGTGCCTAAACCCAACAAGCATTATAGATTATGCTATGAATTCACTCCTAATTTAAAGACTTGGTATTTGCTTTCTACCAGTGTAAATATAAATATGTGAGAATCTGTGCAAACATGTAAAAGCACATATACTCCACAGCAGAAGTTCCTCTTCCCATTAAATAGATTTTCAAAAAAATCTTCAGCATATATTTAAACATGCACGTGACATACTGTTATACTTCTAGTTTATATGCATTAACTAAGAAATATGTAAACATTTTAACACTTTGCTTTTGCATGTACAGTATTTGCAATTTATTCATATACTCATATTGTGACATACAAATTTGTACTTGATTTTGGAAAAGCTGCACAAAACAATTTCCCCCACACATACATGGCACGTCAGAAATTAGAAGGGACGTTGCCACTTACCAAAGCAATATGAACTGTGAATTCCACTCCAATTCCAACAGATGCAATCAGGATGACGACAGGAACTGCACTTAGTTTTATTCCAATTAGACCCATCATGCCAAAGAGTTCCACTGTCATAAGAGCCAGTACAACCACCTAAAAGATTACAGATGGTGGTTAACTATTTATCATGTTGCAGAAACAAAAGCACAGACAGAAAGCATAATTTCCTTTTTTTAAAACAACAACAACAACCTTAAGTTATTTAGTGTAAGGGTCTGTATCCTTAAAATATCATATCCTATAGTAATTTCTTCTGAAGGTAAGCCTTTAATTTGGCACTGCAATCTAAAACATTGTTAGCCTTCTGCTTTTTTTTTTGCAATGTTTCACCTCTACTAAATTCAGTCCTGGTGCAGAGATAGATACATAAAAAGATACAGGATTTCCACTAAATAGATAACTGGAGGAGGAGGAGGAGGTCTAAAACATCTGTACAAAAGGTAAAATTCCTTTCTGTTAACCCAAACCCACTTCTGTAGGAATCACAATAAATTATTTTATAAGCTAATGACTCATGACCGATAACATACACAGTCAAGCCTTTAGACAGCTCTTCCAGACTAAACATTTACCTTTTTACATACCTGTTATACAAATCTATAGGCCAAAACCCAGTAATCATTTTTTACCTCTACCATTTTATAAGCTGCAGAGAAGTTCATAAAGTTTAGACAGAATAACATCAAACATTCGGCTTGAAGAGAATACCAGTGTGCTGAAAGATGTCTGGTGCTTCGCAGAACATATAAAAAAGTAGTCTGTCTATACAGTTTATATTCACCATTTTATTTATTTTTTAACACTCTGCAGCACTGTGCCACGTTCTTCTTCCCTTCTGTTGAAGCTGAACATTGTTATCGACAACCAGACTCCTTCAATAGTGAAGGAGTCGCCCATACCCACTATAGTCTAGGGTTATAGTTACCTTGAGGTAAAATGGGCGGCCTATAAATTTTATAAATCATAAATTATGCTAGCACTAGAGGTCAGTGGGTGGTCAAATGCCGGAATCCAAACAGCCTGTGCAGTTTAAGGAGAGTCATGCTTTGGGGATACTCTTTCCTTTCTTATCCAGGCTGCCTTAAACCTGAGAACTAACAGCAAAAGCTGTATAGGTTTAAATTAAGATGTTTCAAACAAGAAAATGATTCCCTAAGCCAAAACTGCCCATAACAAATATATACTATACTGAACACATTTATAAAAAACATGTGCTAATTTTGATTCCCCCCCCCCCCCAGGAATTTAGATGGAAGCCAAAAGTTTAGCCATCTTTATTTTTAAAACTTCAATTTAATACTGGGTCAAAATATTAAGGTTATTAAAGCATATGTACCTTTAGCAGGAAAACCTGCCCCCTCAAGTAGTAGAATAAATATATCATGAATGATGCAATATGCACACTCCACTAGTAGCTCAGACATAAACAAAACCTTCCTGAGTGTAGCAAGAGCTATGCTAAAAGGAATTCGACTTCAACAAAGACTTACAATGATCCCAGCTGTCCAGGGGTTCAGAAGAATGAGGGCACACACCAGAAATGTGCAAGCCAGAACCACGCTAATGGATAAGAGGAGCCAATGACGAAGGCTTATATATTGTTCCCAAAAGAGAAAGGGATACCCGTTTGGATAACTGGGAATCCCAAGGCTAGTGTAATTATTGCAGATTGCTCTCACTTTCTCTATAGCTTCCACAAAATCAGAGGTATCACGCAGTCCATTGAGGTAGAAAGGAAACTGAGCATATTCAATAGGCTCAGCTTCTGGGACTAAGGGGAAAAAAAAAGACAATGTAAATATAAATATTTTATACATATACGTAGAGAGAATCATTAATGCGGAAGGAAAAAGATGGGTGTGATTGTTTAGATGTTCCTGTGTTAGCATAGGACTGTGTACTAATTTACATTTGAATATGACATTGGATACACCATGAAATACCACACATACAGTTCACTGAATAATAAAAAGGTATTGGGTATGTCAGATTTCATTCGTGCATGCCTCCATGCATGTATATTTGACTGCTGCAAAGAAATCCCAAAAAGAACACTCAAAAGAGAAAATAGCAGCGGTATTCTAAAACCACTAATCTTTTGTGGCTGAAGTCTTTGTTGTCCCAGAACAGAAAAAAAAATCCTTCAGAGTTGATTTTTTTTTTATCACACAGTATTTTTTTGTAACATTACTGCACATTATAGGGAATTTCAGAGAAATTGCTAAGTTTATCCATTACTATAAAAGCAAAGATAAACATATTTTCTATGGATTAATTGATGTGAATCAGTCCATGAAAGCTGATGCCCTAATGCAGGGGTAGGCAACCTCGGCTCTTTTATGACTCCTGGACTTCAACTCCCAGAATTCCTGAACCACGAGTCATAAAAGAGCCAAGGTTGCCTACCCCTGCGGCCTAATGCGTTTTGGCCTTTATGGTTCTACAAGATACTCTGTCATTGTTGTACACTAATTCCCTCTCCACCCATATTCTACACACTCTGTTAAACTTGGAACAAGTTATCTCATAAAAATACCTACATTGTTTACAAACTGTCAAGACATCAAATACCTCCATTTAAAGTATTTTAGATAGGAAGCCAAGCCACTAGGATGGAAAAGATTTTAAAATATCTATTCAACTTAATCTGTTATGTTTCACAATTTGCTATCAGCAAATACTAAGTCCTGAGTGACAACCACACAAATATTTGGAGATTAAAATACGCTTAATATTTGGACTGAGAAGGATTACAAAATCTCAAGTACTTTTATACTATTCCGATATAAGGGTAATACTTCTGAAATCCTTGTGTTGCTGACAGCACTATAATCCCAATCAATAAAGTTACAATTTGAAGCAGCTTGCAATAGGGCCAGGATTTGTCCACAATCAGTTAAATATTTTGAATGCTAAAGTTAGCCAGTACATTTGTTCAACATTTTCATTCTGGCTATTGAAAATAAGCTTGAGTAGCATGTTCCAGTCAGTCAAAGAAAGTATTAAATTTTCAAGTGGACTCAGGAAATACATAATTTTTATCCTTTAATGACATAGCATATCCACAATTTTTCATGCTCTTTTTGAAAGCAATGCTAAGTCCATCATACAACCCACTTTTTCCCTGACTAAAGGAAGCTTTTTATAACTAGCTTTGGAGCACACTAGCTGTGTGTTCCAGACTCTGCAGGGTCATTCCCTTGACTTGCTAAACATGATTTGCCCTATTATAATCTCAACTATAAATTTTCATTAAGACAAGATTTGGCTGGATGCCTAAGAGCTTTAGGATTGAGATAGAAGGAAGGACAATTTCCTTGTTATCCAGTTGTATTGTCGTAAATACCACTCCTCTTCTTCCTTCACGCCTGCCACCAATAACTAGCCAGCAGCCCAACCAATAAATCAAGTGTCAAAGCAACATTAACTTGGTATTGCTATTTAGACTGCAGCAGAGAGTTGAGGGAAAATGCAAGGAAAGAGCTATCGGACTTTTAGATGTCTTCTCATCCCAACACAGTTCACAGACACAAGGCAGGTGTTAGAGAATGACCTAGTTTTCCAGAAATTCTTTGCATGCTGACAGATTCCTAACAAACATGCAATAATTCCCAACGGCAAAAACTCTGCATTTGCAAAGGCAACATCATGGAACTAAAAGCTTTCCCTTACTGAAATGAAATGCTGAATGCAAGGTTTAAACTTTAATGTAAACTATTACAGAATTCTTCCCCCCCCGCCGCCCCAAAATGCTACCAAGATATAGCATTCTTCTACTACATTACACAACCACATCTATCTCCTGAGTTTTTACAGAGTAAAGCAATATATATTATTCTGTTTGCAGTCAGAGTTCTGGAAAATGTCAATGGACTTAAAAGCTGCTAAGTCTGGAAGGAAAAGCAGAGACATTTGAATAAATAGCAAGATATTATAATAAAATGTTCCTTACTGGTTACTGGCATATAGTCTGCTTTATCATGAACCCATTCTGGATGGTGGGGCCGTATGTTGGCTTGAGAGGCAGCGTATGCCACAGGATCGTTGCTAACCCAGGCTGTTAGATACATGTAGAACGCCTTTGGGTTAATGATTCCATCTGCATCCACTAAGCGCTGTTTAGCCAACTGCAAAATGCAAAGTCTTTCAGAATCACTCTTGCTCAAATCTTTAACACAAAAAGGCTGAGGCACACAGTAGATGAGAGTACACAGAACATATGTTTGTGAGAAACATATTTTTATAGAGAGACCACAAGCATATTATTCCCAGCATGGGAGATATTTTTAAATCCAGATTTTTGAAAGTGCTTGGAATGGTGTACAACGCTTTGCGTGCAATTCGGCAGAAACATTAAATCAAAAGAAGGTTCCTGATGAATACTGAGCCAATTAAGCCTAAATTTTCATATACAATCTGCAGCCAAGAGGGGCAAATGACCAAACTGCTGAGAAACATATTTAAAGGTGGTTTTGAGGAAAGGGGGGGGGGGGTTAGAATCTGGCAAGAGTCCTGTAGATGTCTGTGTGCAGTTAACCTCTGTTGTTAACACTGAAGGAAATGCCACCCAGTAAATGGAGGAGAGCTATAAAAATAAAACAACATCTGTATAAATTTTGCTAACGCTTGTCTCCTATGACCTACATATTTACAAGATACCCAACATCAAAAACCAGATGAATGTATCCTGAATGTTCTCTTCATGGGGAACAAATGGGCAAATGAATTGGATGGCTTTGAATAAGATAATCTTAAAATTCTAGAGCAAAATCTGCTTTGTCAAACTACAAAAATGGTGATACTCAGGTGTTGAAAAAGAAAAACAGTAGGTTTTGGGGGTTGTTTTGCATTCTGCCATAACATTTATTTTTAAGGCTTTCTAATTATTTGAAAGAACAGTGTCAAACAATCTTTTTTTTTTTTAAAAAAAAAAAAAGCTGGAATCTGGAATCAATTAATCCTCAGGACATGCAACAATTGTATGTCTTCAAATTGTTTCTAGAGTTGCAGAATATAATTAATGGGCCCTGGGGGTTCCCATAGCACAATTTTCTCTCTCTCGGGCCGAGGAAATTATATCAGGAGCCATTGTGCATTTAGTATTTTAAGTTTTAAGAGTCATCTGAAATTCTTAAATTTCATTATATCTCCCCTTTCTTCCGTCTATTCCTGCTGAATTTCTTGATGAAGGCTGTCACACTAATAACATAAATATACAAACTGTCCTTTTTTAAAGCCTCAAATGCCAATCATCATCATCATCATTTAACTTGGGTCAGATTGAACGTTAGCCTATGCAGTAAAATATAGTGACAAAATTCTGCTTGTCACTGTCTGCTGGGAACTCAGAGGAGAAAAGGACAATGAGAAATATCCTATTATGATATACGGGAAGACTGACAAGAGAAAGATATACTTTGGATAATGATAATCTGGCCCCAGCCTTTCAAGGTTGAAAATTACAACTCCTGCCCAGGAAGCAAACAGAGGAAGTACTTTTGGATTTGATATAAAATGTAGCCATGGAACCATTCCAATAATTAATTGGGCAGCTACATTCTGAACTAACTGGAATTTCTGAACAGTTTTGCAAAGGAAAACAAAATGCATCCCGGTAATCTACTTTAGAAGTTACTCCTCTAAGAAATGCTCCAGCCAGTAAATCTGCCTAAGCTGCCAATAAGCAGTTCTGGCTATGGCAACTATCCTGAATCCCACAATAAATCTTCCACAGCAGCTGTACTCCGATTCTTGGAGAATGTGACTCCTCATCAACAAAAGAAGTATACCTTTTGGTTGGGTTCCTGTCTTTAAAACAGGGGTGTCTAACCTTGGCAACTTTAAGACTTGTGGACTTCAACTCCCAGAAGTCCCCAGCCAGCCACAAGACCACCCACTGTTTCCAAACATCTATTCAGAACTTTCACAGCTTTACATGATTCTGCTGTAAAGAAGAAATAGATCTGTATCTTCAGCGTACTCATAATCAGAGAATGTTAGACAATAATACCCAATGTCTTCATGAATATTATTAAAAGCACATGAGTCTATATCACACTAAACAAAACTCTAGAATCAAGTCCTTTAAGACAGAGAAGCACTTTTTGGATTTTTCCCAGCAGCTAGGAGCAAAGTCACCATAACACGGTAGCTACGGCCCTTGGTCTAATGAAGGCCTCGAAAAAGGCTACCACAGCACCAAAGATAACTAAGAAATATAGATAAATATTGGAATCATATTATGATTCCTGTTGAGTGATGAACAGGCTAGGAGCCATGCTGTTGCGGATAACCAAAAGTCTCTAGAGCTCCACAGGCTACAATCTATTTTCTAGAGAAATATATCCAAAACCTATGCAGTCATTTTTCAGGGTGAGAGGATTCCTGTGTGTGTTTTTTCAGAAATTTCAAATTTGCTTTCCTTCAAGAAGGCAATAACAAATAGCACAAATGCTATTAACTCATCATCAAACCAGCCAGCTCAAGGTAGCTGCATACCACTTAGGCAAAGGATAGAATAGGTTTTTATATGGTGAAAGGAAGAAAACGCGGGAGAAGGCAATGTGGTTCGTTGCCAATATAACATAACATCCATGAGGGACAATAGTATTTATTGCTCCACTGTGGTTCCTGGGAGGCTGCCCAGAGCTGCAGCTGAATATAACCAATCCCAAAGGTCAAGAAGCAAGCATACTAGTCATCAGCCGGATGTTTTCAACAATTCTGAGCACATTTTCAGCTCAGTGTAGTCAACTGAAATCAATTGGAACTCATTCTAGCAACTTCTTGCTGTGAGCGCATGCATATCTACATTGGTTAAAACTCATTACTTCTTTTGTTTTAAGTGTCTTAAATTACCGAGCAAATACAGGGGTTTTATCATAAACAAGGGGGCAGCTCAGAGCTATTGTTTCCCAAGTTCATTGAAGTTTTAACAGTAAATGAGTTAATGAATAAAGAAATATACAGTATTCTTCCACTTGAAACCATAGACATAGAACTGTATTTTTGAACATACCTGGCTCACGTTAAGGGGTTTCTCTCGGATGTTTGAAATAGTCTGAACTAGAAGTTTATAAGCCAAAACAGCATCTTCAGATCCATTTTTGTAACTGTGAAGGGTGACCTTCCCAGATTTCCAGTCTTTGTCAAAAGCCTCCTGAAGACCTGTTGGGAGGCAACACTCCCACAAGTTAATAAATCATCATCCACCCAGCTCATAATGGAAGAGAGACAGACAACTAACAACACTTTTTTTTTTCAACTAATAAAGAAGGTGTTTTAGGACTCCAAGGTTTTCAGCTCTTGAGTAAGTGCTGACAAGGCTTGTGAGACGTTGCCATTACTTTCCTTGTGTTCTTTTTTGACTCTTAGTTCTGTCTTTTCCAGCCTCTCCCCATAGCCCTGAAACAAGAAGAGTCTGGCTGGAGAACTGTCACCTGCCTCCCAAGCAGATGTTTGGGAGGCAGCCCTAAACTTGAGACATTGGCCTCCCAGAAGTGCAGGCCTTGCATAGTTTGCCTTCCCCATCTTCCAACTTGTCTGTGGAAGGCTGCCAGGCCAGAGTTCCAGACAGACCTCCTGCTGTCTCAAAACTAGCCCAATTCTCCCACACCCACTTAACTAAACTTCTCCACACGTGAAAACATTGACATCATAACACTACTGTGTGTGCGGCTGAACACATGGCTTGTATATAACAAAACAAGCTTTGCAGGCACTTCATGCGTGCAAAATTTACTCTGGCACTTGAGCTTACTTCAGCTATGCAGCGTTTCAAATTTGATCAATAAAAGGTACTTCAGAGCATATGGAAATGCAAAAACACAGCAGCCCCCCCCTAAAACAGCCAGATGCTTTAATGTGTTGCAATAGGTGTTATGTTCATGTACCTATCTGTTCCAAAATATTTCTTGGAGATCAGATATGAAGGACTGCCCAGTCTTAATGCTTATGCATGCAGGAAGAGAATGTACACACCCTGTACAGGTTTGGTAAAACATTTTTTTAAAAACTTTAAAAAAAAAACCCTCCATATTCTGTGACAGAAATCAGATGAGCAGGGTTATTATATGTGCGGTGTGCTAATAAGGAAACGAGAACACACACAGTAAAGAACCTGACTGGAAATCTATAATGGGAGAAATAAGCAGCAAGTAATTTGCAAACGAACACTTGGAGGTAAAATTAATTGCTTCGTTCAAATACAATCCAGGGACTGAGCCAAAAAAAACCCCGCAATAACAAAGTCAGAAATGGAGCCATTATCTTAAAAAAAAGGTTTTATCCACTCACAACCCTAAAAGGAATTACGCCATGGGGAGGAGACACATAGGACTTTAGTTGTATCGGCTACCACTAGGTGCTGAAGCCATAGGTTACACAACAACATGACCAGAAATTCCACCCCAAAGCTGGAGGAAAAAGAAACTCACACCGCACCATTCAAACTTCAAACAGCAACCCAGCTCCTGCTTGAGCACAGCATGAGTGAACATGATTTTGTCAATTTGTTCCATCTGTTCAACTTGTGGAGCTAATACAAGTTGTGGGATCTGCTGCCAGCACGTGTAAAGATCACAGCCAACACCTATTCACTCTCAACTGTTCTTTTCCTCTTTGCCACCCCTTCCAAGGGAGAGACTGAGGGGGGGGGGAAATACCTCACAGAGCAAATTTGGATTAGATTTAGAATAGGAAGCCGCAGCCCAGTACAAGGAGGCTGTGTGAGAAGAGATGAACCAACCGCAGGTCTAAAGCAGAGAAGGGAAGGGTGGGAGGGATCCACCAACCCACCTCACAGCTGCACTGGGACGCTGTAATCAAAACCATCCTCACGGAGCTCACAGGTTAGTCACAGCTATAAAGAGGGAAGAACCTTGGAAGGAAGAACGGGACCTGAATGACACAACCATGGGTACTCAATTCTTGTTCGCAAACCCTTTCTCTGTTTCCTATAGAGAAGGGGAGTCCAACCTTGGCAGCTTTAAGACTTGTGGACTTCAGCTCTCAGAATTCTGGAGCCAGTCAAGCTGGCTGGGGAGTTCTGAGAGTTGAAGACGACAAATCTTAAAAGTTGTCAAGGTTGGACCCCCCCCCCCTGCTTTAGAGTTTTCCACATGCAGAAATTTATAATAAAAGTTCCTCTTTGACATTCAGAATAAAAACACTGAGAAAGTGCAACCTACCAGCCATAACGTGCACAACTTGGCTAGAGAAAGAGAGAACAACAGCTAGTGACCCTAGTTCAGGGGTAGGCAACCTCGGCTCTTTTATGACTCATGGACTTCAACTCCCAGAATTCCTGAGTCAGCATAGCTGACTCAGGAATTCTGGGAGTTGAAGTCCATGAGTCATAAAAGAGTCGAGGTTGTCTACCCCTGCTAGTTATTCAAAATCAATTTACAAAGCTGCAAAGCCCCTAGTAAAAAAAAATACTGGTTTTTAGAGAATGATTGGAATAAGATAAAGTGAGAAAAGCATTAGAAATAAAAAATCCTTATTTATATATTGGGTGTTTTTTTTAAAAAAAATTCAAATGCATAATATGAATTTATCTAATTCGCATCTGGCATTCTCTGAACTGTTGGGCAGGGAAAATATATAAAAGTAACTAAAGAAAGAAACAACCGATTAATCTGCATGAAATTAGTGTACGTGTCTCAAAACGATATGGGCAGTCCTTGTTTAGTGACCATGACTGGGACCTGCAACTCAGTTATTAAGCAAAGTGGTCACTCAGTGAAACCACGTCTTTGCATATGATCTTACTTCAGCTTTCGTTTTGCTTTACAGACCTCAAGGTAATAAATGTGAGGGTTTGTGGGCAAATAAATCATACAGGACTATCTGTATCATTTGTAAATATCTTGACTTTCAGAGATTTTTCCACAGGAGAAAAGCAGCAGTCACTGGTACGATGCATTAAAGAGGCAAGAAGTGCATTTGCGAGAAAGATGTACTATTGCTGTTTTGGGTTTTACCTTGCAGCCAGTCTCTAAAATAATGCAACCACATTTTAGGGAGTTGCTTGTTTTCTTCCAATAAAACATAGGTCACATTGCTGAAGCTTCTGTGAAGTTCATAAAGTAAATGTTGGATGTTGGGATAATCCGCTTTCTGGGTAACAATATACATATGGTAGAATGAGAAGTATTTGAACTGGGCTGCAATGAACTCGTACTCCCGAGTCTCCCGTGGCACAATGTCTGTGAGATCCAATCCATCTTTCACACGAGTCGTTCCGTAAAGACTAAGGCCAAGTAAAGCCAGAAAAAGAAAAATGACCATAATCTGAAAAACAAAACCACAGGAAAAAAAAGCATGCATAAGTAAATGGATTTTAAAATTAAAAAAAAAAAAAAAACACGGGCTACAAAAGTTACAAAAGGATGCATATGGAACTATTTAAATGTATAACCTATGACTTCTATAAGGACCGGGGGGGGGGGGCGTTTCTCATGTTCCATGAACTAT
Organism: Azemiops feae; assembly: GCA_023970755.1. Classification (NCBI taxonomy): domain Eukaryota; kingdom Metazoa; phylum Chordata; class Lepidosauria; order Squamata; family Viperidae; genus Azemiops; species Azemiops feae. The sequence goes on from JALGBA010004290.1 coordinate 2,271,533, forward strand.
TTTCAGCAGAGCCAATATATTCACTGACTGAGCTGACAAAATGGTACCAACTATACCGTAGTTTGCCGAGTTTTGGTTTAGCATTTTGTGAACCCAGCAATAGTGGGTTATTTAACAAACCATAGTTAGAACAGTGGTTCAACATGATGTATCGATTCCGCCAATGTTTAGCACAGCCCTCCCAACCTGGTGCCACTCACATGTGGTTGACCTAATTAATTGTCTCTGTGCACCTTTTAATAGTCTAATGGTGGCCATGTTGTTTGTAAAAGTATTCAAACTGAGCTAAGGTTGGGCAACATCTGGGACAAATGCTTCATTGTAGAATTTATATCCCCAAGTCCCTATTGATACAGTACCATATCCATACCAGAGACATCAGAAGGACAGTTACAACTGCACAATCAAAGCCCTGCTTCCTTTACATGCATTGTGTGTATATATAAAAAGGGGACAAGCTTCCATAACATGATCATGATCTCCATTTTGATTTTGATTCCTTCAGATGCTCATGCTCTCTATAGTTGCTCATTTTCAACCCAGAGCCAAGAATCTTAATGGTTTGGCAGAAGAAAATGGACAGGAGAAATGGAAATAACAACAATGCAAAAGCTTGAAAAACAACTTCCTATAAAGGAAAAGCATCTTGAGGATCTAGAACCACAAATGACCACGCCGTGTCTGACCTCCACACATACAGATAGTCCTTGACTTACAACAGTTCATTTAGTGACCATTCGACGTTACAACGGCACTAAAAAAAGTGACTTATGACCATTTTTCACACTTATGACCGTTACAGCATCCCAATGGTCACGCGATCAAAATTTGACCGCTTGGCAACTGACTCATATTTATGATGGTTGATGTCACGGGTCATGTAATCACTTTTTGTGACCTTCTCACAAAGTCAATGGGGAAGCCAGATTCACTTAACAGTCATAGTACTAACTTGACAACTGCAGTGATTCACTTAACAACTGTGGCAACAATGGTCATAAAATGGGGCAAAACTCACTTAACTACCTTGCTTAGCAACAGACATTTTGGGCTCAATTGTGGTCATAAGTCAAGGACTACCTGTATCTGAAGGAGAAGGAGGTAAACTTATTTAAGAGCTATTTCCAGGGATAATCCAGTGTCATTTTTTTAAAACTGAAGTATCTATATATGGAGGCAGAATCCAGCATGAACTTTACATACTTACAGTATCTCTAGTTTTTCAGGGACGGCCAATATATTTTAACTGTGACCCCAAAAGACAGAGTAACCAACCAAGCAACATTACCTTTGCTTTTGGTTTTAACAGGAGTGGCGCATACTGCTTTTCAGCAAAAGAGGAGAGTGTCCATTTAGTACAGGGTGGCTCAAGACAATGCAATGTAGTTTCGGAGAACTGAGAAAGAAGATCCCTGGTTGAACTGGTGCTTTCCGGGCTCTGGCAGCTGAGGTCATCCTGTGGCACGGTGACTGGTTGGACCGATATTTCTGACCGAGGTTCTGCTGTGGTGTAATAAACCTGAGTGTGTGGGTCGTATTCAGTGCGCAGCTGGACTGTAGACTGCATTGTGATTTGAGTTTCGTGGGCAAAACTGGGGCTGCTGTAGGGCGGTGGAGGGCTGTAGCGGAAGTTATCGCCGGCCTCTGCATATGCTTGAGGTTCAATCTGAATGACTCGGCTGACACAGGGGCTGAAAGAAAAATAGGGAAAGTAGATATATGCACTGTGGTTGTGGCCAGAATTGTTCTACAACGTATTACTTGTTAACATTTAATAAAGTGTTTCTCTACAGCAGGGGTGTCAAACTCGCAACGTCACGTGACGTGTCGCGACGTATCACGACTTTTTCTCCATTGCCAGCAATGGGGTGGGCACGGTTTCAGCATGACGCATCCGGCCCATGGGCCGGCAGTTTGACACCCCTGCTCTACAGAGTACGCCTGCATATATGGAGTTTTATAATGTGCAAGAAACACAGTCCAGTGTTTAAGTTCCTTAACGCTCATTGTGTTTCTGAAAATAGTACTGAATTAGCAAAACCACCACTGTTCTGTTTTGAAGCCACACAAAATGATTAGAGAGGAGAGTTACTGGTATTATTGGTTAGTATCCAATTATACCAGTTCACCGGCAGAATAAAGAAAACCTACTAGACCCTCTCAAAGCCAAAACACATTATTGTTTAGTGATGTGTGAAGTGTATTTTGTGGCTGCTATTAGAACTTCCCTAATGACATTGATATAACCATAAGAAACTAGTCAACCAAACTCTTCCAACCATAGAGCAGTTCATGGCCACCAGGGTGCAATAATGCTCAGTTTGCTGCTCCAGACATTATAGCTCTTGCTTTCCATTCAGTTGGAATATAAGAAGTTTGAAAGTGACCTCAAATTCTACCACAGAAACGTAGGAATAAGTATCTCTGGCTACAGTAGTCCGTGGTAAAATGTCCATTTAAAATGTTGTAATATTTGTAATATTCCTTCCATCTCACCTTGTAAAACAGCAGAATATATCCAGCCTCCGATCTTCCCGGCGGTATAGGTCCATACTCAAAATAGCAGGAAAAATTAACAGAACCATGGCAAAGTTAAATACTACAACCACAGCAGCCTGTATAGTCAAAGAGAGAAAGAAGAACATCAGCAATACCAGTACTAAGGCTACAGGAAGGAAGGAAGGAAGGAAGGAAGGAAGGAAGGAAGGAAGGAAGGAAGGAAGGAAGGAAGGAAGGAAGGAAGGAAGGAAGGAAGGAAGGGAGGGAGGGAGGGAGGGAGGGAGGGAGGGTTTAATTTTTTAAGAAAAAAGTTGTATGTAACTATTGTTATTCCAACACTGAAAGTTATAATTAGGTTTCCATATTGTAAACATAAATATAGTAATGAAATATTAAGAATTAGATATTGTCCTAATAAGCATCCTTGGCTGTGTTACCAGATCTCAAATCCATTTCTCATGGGAGAAATTAGAACAAATAAAGAACAATTTACTCCCAAAAAATGTGAAAAGCTCTGATGTGCATATTAATTTAATTTTAGTATAATTTTTGTGTCAAAAAAGAGGAAACTAGAGGGAGAGAAACTAAGCTCCAAGTCAAGACCTACAACTCTGCAACGTAGCCACAGAAGTGTTCTTCGGTGGAAACTGCTTATGAAACCAATTAGCCACTATTTAGTGTTTCAGAGCAGTGATCCAATTCATTTAAACAGTCCTTGATTTATATCACCACACAAGGTACATGAGTCAGGACTTCAGTATCCTCTTTTGTACCTTACTAGGAAGAACTGTCAAAGAAACAAATTGCTATTTAGGCAAGACAGATATTGACAGAGGCCTGTTTTTTGGATTTAAAATAGAGAAAGAAAGACTTTGCAAAGGTTAGTTAGGACCTTCATCACATTAGTGTTTTTTTGTATCTCACCACATTCCTTCCCTGAAGTTTTTAAACAGTTGTATAGATACTTTGCACTATAATTTTCATCTCTCCAGACTGATTCCAAATGACCAAGGAAAACATTACCTCACAGCCTATTTTTGTACAGCATTCAAACAAATTCTTAACAATTAATAGAGATTCACTAGTTATGAATATCAATTCAACTTCAGACCAAAATATATTGTAAAATATATATCCTTGGACATTCTGAAAGTTAACTCATAACTCGATCGCTATCCAGTATGTACATTTTTCCCTACAGAATTCCTTCACTAACTGGAATTTACTCAAGAAAATAAAGAAAAGACAGACTTGCTTAGGATGATAAGCATAGTAGATAGAAAAAAGATGGCTCTTTTCATTTATTTGTTACATGTATGTGTATGTAGTTTCTAGGAAGTCTCCTATCCCAGCATTGACCAGCATTAAATACGTTTGATTTTAGGAAAGGCATTGCATTGTTTATCTTCAGTTCATGTCTTGGTGTCTAATAACAAGATATTGGCTAAGACTATATTTCAGTAACCCACACTAATTTCGGCTACCTTCACCAATCATCATTTGTCATCATTTAAGTCATCATTTGCTTAAGCAGTTTATTATATAAACCACATTTGGTTACATTTACAAATCAGTTAGCTAAAAATCATGACTTGCAAAGATTTAGAATATGTAGCTAGTTTCAAATCAACACTGAAAGCCACAAAGACAAATACATTCCTGTAAGAATGAGGTCCTTAGAATTTATCAGGGATGCTGTGAGGGAGATAAAAAGGTAGCTCATGCCAGACTGAAGCACTACCAGAACTGATTCTCATAAAAGGGGATCCCTAAGCCTCAAAAGAAATTGTTCCATTATCTCATGATTTGCTCAAATTATCCTCATGGGTAGTTACCAGCAGTTTACGAACAGCTTTTTACAGAGTTGCCTGAAAACTACTTCACCCCTGTGTAACTGGAATAGCAAAGTTTCTTCAAGTCACCCATCAGTAAGAAGGTAAATCTGAACGTCTCATACTTTTCCCTTTGGAGTTCCACAGACCTAGAGGGCAGCTATATTTCTTAATCCTAAAATGTACAAAACTTCTGGCTTCATTGCTCACAGAGAAAGAAAGGCTTAGTTGTACTTGACAGCTTTAATATGCATAGAATATTCATTCCTTTTTGGCTTTAGGAAAGCTGTGAAGGCCCATCTGTTCCATCTCGCAGAGTTATGTTATGATTGAAATGGGGTTCACAGGCATATGACTTTTGGTATTTCTTAGTTTCATGTTTTCTTGACTTTTTATTTTTGCACATATTGGGTCTTTGGGAATGTTTTTACTGATTGTTTGATCGTATTTATATGACTGCTCTCCTCATGCAGCATGATTCTAGGTGCTGTACAAACAACTATAAAAACAATTTCAAGAACATTCTAAGAGTATAAAAATTTAATATTATTAGAAAAAGCTAAGAGAAGGCATCAGATTATAAACAATGGAGCATCTAATCCAATTAGCATTCCTGTGTTGTTTTTGTTGCTGTTTTCGAGATTAATTGCCCAGAGTCTTCAGGAACTGGGCAGCACCAAGTATAGTAAATATGTAAGAAATATTTAGAATATTTTATGTATAGGTTCCACACTGACACACCATCTACAAATCAGGTTGATTAAATGTTTTTTTTTCAATAATCTTCTGCTTTACAACATGGTGGCTGTTGTCCCATGTATTTGCTGAAATAAGATAAGATCTGAGCTGGAATTATTGAGAGATAAAGTAAAACAAGGCCCTGACTTATATACTGCAATATACCATTCTTTGCAGGCCAGCCAGAGTTAGTGGGTGTATTGTTTGATAAGAGATATTACAAATGAAGAGATCAGCTTTGCACTTAATTGCTAATCATATGCATCTCCTTCCTAATGAAAATCACAATGTTATATTTTCTTCCTCTGTCTTCCTGCCCAGCATTTGCAACCAAAATTAAAGGTATTATGACTGGGACAAAAGAACTTAGGGAACTAGATGTAGACAGATGTAGCTATTCCATCCAGCCTAAGTTGGGAGTAAAATGATAAATGAGTCAGAGCAGCTGGCACTTTTACTCCCACTATGTACATGTACTTAACAGGGCACTGTGCATCATTAAGCAAGTGAAAAGAATATCTTTTTGCTTCTCACAAAGGCTCTCGCTACAGGAAAAAGACCGTGCCATCGGGGTTTTTGCGAATAGCTTATGACGGAAGAAACTGGATGGTGTAAATCAAGGGTTCTTAATTGGTGGTATCCATATCACAGGTGGAACTTAAGAATAATTGAGGTGAAACACCAGGGTAGGTCACTGAAACTTTAATTAAGGCTTTAAGACTTGCCATAAGTGATGAGTGTAGTAATAAAATAAAAATGTTGAGCAGGAATTGACAGTCTCAGAACCAAGAGCCTTCTGTAAGCCAAACCTCCTTTTATGGCTTCCAGAGCTACTCCCAATTCACAAGTTTTAGAAATTGATGGTGTGGTTTCCTACGATTTGGAAGCAAAAGCAAACAGAAACTGAACTTGTAAACCTTCATCCCCCCCCCCTTCTGTACAATCATGTCCAATTCTTAAGAGGCAGCTTGGATAAGTCCCTGCAGGGATTGTTTTGGCACAGTTTTTCAAAGTAGTTTGCCACTGCCTCCTTCCCAAGGCTTAGAGAAAGTGACTCACCCAAGGTCACCTAGCTGGCTTTGTGCCTGGGTGGGGGCTAGAATTCACATTCTCCCAGTTTCAAGCCTGATGTTTTAACCATTACACTAAACTAATCCCCTGCATAAAAAATAGATACACAGATCCAAGCCATCTTCCATCATCTCATCCACTGGGCTGCTTCGAAAACAAAAAAAATAAAGTCACTACTCATGTTTTCATTACTACTGTTATGGTCAATTGATCTCCATGATCAGGGAGGTCCCCGATTCATATACAGATCAATGAGGTACAGGTAGTCCTTGACTTATGGCCACAGTTGAGACCAAACTTTCCATTGCTAAGCAAGAAAGTTGTTAAGTGAATTTTGCTCCATTTTATGATCTTAATTGCCACAGTTGCTAAGTGAATTACTGCAGTTGTTAAGTTAGTAACACGGTTGTTAAGTGAACCTGGATTCCCCACTGACTTTGCTTGTCAGAAGGTTGCAAAAGGTGATCATAGGGCCCCAGGGCCCCTGTCAAAAATTTGAACCAGTTGCCAAATGTCTGAAGTTTGATCACATGACCAGGGGATGTTGCAATGGTCGTAGGTGTGTAAAATAGTCATAAGTCACTTTTTTCAGTGCCGTTATAACTTCGACTGGTCGCTAAATGAATGATTGTAAGTCAGGGACTACCTATTTAGACATTACATTCTTTATGCAATGCAGTCTCAGTATAAGGAGACATATTTTTGAAGTTGCTTATGTTGAGGTTCTGCAGTGGGATGAATGGGGGCCAATGGTATAGTATTAGCAAAGTCCCAAGTAGCAGTACTATAGACTCAGGAATTCTGGGAACTGAAGTCCACAGGTCGTAACGTTGCCATAGTTGTCCAACCCTGATTTAAGGGATATAATATCATATAGCTCCAAAGGTATTCAATCTGACAAAAATATTCAATTAACAGAATTTCAGGATGAACTTCAGTTGTGGGTGTTTGGGAGCAGGAATGTCCACTGGGAAGATAAAAAAAAGTCAAGATTATGGCCACAATTGTGTTTGAAGCCCTCTCTCTCCCCCCCCCATATATTTTATTGATTTTTTAAAACATAAATCATTTAATAGTTGGTAAACAGTGTGTTTGCTGGGTTTACATTTGTAAAGAAAAATCATTACCAGTTGGTTTCTATAATCCATAATCCACATAGTACATTTAGTTGATTTCCCCTTTTCCCCAAAATGTCTTCTTTGCAAACCTTGAAATTAATATAGTTCTTATTATTTTGATAAATAAGAGTTACATATATGATTTTTCCCAATATTCCTAGAAATAATGATCACATCAATATAATATCTCTTTTCTATCTAATCATTCTGGTTGTCTCATATCCTGTTAAAATATAAATTTAAAAATATATTTAATCTTTAAATGTTCCATTTAATGTGTCTAGTCATCTAATCCTTTAACTTTTATTCAAAACATTTTTTTCTTTTTTATACATTATAATTTCCCTAAATTCAGACACATTTAATTATCTAAAACATTTCCTTCATCTAGGCCATTTCAGCAGTATTATATTACTTATATCAAGAAATAAAATAAAAAAGGGGGGGAAAGCATACACTATTATTTAAGGAATTCATCTCTCTTAGAATGACATACGTATTCAGAATCTTTTCTATTTCTTTAACCATATTCAAACAAATGTTTCTTTTTTAAATATTCTCTCTGGTAGATCCCATCATCTATTTTCTTAATTTTCACTTTGATCTTTTTCCTTTGACCAATATCTTTCTTGATCAATGTGTTTTGCTGAATCAAAAAGTTTTTCCATATATTCATGACTGTTGCTGTAGGTATAAGAAGTAAATCGAATAAAGTGTCTTTATGTGAGGCTTTTGCCTTTCCGTGTTTCTTGAAAATCTTTTTCTCTTTCTCCTTCTTTGCTTCTCTTATCACTTCCTTTCTCTCTGATGTTTTCAACATCTCTACATTCCATTTTATCCAATCTGTTTTTTTGTTCTCAGATTTATTTTGTAGTCTTAAAGGATGAGTTGTTTTTTCCATTTCTTCTAAATTTTTTCCCACTAGGATTAAATCATGTTTTCTTGCTTTGTTAAGTTTCGTCTTTGAGTCTCTATTTTCAATTTTATGTCCACTTATTTGTTTTGTCTGCTCCTTCTCTGTTGTTGTTTCCTGGAAGTTTTTCTGTTGTAAAGTTAACTTAGAGATAGATTGATTTGTATTTTCAAAGTTATTTTGGATTTCTTTGTGATTTGAACTCAGTGTTATTTGAATTAATTGCAATATACTATATATCTCCTCCTGAGAGGTATTTTATGTTTTCTTGGTGTGTTCTGTCTACATGTCTCTGATCCATGATGGCCAAAAGTTGGAGTTTTAGAGTCCCGGTTAAATAGATATTTGTAATCCAAAGAGTTCAAAAAAGATTTTTTTAAAAAAAAATTATAATTCTTTCTTTGTCTGCAGCCCAGATTGTTGTCTTTTTTTTGTCACAGCTGTTCTTTATTATTAAAGCTTTGAAGGTCACAAACACAGATTAGCTTTTCCCAGGTTTTGGCAGGTTCTCTATGGAAATCATAGCTGTCATAATCTTCATCCACCACTAGGTGTCAGCATCTATTTAGTTTTCAATATGAACAATGGTCTTTAAAATGAGAGTCTTAACCATTCAACAATCTTAAACTTGTCCAAAGTTAAGTTTTAGCTTTCAAGTTTATAAATTTATTTCACTACCATATATTTTGATCCTCCGTATAAATTTTAATTCGCCGCTTCCGTTAGTATAAGGATGGGGCGGAAGTCCCCTCTTTCACTTTCGGACGTATTTTGCTTCTTGGGGATCTTTTCCAGGAAATTAAGTGTAGGATAGAAAAGGGAAAATCAGATTCCTCACCCAGTTTCAAGCACGCTGTTTACTGTAGTGCTGGTTAGTTCTTTTGGACTCCGGTTGCAAGTAGCTTGAGCTGATCGATGAAATACAGCCTTTCTCCTGTCGGGTTAGAAGGCTTTCCCCAAGATGAACGGAACGACCGCCGTCATTCCAGAGTCACCGGGGCACCCTTCTTTCTTCGCCGCCTCTCCGGGGCGGCTTGAACCCATTAGAGTCTCCAGGCAGGACAAAAGTTAGCCGCAGGGGTGCGGCGGTCTGCAAGCCCGCGACCAGTCGCTACCGCGCAGGACCGGAAGTCTCTGAAGCCCTCTCTCTTTTAATGTGTGTTGCCTCATACTACACACACACAAACATCCCTCCATGGATGACAAATAAATTTGAACAAAATAAAGATATAACTACAAAGAGAATTAATCTGGAGGTTTGATTTACTTATGTTCTTATCCTATCAGGAAGTCATTTGTTCCTTTCTCAGCAGTTGGATTATTTTACCAATATTAAACTTCAAAAACCAATAGGGCTTTGATTGTTATCTTTTAGTATCTCAGGGAGAATGAAAAAAGATAGAAGAAGTTTAAAGCAATTTTCTGTTTAAGCCTGTCTGATATAGAACGTCTATATAGAGAAACAGCTATAAACATTACTCAAAAGAAAAGCAACGGTGTTACATTGCTATGCTTTCTTAACTTGGCTGTGGAGGATTTACTGGACAGACAGGAATTCTTCATAAAATAAATTTTCATTTTTAAATGAGCAAAGGCAGGGTGAAGAGCTGTAAGAGTAGAAAGTTCCACATTTTCAAACAGACCACCCAAAAGTAACTTGCATTGCCCTTTGATTTTAAATACCACAGTATGCACCATCTGAATTTCACCATAGCTGGTAAAGCATAAAGTAAAATAAATAGCAACTGCTAACAAGAAAAAAAATTAGCTTTCCTTTCCTTTCCTTTCCTTGTGTATGTCAAAATATATATTTAGTGAACAGCACTGAAACTGATTTCTCTTCAGATCATATGAAAACTGCACTATTGGAAGACTAAATATTAAAATGTAAGTGAATAAATCTGGCTCAGAAGAGATCATAAGAAAAAATGGCTCTATTCAAATTCCCCCACACACCTGAAAACCCCACAATAATTGCAATAAGAATATTTTTAATGACTGATGAACCCAGCAAGAGAAAAGTGACTCTTGAGAAAATGCAAGTGGCAGATCTTTACTAAGGTTAGACTCTACTATCAACTGTCTTTCTGCTGAAGCATTATCTTTGGGGTGGAAATCACAATTCTAACTATAAAATAGAAAAACTAATGTATGTGCAGAGATATACACACACACACACACACACACACGTAGAAAGAGAGAAATTGAGAGCAGAGTGCACGTGATAGCATTTTGCAAGGATATTGGTTATGATCCAGAATGTCAAATCCACATAAGCCGGGCTCTATATTATCAGTTCATGTAAGAAAAACAATTTTGTTAGCTCATGGATATCTGTCTATATAAGTCACAGAAAACAGATATGGGTTATGAAACTAAATGCACTTTTAATCAAGGCTTACAAGGTTATCCACAGCACCATGGAATTAATCTAATCCTAGAAAGGAGAAAGCCCCAATGGAAGGTCTTTTTTTTCCTTTTATGTCATAAATGCCAAATCAAAGCCTGTTCATCTGATTATAATTAAGTCTTGTGTCAATTGACACTTATATGCAGTAGAGAGATATGGAAGAAAAGTATGCATAGAAAGTTATGAGAGCACAAATTTGTTTTTCCAGCCTACCCTACTTATACAAATATGAGGAGAACCAGAAGAGAAGAGGGTGGGCTGGGTGAGCAATATCCCTCTGACAAAAGCAGAATAAAATATGAGCTGCCATTTATAGTAACTAACTAAACAACCTATGACCCTTGGGTCATCGTGTCAGAGATGTTTTATTTATTTATTATTATTGTATTTATCTAATTTATATAGCTGTCCATCTGACAGAACAAACAACTCTCAGCTAGTTTACAGGTTAAAACAATCGATAAATACCCAAAATCATTATAATGATTAATTTAAATATCAAAAACTATGAAAAATCTGAGCTAATGTAAAAAGATGAAGGGATGTTAACAATAGCAGAGCCACCTCACTAGCTCACCTGTCCCCTGGAGTCCCCAGGCCTGCTGACACAATCAAGTCTTGAGGGACCTTCAGAAGCTCAGAAGAGATGAGGATAACGTGACCTCGGGGGGGCGGGGGAGAAGATTCCATAATGAGGGTGCCACCACAGAGAAGGCCAACTACCAAGGGGCTGCTAAAGGTAGCTTCCTAGATGACAGAATCTATAACATCTGCTGGATCTAATAGAATGAGCAGATTAAATCGGGGAGCAGTGATCCCAAAAATAACATTTAAAGCCTTTACGGCATGGGACTAGGTTAACACCACCCACTTTGAATTGGACCTGGAAACAAGCTGATAACCAATGCAACTTGTGAAGCAGAAATGTAAAGTATGTTCTTCAAGAAAAACACATAACTGCTCTCACCACTGCATTTTGCACCAGGTTAAGTTTCCAAATATTCTTCAACAGCAGTCCCATGCAATGTTCATTGCAGTAGCCAACTGGTTGTTGAGTTATTGTGAGCAGGGCCCCTCAATCTAGGAAAGGAGGCAACTGGCACACAATATGAAGTTGTACAAAGGTGTCATGCGCCAGGGTTCAGATTCTGATTCTGACAACATTGCTCCAGCTGAGTTTGTGGATTGTCATCCTCGGGAATCTTAAGCCATAATTCATCTAAGAAGGGTGAACAAGTCAACTCCTGATCAGCTGGAACAGTCGGATGATGAGGCACAAGCCGCAAACTCCAGGTTTCAATGCATGCAGTGGTGAGCAGAGCAATGCTAGTCAATGAGACTTCTCACTAGGCAAAGGGCCAGACCTGAGTAATTATAGCCAGCTGCCTGCAGACAGATTTATATAGCTGCTTTGGCCTTCAGTCTTTGTTGGAAACAACTGTTTGGAATTCTAGTTTATGACTTTTGTTCCTGTGCTTACTTACTCTTAAACCCCTGATTATTGAAGTGGCTGACTAGCACTCTGCACTTTAGTTCAGCACTTAACTCCTGGAATGAATTTGGACCACTGTATTGCTGCTTAAATTTCAAATGGACTCATTCAGCCAAACATTCTTTGCACAGATCCTGATTTACAATCTTATCTATTTTATCTGCTTAACTCATAGCAACTGTGTCTGCATGTGAGTGTCTGCAACCTTGCCACCTGACACAGAACCCCTCCCCAGCCACACCTGCAACCTGCTCATTTGAGAAGTCATGAGTCCAGGAGGACCCCCACATTGCACACAGGGTCTGTTTGGGGCTGCAAGACCCCATCTAATACCAAAGATTGTATAGTTCTAGAACCAAAAGGCTTCAAAACCCAAAGCTATTCATTCTTGGCAGGTTTCAGTTGAAGCCTGTTGTACCCCGTCCAGACTCCCACAGCCTCTAGACACTGGGATAAGATGTACACAGTATATCACTTAATTCACTGGGGGTTCAAATGTGCAATTGGATGTCATCAGCATACTCTCTACACATTGACTTTATTTGGGGGAAGCTGTTAAGAGTTAGGATTGAAAATAATGATCCCGTGACTACAGCTGTCCATGGCAATGTGGCAGCATGGCAGTCCTGAAGCTGCCACATTGCCAAATTTCAATCCCATGGGATTTTGGATGCATTATTTTGAGGTTTGTACCTGTTTGAAGTACATTGAATCAAACATTGTTGCTCTACGATACCCCATTTTGCCCAACTGAAGATGACAGACAGACAGGATAATTTTAGTAAGGTAAAAATGAAGTATGGTTAAGAGGGCCAGTCACTCGCTCTCAGCCCAATCCACCTTACAGGGTGGGTTCTTGTGGGAAAAATAGGAGGAAGGAATATCAGGTATATTCAATGCATTGACTTATATATTAAAAAGGTAGGATTTTTTTAAAAAAGGGAAAACAAAAGCAAGGACATTGCTATACATGACATCTATAAATAAATCCTCATACATAAACCATGTTAACACAAATATAGATTTATTTCTGGTGCTTAGATCCCATTAAAAGCCTAATTGAGAACTTCATCAAAAATCACCTAGTAGTAGAATCAGTATTAAAACCCTACAAGGCCAGAAGCTTGAGTGGGGGTGAATATAGGCCAGTGATGGTGAACCTTTTAGAGACTGAGTGCCCAAAAAACGCCCCTGCCCCCGTTCCGCCTCCCACCCTGCCTGCTCCACCCCTGCCCGCTCCCTGCCCCGCCCACCCGCAGGGACACGCACTGCCTCCATGGCCCGCAGCAGATCATCCAGGCAGCCCTGCAACACCATGGCAGCCACGTCCTCTGCCCACACCCCGCAGCATCATCTGCATGCTATGGGGTGCGAGGGCAGAGTCGTGTCCCTGCTGCACAGCTATGTTCTTGGCTGCGCTGCTCCATGCAGGCTGCACCCAGGGGGCGACTCTCCTCCAGGGAGGCTGCTGGTGAGGAGGGGGCCATGGGGGGATGCGGGGCTGGGGCGACGGCACGCGTGCCCACAGAGAGGGCTCCAAGTGCCGCCTCTGGCACGCGTGCCTTAGGTTCGCCACCACTGATATAAGCACACAAATGTTTCACTTAATTCATTTGTACAGGCTATCTCTAAATTCTGCTCTCCTGCTGCTTCTATAGTTTTTTTTTTTTTAAAAAAAGGTCTTTATTATTTTGAAAGAAGGAATAGGTATTACCTATAATGCCATCCTTCTAAATATAGGTGCTAAAATTCTGTTTCTAGATTTGGAACTGACATGTGTGTTAAGATGTATTTTCTACAAACAGATGATACAAACTTAAATAGATCTCTTCTTGAGTATGTTTTGAAATGACAATTTAAGAATAAATCCAAAATTGGCTTTTGAGGATACTGTGAAAACATTAGCCAGTTGACAGAAAAGGCCCTCGTCTCTGAAACTGGGGTTTACTTCAAGACAAAGGTACACGTTTGAATACCTATCAAAAGCAAAGCCAAGTGATCCCACCTTTCTCTTATTTGATCACAGAATGTCAGACAACACAAAAGGTTGATATAGACACAAGACTGTCATACAGATGGACAACCATATTTTAACATGTTAACTTTAACGTTATAATTTATGGCAGAAGATCAGAATGCACACCCCATTTCCCTATGTATTACCAATGTCTTTAGACGGTTTGTGACAGTGATAGAGACATTACTAGAACCTATGTGGTTTATTTATTTTGGGTTCATTAAAGTGAGCTTGTCTATTCCAATTTTGTGTCCACATGAGCCAAGTTTTTACAGCTTGTTCAACAAACCACAGCTAAAAATCCTGGGAAAACATTATGCGTGTTTAATAGGCCATTTAATTCAGCTGATTAAATCATATAATTAAATGGCTTTCAAAGATCTTTAGACAGATCCTTTGCCAATTTAGGAAATCCACTGCTACCACATTTCCAAGAGTTTCCTAACGAGTCTGTCTATATACTGTAGAAAAACTTATTTCCTTCTGAGGCAGTCTATTTTCTGTTAGACAGCTTGAACAAGCAAAGTCATTTCAAAAGTTAGGTCAAAATCTTGTTTCCTTATTCGAGGAATTTGGATTTGTAACTACTGATTTGTATCCTATGCACTAGATCAAAGGGAAGAAATGGGCTTTATTACACATAAGCTCCATCATTTTCTACCCTGTCAAATATTTAAGTGGGAATCTTTGACATAAATAAAAATATTGAAACATATTTACACATATTCTTCATGTCTTTAATATGTAAGTAATGATATTCATTTTTTTTTAATTGTAAAATATTGCTGAGGCCTTCAGGGTTGAAACTCCTCTCCCAGAAATCCTCTGGATCTTCACACATTGTTCCCTGGCCTGAATTGAGATATTAGCTTAGCATTTGTTGTTGCCACTACTTATCTTTTCAGGTGCCCTCATCTGATACCTCCCCCTAATCCTCTCACATCCTGTGTTGCTCTGCTGATGATTAAAATCTCAAAAATACAAAAATAACCTCTTTTCTGCCACCTTCTGGCCATGTAATATAGTGGCTTGGTGACTAGAGGATCTGGCCCTACTTTCCATCCTTTGGGAGACAGAGCAATCTCTCCGGGTAAACAAAATAAAATTTTATTTTAAAAAAGAAAATACAAAATGTTAAAAAAAAACTACCCTCTTTTATTTATTTTTTTAATTTTAAAATCAAACATTCGATGTGAAGGGAACTGGTCACACAGTGGTTTATCGATCAGTAAAAGCAGAAGAAAAAGGAGAAGGATTTAAAAAGAAAATATAATGCTTTTTATAGATCACTGATGGCAATCTGCCACAAGTGTGATATTCTCTACCAAAATCTCTGAGAAGATAGTAGAGAGTTTTCAAATTATTATTAGAGACCACAAGAAATTCTAAAGATAATTTCTATCTTTATGAACACAGCCTGAGATTTGATTGAGAACTCAGATTAAACATTCCATTTTGCAGCTGGTATAGAGACATAGAAAATCTGAGATTTAGCACAACTCAGCATACAGAAATAAACCATCTTGCACAAATTTCTGGCTGGACGCCAAGAGTCACTGATTGAGATGGGTGGCTATAGAAATTGAATAAAATAAACAAATAAATGCTGTAGCTATTTCTACAAAATCCAAAGATTCTGAAAGAATTATGCCTCTGCATTTCTCCAGCTTCTTGGAGATTCCAATTAATTAATTAGAAGATGCTGGGGAGAAAGAAACCCCCACTTTCTATTAATCTATGTCTATGGAACTCTGCCATCGAGTTCTTTATTTTAATAAAACCAAACCTCTTCAATAAACAGAGGAAAAAGGATCAGACTAATTTCAATATAAGAACATACATGATGCACAAAAAACTTTCAGTATAGAGATGTGGATTGTGCATCTGAATTTGTCATGCAGGCTACATATACAATAGTAACACATTTAGAGAATCTATCAAAATATAGTGGGGTTTTTTTGCCCGTCTTTGCCTGGTCTTTGCATTATAACAATAATTCTATAAGTTCTAGCTTCATTCCATCAAATGAATGCTACTTTCCTTTTTTAACCCAGCACAGAATTCCAAATATTGTGGCTAGGAACTCGCAGCCACAAAGCTACCGCACTGTTCATAGGCTCATCTTTAAAATCCATTGTTCATCTTAAAAAAGTATATTTCTTCTCCTCTAAAAAAATAAATGTACTTGCTATGGAGTAGGTGCTATTTTCGGAACTTTTAAAGTACATTTCCAAAAGGTTGCTAACATACTCACTTTCAACTCAGTTTCTACTCTCTGTATCAGTTTTTTTGAGAACTAGTAAATCTTTCACATTTTAAAACATAGACTCAAAAATTACATGAGAAGATAACTGCAGTTTCAAGTCAACCATACTCATGAAAAGAAGCACATCTAAAATTAAGCATGCTCTATAATTGCTCTTCCCAAACTGATGCCCTCTCGAAAGGTGTACTAGAGTCATTATTGTCTCCAGTTAAACTAGAGGAAACTGCTCTTACTTATATGCTTCTGATAGGAAGGTCAGTGCAGACCACGTTGTCAATATATCAGTTTGCTCCCTGCAGAATCATTTTTTAATTGGGAATTTGTGCCCCTCACCCAATCCAAACACTATTGTGTTGAATGAGAAGTGCTTCATCTCTGGACTGTATTGAGAAATAATAAATTAAAAGTCATTTAATTTTACTTTATGAACTTACTTGGAGTGAAAATGCCCGTAGAGCTGGAATGGGAATTAAGGCAGCCATGAAAAATGCAGTAACATTGCTAATAGATGTAAGGGCCACACTTGCACCCGTGCGTTTCAGACATTCCCCTGTTCTATCCTGAAACATATAGATGAATATGTGGAATTAATTACTAATTAAACAGCGCATAATCTATATAAAGTTACAGTGTAATAGAGAAATAGATATTTATTTACAGGCTGCTCTAATCAAAGATGCTGGGTGGTTCAAAGCAAATAAAAACAAATATAGCAAAAATAATGATAAGAACATCACACATTAAGCCCAAAATTTGGCAGCAATCTTTTAAACTCTTATGTCCTAGAAGTTTGACAGAAGAGAACTAGCCATTTTTAATGATTAGCAGGGGGGCATCCTAGGGGGGGAGGGAGTTGATGGGCGGAAGTCATACAATTGTTTATGTCATAAAAAACTGTTTTATAAAAACAGTTTTATATAAACTGTTTTATAAAAATTGCCAAATTTCAATTCCACAGGAGCCATGGGTCTCAGATTTTGGACACATTCTGTAAGTTGGTCCATTTGAGTTACCTTGGTTTAAAATTTTACTTTAAATTTTTATCCCACCCTTATTACTTTATAAGTAACTCAAGGCAAGGAACATACATAATACTTCTTCCTCTTCCTATTTTCCTCATAACAACAATCATGTGAGGTGGGTTGGGCTGAGAGAGTGTGGCTGGCCCAAAAGTCACACCGTTCTGCCCAGTTAAAGATTGTGGAAATGAGAATCTTAATAATATTATATATATATATATACTATTGCATCTGATTCTACTGAATCAGAAATGGAAAACTACAATGGAAAGTTAATACAAACAACTTTTTTTTTAATTTCTAAAGTAGACAGTAGCAGAAATAGCCTGATATCAGAATGCAAAATAGAATATCAGTTCTCAAAAAATTTGGGAGAATAATTGAAATTTCAATTCAATTTATCCAAATAACTTTTTTGAAGAATAACATCTACTTTGACAAATAATCACAAACTGACAACAAATATAATCCATAATCAGCATTTCATTCCTCTAAAATAACATATTAATCATAATATTTCCAGATTCTTCTGGAGGGGTAATCACATATACGTCTCTGCTGATAATACCAACAGAGTTACTCACTTTTGTCAAAAGGTTTGAGAAAATTGGGGAAACCATTTGACAGTCTTTGGTCATTTATATCGCTATTAGTTTACTCTGCATAGTTCTAAGATAAATAAACTGGGGCAACCTAAGAAATGATTTATGTTGTCAGCTGCTAATTGAAAAACTAAAGTATATGTTTAATGAGCTTGCTGAATGGTAAATAACAATCGCACGTAGACTTATATACCGCTTAACAGTGCTTTATAGCCCTCTCTAAGTGGTTTACAGAGTCAGTATATGTAATGTAAGAAATATCTGAATTTACCTCAAATGGAATTCTCTTATTCTGCCCAGTTTCACTAAATGCATGTGCCAAAAGAAAGACATCATCTACCCCAACTCCAAGAGCAAGAAAGGGTAAAACCTGCATAAAAGGAGATAGCAACAACTATTTTATAACCAACTAAAGAACAAGTTAATGAAGTAGGACAAGGAAGTGCAATCTTACATTTCACTTTAGGCATAAGCAAAAATCTTGAGGCATTGTAGTTAGGAAGGTACAATTCTTTATGCACATAATTATTTACACCATTGGGTGTTTCTCTTCAATTACTGATCTCCATCATATTGTCAGGCCCAGTAGAAATTAACAGGTCTTCATGTGGATTCATGAGAACTAAAGGCTATTTTTACAATCCAGTTAAATGAGCCACTTGCTTTGAGCAACTAATATTAGAGGATATGTATTGCAGGATCTCTTTTTTCCTCGTTTTAGCTTGCTGTCTTCAGAAACCGAGAGCTTTATTTTAGCAGCTCAAGAACAAGCTTTGCCATCTAATTGTATAAAGGGAAAAATTCAACATGTACCAAATAACGGCAAATGTCTCCTTTGTAGTTAAAAGGATGAAACAATTGACCATTTGATCAATGGCTGCCGCAAAATTTCACAAACTGACTACAAGCAGTGTTATGCCCACGTTGCCAGAATTATTCCTGGAAACTTTGTCAGAGGTTTGGATTTGAATGTAGTAAAAAATACTGGGACCCTCACATTGAGAAGGTTTTGGAAAAAGTGCAGGATTAAGATATTATTGAAGTTTTAAGATCCAAACAGACAGGCATCTTGTTCATAATATGCCTGAGGTAATAGGAGTTATTGAAAAGAAGAAAATCTGGTTCATTGATGTTGCGATTCCAGATGATGCCAGGATTGAGGAAAAACAATTGGAAAAAAATTCAAAATACCAGGACTTGCAGATTGCAGCTGAATCTGCAAGAAATCCGTTGTGATTGGAGCCCTCGGTGCTATATCTAAAACATTTTCTCAATATCTGGAAATATTCAATTTGTCAGTCCCGAACACCCTGGTTTTTTTTTAAACCCTCCACCCACCCTGCTTAATGCTACCTATATTCTTAGACATTATCTTAATAATTCGTAGGTCCTTGGTTAGGACTTTAATTATTACACTTCCTTAGTCTTAGACTATGAATCTAACTGTCGATTATCCACACATTATAATAATTTCCTGGAGAGGAGATTTTAGCCAACTGTATCACAGTATGCATTTTCACAGCACATACGTCTGCACGCCCTGCCTTTGGAAACAGGGTTTATTCAAGGACAATTTGAATTTCCCGGGTCATCGAAATTTTCAGCACAAGTCTCGAATATTCAGCCTTTCCCTCTGTACTCTGCGGTTAACAACAAGTTCCTTTCAAAAATTTCAGTGCAAATTATAAAGCCCTTTTTGTCCCTCACTTCCTCTGACATGACATGCCAAAACTTGCAATTTTGGTGTGTGTGTGTGTGTGTGTGTGTGTGTGTGTGTGTGACATGTAAATATACATCCCATAAAACCATATGCCATGTTCAGAAGTCTTCTGGGCTTAAATAACCGCAGCTATGACTAGTTTTAGGTAAACATATTAATTCAAACTTCTGAGGGTTGTTCTCTTGAAGTCTATCCTACTCCCCTCCCCCATGCAAGCACCACCCTCAGTAGGAGACATTGCAGTGCATCGTCTTGCAAACTGTTTGTTTAATACCTGAGTTGTGGCAGCGTTAAAGGAAATCCCGATCAAGGAACACAGTCCCAATCCGGCAGCTACTGAGAGAGCAACCAACAAGACTCCTGCCAGACCCACAGCACCCTGGGATTTAGCACAGTCCCACCTCAGCATGGTTAAGCAGGCGTAGGCAAGCTGTAAGCAGAACAAAAGAGCATTTTTTTTTTCCCCCAAACCAGGCCTGACATCAGAGAAAGCCAGTTTTATGTTTCCTTTTCCTGACCAAAACTTTCAACAACAAAATACGCTTTTAATGGAACACAGATATTGGAAGGCACCGCTCAGCAGTGAGATAGAGCAATGGCTTTGCTTGTCTGATCCTGTCATTAGGTCTGAATCCCACCTCCACACATCTCCAGCAGACATCTCTTCAGCTCTGTAACCATTTAAGAGGAAACCACAAAGAACAACCCCGTGGCCCCATCCCAAGCCAACTTTGTGCTCACGCTAATGAGCCACAGATCTTCCATGGATCGGAGACATACGTGAGCAAGTGGCATAAAAATGCAGATTTTAAGGCTGTTAAAAACATTGTAAGGATGATTTGTATGACAGTTTAGCATAAAAAAAACTCATGTAGTTGTACATCATGAATTACAGATTTCTCCAGCCTGGTCCTTTCCATATCTGGATGGCATGAGCTTGAAGAAGACTAAGGAAGAATAAAATTAATATTAAGTCTATTTTACCATTAATAGATAGCCACTAGCAACTCTGATGACGCTGACGTCAGAAAATGACTTTAGGATGTCCTCCAGAGTCGTCGTCGTAAAGGAAAGCACCTTCTGAGTAGAGTTTTGTGCAAGACTTTGATGAGCAACCTATGAAAAGAAGATGGGAGCTGTAATTACAGAAAGGAAGTCACTATGATATACAGGTAGTCCTCGACTTACAACAGTTCATTTAGTGACCGTTCAAAGTTACAACGGCACTGAAAAAAATGACTTATAACCCGTTTTTCGCATGACCGTTGTAGCATCCCCACGGTCACATGATTAAAATTCAGATGCTTGGCAACTGGTTCATATTTATGACGGTTGCGGTGGCCCCAGGATCACGTGATTAGCTTTTGCGACCTTCTGGCAAGCAAAGTCAATGGGGAATCCAGATTCACTTAACAACCATGTTACTAACTTAGCAAATGCAATGATTCACTTAACCAATGTGGCAAGAAAGGTCGCAAAATGGGGCAAAACTCACTTAACAAATGTCTCACTCAGCAACATAAATTTTGGGCTCAATTGTGGTGATAACTCGAGGACCCCCTGTATTTCTGAAGCAGACTTCTATTGACACTAACTTTTTAGTTGTTGCCCTCACTTTATCTGTTGCTCTCTCTTCTCACTCACCCACAGGCGTTCTCCTCTACTAACACTACCATTGCATCCTTGACCCTTTGTCAATATAATTGCCATACCCAATGCAGAGCCACAGCAGGCTGCTACAGATCAAATAGGAACGTACACCTTGAAAGAGAGGGAAATGGCAATTTATTTAAAATAGTGAAACTGAAGAAGGCTCATAGCTCACTCGGCCCCTCCTGCACCCTTTTCTGCATTCCATCCAGAAGTCTACAACTGATTTGTTGTTATACCCAATCTAAAAACAACAAATTCTTAAGAGCAGCCCTCTCTTTTTTCATTGGCTGGACACTTCAAAGAGGTCACAAGCAGCTCAGCAGAGGTCAATGCCTGGGAAACAAAGGCCAGATAATGTCACATGACCTCACCAAGGGGACTGCAGCTGTGAACAGATTCTGTGGCGGGCTAATGTTTTCCAGACACCTTTGCTGGGAGCGATGTGTGTGTGTGTGTGTGTGTGTGTGTGTGTGTGTAAGAATCATCCTAACCAAATGCTCACTTTTTCTCCTTAAGCTTTGGCAGCCCAAAGCAGCTCAAGACAATGAATTTTAAAAGCCACGCATTCTAACAAAAACACATTTCTCTTTCATTTTACCAACAGAAGAATCAGCAATGTTTCACTCAAATCTTGCTGTGGGTGGCAGGTTTTTCCATGTATTTGTTTCTTCTTTAAAAAAAAAAAGTTCTTACTCAGCCAGATCTAAGCATGCCTCTTTCCTCTTTCTAGCCAGCATACCGGCTGGGAATGACGGGTTGAATTCCAACACAGCATCTCCATTCTCTAGCTATCTCCTAACAAGATGCACTATCTCAATTCGGAAGATCCCTGAAGGACTGCGATGACAAAAGCTAGTACGGTTTACAATGAAAGTTAGAAAGAAGCCATTCTCCAAGCAAACGTCCATTTTACCTCAACATACATCCTCTGCCATGCTTCCAGGATCGCAGCTGCCTTGTCCTCATTCCAGTTGATGTGCGAAACGTAGTCGTAACCCTTGAAGTGTTCATACATTTGCTTTGGAGTCATTAGCTGAAACATGGTCTGTAAAGCCTGAGCACTGCAAGAAAGAATGGGGGACTTAGAAGGAGAAAGGGGCAACCAGAGTTTCCCCCTCCCCAAAAAACCACACCCCCAAAACCTGGTTTCACTGCACGGTGTTACCAAATGCACAATCTTTGCTTATGGGATGGGAATGATCTTTGCTGGGTTTGGAGGACTGTTCTTATGGGCAGCAGACAGCCAGAAACTGGGCAGCAGAAAGCCATTTCTTCAATGGTTTTTTTTTTATAATTGCTCCACACATTTTATTTGACCAAAAATAATTTTTGGTGTTGTTTAAAATGGAGGGGGAAATCTAAGTTATAAACATAGGGGTGTCCAAGCTTGGCAACTTTTAAGACTTGTGGAGTTTAACTCCCAGAATTCCCCAGCCAGCATTGCTGGCTGGGGAATTCTGGGAGTTGAAGTCCACCGGTCTTAAAGTTGTCACGGTCAGACATTCCTGTTATAAAACCTCTTTATCTTCTTATATCTTGATATAAAAAGCTGATCCTATCATAGATATAAAGCGGATGCAGAGACATTGGAATATAAAAAGCCTATGAGCTACCGTCCAGTTTCTCTATTAAAGGGCTGATCTGATTCAGTCTTCTCATGTCTAATCTCTCTTTAACAAGGCGCCATTCACAAAGTAGCAGGACCTATAGAGGAGTCACACCTATCAAGGAGGTGGTTTGGATGGCAAACAATCTGAAGAAAATGGAAGTCTTAAAAGTGAAGGTTTTTTCCCCCAAGAAGCATAAAAAGTACACAAATTAACACAGTTGCAGCAAATGGGATCCTTCCATATGCAGTAGAATCCAACAGAAGTTTCTATCACTGAATAGGATTCTCATCTTCGGTCCAGAAAGGGGGGGGATGGTGATCCTTCGTAATAGCATGTGATATGACACGGGGGAAGAAGTAACAAAGTCATCTCCATCCTATTCCAGAGACCAAAATCTCCAATGGATCATATAATCATTAGTCACCAAAAGATAACCGTGGGCTACATAGGTATCATGACCTCTTAACGTACAAGTGGAAAAAGAGTAAAACTACTAGAGCTCAAATGGGAGATACACTTTGCTGAAAACTGTTGCTCTCTAATTTAAATCATATGCTGCATGGGTTTTTTTTCTTTGCATTATATGTACTAAGGAGGACTTCAATTTTAATATTTTTTACTAAACATTATCCCCACTATCTCATAAACAAAAATGCATTTTATAGGTATAACAAATAGTAGTACTCTCACTGAGAGTCAGTTTGGTGTATTATTATTGTTATCCTTGGGATGGTGACATTGTTTGATGAGTGGCGTTTTTTTCCTTTCGAGAACGGGCATTGGAATTTCATTTTAACGTGTGCCATTGTGTATACAGAAAAATGACAATAAAGTTCATCTTATCTAACTAAGGCGTCAGGCTAAAAACTAGGAGACGGTGAGTTCTAATTCCGCTTTAGGCACAAAGCCAGCTAGGTGACTTTTGGCCAGTCAGGAAAACGAGGCAATGGCAAACTATGTCTGAAAAACCTTGCCAAGAAAACTGCAGGGATTTGTCCAGGCAATCTCCAAGAACTGGATATGATTGAATGGAAGAAAAAAGAATTCCCACATTACCGACAGTAAATTTTTCACTCAAAAGAAAACAATAGTTGGATTTACACTTCACATTAAGCCATCCGTTGACTAAGAACAGTTGGCTATAAGCCATGACATATGGAACAAAATAGCTAGGTTGTCACAAGTGTTTAAGCCAAGACCATCCAAACCATAGTGCACCCTAGAGGTGTGTAGACCCAAACCAGGATGTCCCAGGCAGGAATTACTGGATTAGGAGTGCTTACCTGACAAGTTTCCCCCCAGTACCATTTTTAACAGTGCCACCGATAATCAGTTCTTCTTGCCAATGCATGTATTTTTTTGACAGCCCATAGCATCCACCGCTTAAAGCAAGGGCGACATCAAGAGGCTGGAAATATTTAAAAAAAAAAAAAAAAGTGTTACAGAATCAAAGACAGGAAAGTTCACATTTTTGGAGGCTCACTGATGCCACTTTGGATACCCCTGAAGGTAAGTTTTCTAATATGCATAAATCCTGCAAATCCTGCTCTGGTTGCAAACTCTGAAAGGGGCGGGGAGAGAGTAAGAATGTTCTTTATGGAAGTATTTTCATGCTTCCAGGATTGATTCTGACAGACGTAACTTTGGATTTTCTCTCAGGTTGGTAGCTGTACATTTTTATCTTTTTCAGGGTGGTTTCACCTCTAAGTAGAGAGAAGTACTTGCCTTAGGTCAGGGGTCTTCAAACTTGGCCCTTTTATGACTTGAGGACTTCAACTCCCAGAATTCCTCAGCCAGTGTGCCTGGCTGAGGAATTCTGGGAGTTGAAGTCCACAAGTCATAAAAGGGCCAAGTTTGAAGACCCCTGCCTTAGGTAGTATATTTTGGTTGTCATGAAAAGCTAGCAAAGGGTTGGTTTAGTCTGTTCTTGTACTTTTATTGCTAAAGATGCAGCATTTGAGGGATTTTTTTTTTATTCATGTGGCACAACAACATGATTATTTGGGGTATCTGCAGTCTGTATGAAAGGAAGCCATTTATTTTTCTAACTTAGGCAGCAAATAAACTTCAGCTGCCTTGAGTTGTCCCTGGAAAACTTATTAAGCGACAACAACAATAATAAAAGCAGAGAATCAAGAGAGGAAAAAAGGAAAGTTCACTCCAGGAACACAGTGAAATCTTTATAGAGAAGTCACTCATATCCTGTCTACTTCCTCTCTACCACTGAAGGAGCTCCAAACTATGGACATTTTGAATTTTTCTATTTTGCTTTAAATATAAAGTTTGCACAAAGATAATGCATTCATTTTTAAAAACAAGTATAAAATAGTCCATTAAATATCTCAATGAACAAAAAAAGCCCGTACTTCAATTTCAGTGTTTAATTTCTTTTAATATAAATCTAAATGGTAGAATAAATATTTGTTTTATTAAGAAAACATAGCTACTCATATTATATACCATAACGCTGGGTGGCTTAGAGCAACAACAATAGAATCATATCAGAAACAATTTTAGAAAATGAATTAAAAAACAGTGCTTGGAATCCTAAAGCAACACCCCTCAATACTTCAGACTCCCTCAATCTCAAGTGTTTGGGGGAATTTCAAAAACTAGAATAAATTTCTTTAGATGACCTGGAATAAAATTCCAATATACCAATTACAGATATTTGTATTTGTATTCTGTAATGAAAAAAATGCTCTTTTGGAAACTTGTTAACTACAAAAGTTTCCATTCTTTGATACTACAGCATTTGTATATAGAACGTGATTGGTAGCAATTTGTTCAGTCACATCTATCATTTAACACTGATGAGTATTTAGTGGCTTTGCAAATCTAACTGCATTAATATTCCAATATCCCTTTCTCTGCAGTACAAAATTTAGAATATAATATATTATATATATCATTTCAAAGCTATTGTTTGTTCTTAAGTCCTTGAAGCTTGTTTGTTAAATTAGGAATAAGTAGGTGTCTTGGTCTGGAACTCCTGCTAAGTAAGCCATACAAATGGTCATAGTTTCCTTATTATTGCCTTATTTTCTTCTGTTAGCAGAACAATTCAAGTCAGTGTGACCAACCATCATTTTACCAACTCTAGAATTCTGAACTTAAGGCTGTATAAGAGGCTAAAATACTGCTATCCTGAAACTGCATCATATTGTTGACAATGATATTATTCTCCAAAGCGCCTGAAGGCAGAACAAGAAGCAACGGATGGAAACTAATCAAGGAGAGAAGCAACCTAGAACTAAGGAGAAACTTCCTGACAGTTAGAACAATTAACCAGTGGAACAACCTGCCTCCAGAAGCGGTGAATGCTCCAACACTGGAAGTTTTTAAGAAGAGACTGGACAGCCATTTGTCCGAAATGGTATAGGGTTTCCTGCATGAGCAGGGGGTTGGACTAGATGACCTCCAAGGTCCCTTCCAACTTTATTATTATTATTATTATTTATTATGATTTTATGATATGGAATTACAATCTGCTTTGTCAGCACATTTTTCTCCTTTGGCTGAAAAAAAAAGAATTAACTTACTTTGGTTGAATTTTTGTTGGGGGCGGTTATAGGACAGTCGGGATCATCAGGGTTTAGGCAAGGTCGATCCATATATCCATGGCCAACTTCTGCCTTATTCAGCATCTCCTCCCAAGTATCTACTTGGGAGTTTATCTTCTTCAGCTCTTCCAAGAATTCTAAGGGGTCAAAGTTGGTCCACTGCAAATGGGGTTTTCCTCTGTCCCATGAAGAGAAAAATGAAAAGGTATCAAGAGTTGCCAGACTTTTGTAAATATTTATTTACTGCTTCCTCACTCCGACTCACATTCATATTTTTTTGAAACAAAGTTCACTGACGTGTGCAATAATGATATTTAAAACATTGCCACAAGATTTGTCATGGAAAAAGTTGCTGAAAATTCTTATCTTAAAGCTGGTTTTTAAACCCACAAAATTTCTTCTTCACATGAGCATCACATCCATGCCTAAGTAAATGCTAGTAAACAGAGACTCTTGAATCTAATGGTTTGAGGGGATTGTAGAGGTTGTAGTTAAGTCTTTATTCTTACCTCAACTATTACATTGTGCCCGTTTACTCATTTATTGAACTGAGGTAATCAAATAAGCAAGAAAATTAGTATCTGAACTAGTATTTTAAGTATAAATTTTAGATGAATAATTTAGTAACTAAATGATGACTCAGAAAAAATAAGGAATTCAGCAGTCATAAATAAAGGAAATTTTCAAGTATTGGAGAAGCTCATATGATATTAAAAATTGTCTTTCTTTAAAATATTTGCCATATATTAATCAAAAACACGCACAAAGAAAATTATAAGCATTGTGCTCCTTCAGACATGATAAACTTTTTTATAAGCTCCTGAGCCTCTGCTGCTATTTTTTTTTTCATTTCCACTTTTGATTTTGTGATGTTGCCAGACCATAAAGGCTTTTGCCTGACTTTTTTCTGGTTCAGACCACTGTATCTGCTTAACCAGGCTTAAGATATTATTCAGACTCTCCCAACCAGAAAACGCAAGCGCCTTCATTGTCCCGTTTTTAAAAGTCCACACTGAAAGTTAAGCAATAGCCATTGCATGTTGCCTTTTTAGAGACAGGCAAACCAGGGCAAAAACTGTACCATATAAATAAGCTCTGCAATTAACCTAAATGAATTTAAACTTTTTAAAATCTAGAACATGTTGAAAGTAGCAATATCCAAAAGAGAGACTTCATGCCACTTAAAGGCCCAGTAAAGAAAACTTAGCTTCTGCTCAAGTTTTCTATTACAGGGTTAATTGAAAGCAATTTTCATGTTTTTATTTTACAAGTATTGTTAGTCCAACTGCTGCTATTATACTTTTCATTGTACTTTTATTTCCTCAAATATAATCACCAATAACCATCATGTAACAGTGAGAATGTTGCCTTTGGGAAATGAAAAAAACTATGAAGTTAATTGGGACCCTTGCCTTTTCTCTCATAAGTATATGTTGACAGCATAGTACAAACATTGAAAGAACCAAAGCAAAAAAAAATTAAATATTCAAATTACTGACTCTTTCTGTGGTCCTGAGATTCTGCCAAAAATTTGGTGACAAACCAGTGATTAACCGGTAGGATTTCTGCTGTTGTTTTAAGCAATGAAAATGTTCTGATAAGACTAATATTCCAATTCTTATTAAATAAAAGTATTGAAGCCAGAAAATTGGAGGAAGAATCAATAATTCAATCTAATCCCCTGAAAATGTCACAGCAATCATTACCATATTCCCCCACAGCTTAAAGCAGGGGTTTCCAACCTTGACAACTTTGTGGACTTCAAGTCACAGAATTTTCTAGCCAGCCATGAATTCCGAGAATTGAAGTCTACAAGTCTTAAAGTTCCCAAGGTTGGGCATCCCTGGCTTATAGCAGCTCATCTCCAAAAGACAACCTATTTTGGCAATGGAACGGGACTACTCGCCATGGCAACTCAATGCAACCAGCTCACCGCCTCCAGCTTGCCACTGCCAAGTCGCCTCTGCCAATTCACTGCCGCCAAGGGGTTGCAGGACAACTGCACATGGCCAATTTACCATGGGGCCAACTTGCTGTGGGCAGCTGGAGGGAAAGTCAGGTGGTGAGCAAGTAGGTGGGCGGAACACAGAGCAGTGGCGGTGCCGGGGGCATCCCATTTTCACACACACCCGCCATCACCACCGCCGTCACCAGCCTTGGTCTGGAGCTTGGTGCGATAGTGGCGGGGTGTGTGAAAATGGGATGCCCCCAGCCACCACTACCTCCCCGCCGCCCACCCCACCCACTGCCACCATCCCTGGCCTCTTCAGCCCAGAGCTCAGTGTGGTAGTGGCGGCGGCGGCGGGTGTGTGTGAAAATGGTAAGCCCTTGGCCGCTGCTGCCACTCTGCACTTTGCCCACCCACCCACTCGCTCAACCACCCAGCTCTCTCTCCAGCCGTGAGTTGTCTCCGCAATGAGTTGACTATGTGGAGTTGTCCTGTGGCAACCTGGTGGTGGTGGCAAGTTGGCAGAGGCAACTTGTGGTGGCGAGCTGGCAGCAGTGAATTGACCGTACAGAGTTGTCCTAGACCCTTTTGGCAAAGGTACCCACTGGGAATGGGAGAAGGGAGCAACATTCCATGCATAATGAAAAATATCCAAATTGCATATTTGTACCACTACTGTGTTATGATAACTTTATAATACACTTTGATGTAATCATGGCTTCTGCAGGATCTTTGCATTATGCAAGGAGGATTTGCTTTCCTGTAAAGAGCTGTAACCAAGTTCACTCAAATGCTCTCCTTATAGATCTTTTCCATCGTAGAGGGAAATCAGAGGGATCAAATTATAGCAAATGTCCTTGTTGTCATAACAGAAGCATTCTAAAATATGATGGAAGTTGCCAGAAGACACAGTAATTGATTTGGGGGTTCTCTTGTAATAAGGCAAAGACCATTTTTTTGTCATTATTTAGTGAATGCACGAAACAAAAGAAACTATTGTATAGATAGATGTGAAAAACATAAGCAGGTCATATACCAATGTTGGACACCACTGTCATATACACTTCAACTCATGCAAAACTCAGGACCTGTTATTGTAATTTCTCAGATGTTCAGTACACACTCTCATGACCGAGTTCACTGAAGGTCCTCAAAACTTTTCAAAACACATTGTTTAAAATGTTTTACTCTCAGTGAAAGTTGATACTGAGATGATTATGTCAGTATCAATTCTAACTGCAAATGAAATATGAATCTAGTTCAAATACCTAAAGCCAAGGATAGCAAAGGGACCAGATCTGGGTTAAGGGGAAGTGTCAAAAAACCAAGATGGCAGCTGCAACACTGTAATCAATGTCCTGTCCTTTTACATATATTATGAGATGCATGTAAAAATGTAATATAACTTCAATCATATGATTGTGGCTTCCATCTTAGGTTTTGTTTTTGTTTTTTTGCCTTACAACCTCCAACTTCCAATGCATGCCCCTACCTCAATCCATATTAAATCATTGAGAGTCTGAGAACATTTTGTGTTCAGTCCAACATCAGAATAAACACTAGCTAAGTGAAGCCCCATTAAACTGGTAAAAAAAATTAGAAATCAACACACATTACTCACGGTAGATATGCAGTCCCAGACTGTAACTTTGCACCCTCCCAGAAGCAGTCCAGTGGTGTGATAATTAAACAAGGGTAAAGGTGTTCTATAATCTGTAAAAGAAACAGAAAAAACCCCCCTCAAACTATTGTTATACATCTAGGGGAAATATACATAAAAATGCATGAGTGCAAGTTTGGTCTAGTGCAGTGATGGCGAACCTTTTAGAGACCGAGTGCCCAAAAACTGGCCCCGCCCCTGCTCCACCCCCTGCTCCACCCCCTGCCCCGCCCCCACCCTGCCTACCCGCAGGGCCACTCATCGCCTCCAGGGCCCGCCGCAGATCACCCAGGCAGCCCAGCAGCGCCATGGCGGCCACACCCTCTGCCCGCGCTCCGCAGCATCAACTGTGCGCGATGGGGCGTGAGGGCAGAGTCTTGTCTACGCTGCCTGGCTGCCATATCCTTGGCTGTGCTGCTCCGCGTGGGCCACACTCGGGGGCGACTCTCCTCCAGGGGGGCTGCTGGTGAGGAGGGGATCGTGGCGGGAGGCAAGGCTGGGCAACGGCACGTGTGCCCACAGAGAGGGCTCCGAGTGCCGCCTCTGGCACCTGTGCCATAGGTTCGCCACCACTGGTCTAGTGGTTAAGGCACCAGACTAGAAAGCAGGAGACCATGAATTCAAATCCGGTCTTAGTCATGAAAGCCTGCTGGGTGACTTGGGGCCAGTTCTTCTCTCTCAGCCCAACTCACCTCACAGGATTGTTGTGGAGAAAATATAAGGAGGAAGGTTCACTGCCTTTGAGTTATTTATAAAAATAATAAAGGTAGGCTATAAATAAATAAAAATGTAATAAATACATTGTCTCTACCTTGTCCATGTAACCTGTTTCTGTGATGGGTTCCCCTGATTTGTGACATAAATGTTCCAATTTCCATTGTCTGCAAAAATGAAGAGCAAATTTACATTAACAAATGGTCATAAGTTGAGGACTACCTGTATTTTCAAAGGGTTTTTTTTTGTTACTCTTAGGACATGCTGCTGTTTGAATTAAATTAGTTCACCTTTATGGGTATAATCACCTTATGACAGTAATAATAGTTAGATTTTGATGGCCTGCTGGTCCTTTTAGCCTCTTGTATTGAGGATCCTTCCTGATTCTAACCATGCAACTCAAATTTCTCAGAAACCACCAGGCAAGATTAATGGAAATTGAATTTGCAATATTGTAGGTCAGCCTTTGCCAAACTGGTACACTCCAGATGTGAGCTACATCTCATGTCTGCTAAAGAGCATTAGAACTTTGGCACATCTGGAGGGTATTAGGCCGCAGAACGGTGCTATAGAGAAAATGCCCACTCTCTTTACCACTTGGTGAATGCAAAGGACTCCCTGCTGCGTTGAACCCTTCCCGTATGTCAGGGTAAATTTATGCTGAACGTTTATCTACATTGGATCAAAAACAGTTTTGAACTTTGCAAAACAAACTCACTGTAAGATCCCTTCAAGATAAGTTGAAATTTGTGCTTTAATACTAGCTTAAACCATTGTTTAATATTACTGACTCCCACAACTGGGACCTGTTTATACTAGATATGTCAGCAACCCAACACGGTCCGAAGTTATACTTTGAATGTTTTATGACGAAAAGAAAAGATTATTTTTTTAACTTAATAGCTGAAAGCACAATGGTTTCAAACATTGTAAACTATGATGAACATCTAGAGATGTGGCTAAATCAAGATTTTCCCCAGGTCCCAGTTGCCAAAAGAAACAGGGTCACAGGCAGTGGGGGCTCAACAAAATCAATAGGGTAGCTGAAACCATATGAAAGTTGCCATGTTGATGTTTTTTTAACTGCTCCTGAACTGAAAAATTAAGGCTGAACCATGCAAATATTACAAGTAGTTCTTGACTTACAACAGTTCGTTTACTGTCTGTTCAAAGTTAAATCGGCATTGAAAAAAGTGACTTATGACTGTTTTTCACACTTGTGACCGTTGCAGCATCTCCATGGTCAGGTGATCAAAATGCAGACACTTGGCAACTGACTCGTATTTATGAGGGTTGCAGTATCCCGGGGTCACGTGATCAGCTTTTGCGACCTTTTCCAGATTCACTTAACAACAGTATTACTATCTTAACAACTGCAGTAATTCACTTTAACAACTGTGGCAAGAAAGGTCGTAAAGCAGGGCAAAAGTCACTTAACAAATATCTCGCTTAGCAACAAAAATTTGGGGCTCAATGGGGGTCATAAGTTGAGGACTAGCTCTCCAGGAAAACTAGTAACTTTGCAAACGGTGAAAAGCAAATGTTCAAGGAAACGCTGTTCTTACAATAAAAGAAACTTCTAGGGAGAATTTCTTCTGAATGAGTTCTGATTCACACGTTGCTGCAGAAAATGACCAGGTTGGAGCAAATCATTCTCACAACTGCTCTGAGATTTGAAGGAGGGAAAGAGTTTTGTTCTTCCCATCTTACCTGTTGTACATATATACGTGTATCTTGCTGGCTTGTACTGCAGAATCAAGGTGCTGTCTGAGCGCTTCTGTTGTTAGTACATTAGCAGTCTCTTCTTGTGGTGTCTGAATCATCAGTTGAGGATTAAACATGGCCTCTTCTCCAATCTTTTGCCGTGTGTAACTTAACTCCCGACTCACTCGCCCACCAACTGACAGACAAATATTTACAACTTGGGATTAGCCAGCAAGAATGGACTCTTTATACACATTCTAAAAGCTCGCAGGCTCACCAATAAATTTTCCCATATGCATGGAATAGTTTATTGTCTATTAAGAGCTGAAGCAACTTTAAAGAGAGCTAATTTTGTGTACAGTGCAAAAAAAGCCACATACATTTTCCTTACTTAAAAAAAAAAAAAGTTCCCGTACTGCAAAGTCCAAATCACAAGTCCATTTATGCTAAACACATGCATTTTCAGTATCATATCAAAAATTCCACACGTACGAAGTTTGTTAAAAAAAAAAATCCTTTTTCCTTTCAGACCAGACCAAATATTTCTATGTTACAATTTCTTACACTTGTATAAACAGTCTGCTGCAATGGCACATTTCAAGATAAATGGCTTCAATTTACACTCTTCTCCTAAATAATTTGGCAAAAGCAGAAAGGAAATAAACGCAGCTAGGAGGAAAAGAGTAAATGAACATTAGTATATCCTGCCGCTGCTACTTAAAATGTAAAAATACTGTTAAGTGAAGGTCACTTAAAAGTGCAGATTCAGAGGACAGTCAACTTACACTTAGTAAACTACCGGGAGAGTCTAGAGTTTCCGTAGTGAACTTTAGCATATCAGAATATGGATTTCATGACAAATTAAATGGCAATAAACCCGGGAAGACAGCTTCCCAACCTGGGTGCGCTCCAAATGCATAGACTTCAATATCCAGAATTCTCAGCAATGGCCATACTAAGTACGCCTTGAAGCCTTGCGGCTTCATGATCATTGTCAAAGTAACATTTCAGGTCTTGAAGATACATAAATAGGTCTTCTCTTTCATATTTTTGTAAACATGTAGAGGCTTATAGATTGTCCTCGACTAATGACCGCTCATTTAATGATGGTTCAAAGTTACGACAGCCTGAGAAAAAGTGGCTTATGACTATTGCACCAACCCTATGGTCATGTGATTAAAAGACACAGTTGCAGCATCTTGCAGTCACTTGATTGTGATTTGCCACCTTTCCAGTTGTTTTCCAACAAACAAAGTCAATTGGGGAAACTGGATTCACTCAAAGGCTGCGTGATTCACTTAACAACAGCAGTAAAATAGTAGTAAATTCAGGTCTGGTCACATAATGACTCACTAAATGACCACATCACTTAGTGACCAAAATTCCAGTCCCAGTTGTGGTGGTAAGTCAAGGACTATCTGCACTTCATCTATCACAGTCTTCATTAAACCTCTGTTTTTCACAGATGTGTTCAAATTGACAGAACACTAATTATTTCAAGAGCATTTTTAACCATGAATTTTTAAAATGGTTTATCCTTTAAACACTGCTGTATAATGTTTAAGTAGGAGCTAGAATGTATTTTGTTTCACATGCTGTCTCCCCTTTTAATTTATTTGCCAACAAATGTGGGAGTGATGAGCCCTGATGGCACAGTGGTTAGAATGCAGTATTGCAGGCAAACTCTGCCCGCAGCTAAGAGTTTGATTCTGACCAGCTGAAGGTTGACTCAGCCTTCCATCCTTCCAAGGTCCCAGATTGCTGGGGGCAATACGCCTGACATTGTAAACCACCTAGAGAGTGCTATAAAGCACTATGGGGCAGTATATAAGTTTAAGTGCTATTGCTAGTGCTAATGCCATAGTGTTTGATAGGATTCTTAGTGCCATATCCTTACAACACATTTAAAGCACATTTGTCTAACGTGTACAAACACATATGCACAATCTCCTAGAGGAACATGGAATCACCTCGGGCTCATGAGGAATCAATTTACACATGTGTTATCTTTTCAGTTTGTTTCCTGATACACTAACAAGGCCCTCAGCCCAACCAATCCTCTTGCTGTTGTCTTTCTCAGTATTTCACTTTTCCCCTTTATTCTGGGTGACCACAGTTTTGGTATGCCATGTAGATTGTATGCTACACAGACTGAAGTGCACTCAGCCTTGCATTACTTCTAAAATTCTAACTAGTTTCAAAGTCTACATACAAGACTAGGCAGAGGGACACAGCAGCACATCTGCCTTAGAGTGGAGCTGGTGAATTGTACCTCCTTTTGGGGTGTATTGTGGCATATGAAACAGATTAAGAGGAGAACAGAAAGACAAAGAAAAAATGATTGTGAACAGCATGATCCTGCCCCCCCCCCAAAAAAAAGTTAATGTATGAAAGAAGTAGCTTTTTAGGCTATTTCCAAAGAACAAGATAAAAAATGTAGAATTGTGAACAATTGCAGAATTAATTTCCTTAAAAAAAAAAAGAAAAGAATACAGGTAGTCCTCAACTTACAACCACAATTGAGCCCAAAATGTATGTTGCAAAGTGAGAAATAAGTGAGTTTTGCCCCATTTTAGGACTTTTCTTGTCACATTTGTTAAGTGAACCGCTGCAGTTGTCAAGTTAGTATAACACGGTTCTTAAGTGAATCTGGCTTCCCCATTGACTTTGCTTGTCAGAAGGTCACAAAAGGGGATCAAGTGACCCGAGGATACTGCAACTGTCATAAATATGAGCCAGTTGTCAAGCATCTGAATGTAAATCACAGGACCATGGGGATGCTGCAACGGTTGTAAGTGTGAAAAATGGTCATAAGTCACTTTTTTCAATGCTGTTGTAACTTTGAACGGTCACTAAACGAACTGCTGTAAGTCAAGGACTACCTGTAAAACCAAAGGCAATAATAAGAATTAGCAACTGCAATGCAATGAATTGTAAAAGTATTTTTTTCTAACAACTGCAACTTCTGCCTCTAAATACCCTGGGCTCATGTTTTAGACACAGCAAATAAGAACATGAATTACTCAATCTTCTCATTTGTGCAATTGTAACTAATTATTTTTAAACTACTATCTTGTAAAAGCTCTAATTGAATTTCAAATGAATGTAGACGTTTGTGACTGTTTTGAATGAAAACAATATTCCAAATTACAAAGAAACGATATATGTATACATGTGGTCATAGATAAACGTCATGTGTAAATGTGTCATAATTTCATTTATTAAGACAGAATGCAAAATTTGCATTATGCAAATCAATCAAAATATTGCAGAAATGTCAAGTTTGATTTTAAGCCCCATTTCAAAAAAATTGGACTTCCCAGCAAATCATGTCCAATTTTATTTTATAATGTGTAGAATAAACAACCTGTAGATTCAAATAACACTTATTACCATTCTGTATGTAAAATACATGCCATCCATACTCAAGTTCATATACTATTTTATTTCTGGACTCATCAGAATTTCTAACTTATTTCAACTAAGAGGACTAATCTATGCATGCCAAAGGACAGCATTATAAGTGGACAACTGTTTAATATCAATGGACATGATTGCCCGACTCAGGATGCTGTCAAACTCTATTAATCTCACTTAACAAGGCAAATTCAAACAAGCAGCATTATAAGAAGAAAAGTGGACTTTTCCAACCTTGCATAAAGCCAAAGAGAAAATAATAATAATAAATCAATAGATGGGAATAAAGGTTTTAGAAATCTAAGGAAATTATGTTGACAGCAGATCTTTTAGTATTGATCAGTTATGAATAAAATTAAATCTGGCAACCCATATTTAGCTTAGTACTATAAATTTATCAGTCTTCCTGGATATAGCATAACAATGTGTTTTCCCCTCTCAAATTTCCATGGCAAATGAATTCTTTGAAACAAAAGTTGCACTTTTCTGCAACTATGCTCTATGTTGTATCAAATACAAATTAATACCATAAAATGGCATGAAAACCAATGCCCTATGTCAAAATCATTTAGGTAATTTTCTGTGTAGAACATACAAAAACAAAAACAAAAACCCAGCCACCCTAAAAATTATTTTATCTTCCATTTCTTTCCTTTTTCTTCTACTTCGACAGTCAAAGTGACAAGCACACATATTTAAAAGTTGCATGCGTTATATGTAACAATGTCCACCTTTCAAATATTTTTGAGCATAATTTCAGCCAGCACTGTACTGCAACATATCAAAAATGAGGTCTTCCCCTATGGGAGATGTGCCTGTCTAGATCTCAGGTTTGGCATCAGTGACAAGCCCAGGTTAGGTGAAGTTGTAGCCCGGAGATTCTGATGGCGCAAAATTTCATGTGTGGTTATCTTTCAATAACCATACATGAAGCTTCATTGGAGAAATTGAGTTCTAGAGATAAATTGGGATTACACCTCTGTTGTAATGCCTTTACTACAGTATGGAGGTATCCCTACCCAGGTTGTTCAAACTCATTGCAAGCAGTGGATTTTCCCAGGGTTATAGCAGTTTTCTTTGCCGTGGCAACCATGGTCCTAGACCATTCAGAGCTGAGCTTATGTAGGAAAGAACACACTAGATCTGATGTTTGTCTTGAGGTAGACTTTTGATACCATTAATCATGATATCTTTTCTGATTGCTTCCAAGGAAAAGAGTTTATCTGTTTTGTGGTACTTCTCACTTACCTGAAAAAGCCATCAGAGTTGGCAGCATTATAGGGAGCTATAGGACTTTCTGCTTTCTCAACTCTTATTTAACATCCATATGAAGCCACTGGGTGATCTGTTCAATCAATATGGTCAAGTATCATCAGTATGCAGACAATATGCAACTTTACATCTCAGCCCTAGGCCAGACAGGTACTGCTCTGATCCTGCAGCCTATTAGGATCTGGATGGAGAAGAACAATTTGACTAAATCCCAGCAAGATAGAGCAGAGAAATTTGAGCTTTGGTTCTAAGATGGGATCATGCTCCCCCAACAGAACTGGCTTGAAATATAGAGGTCATCCCTTCATTCACAATTTGCTTCAATCACAATTTAATCATGTCTCGCTTGGACAATTGTACACAGTTCAAATAGACCTGGCTCTATAAGAGCAAGTGGAAAGTCCAAAATGATGTGGCTCTAGTAGTCATGAGCACATCTTGATTTGCCCCATGTAACATCACAGCCTCAAGATCTGTCCTGGTTGCCAGTTAAATTCTGGGTACAATTCAAGGCAATACCTGACTTTTAAAAACCCTTACATGGTTTGGGATCTTGGTACTTTTGAGACTATATACTTTCAATTGTATCTGCCCATACAGTAAGATCTGGTGGCATATCCCTTTTCCCAAGGAATGTTAACAACAACAATCACCAGAAGTGATTGCTTCCATGAAAATCAGAATAGCTCCTAACCTTTTGGTTTTTAGGAAGTCATTACAATTTGGCTGTTCCAGCAGGTTTTGGAAGTTAGGACATGTAAATATACTTCTTTGTGGGACTAGAGGTAATCAGAACATTGCTAAAGCTAGAACTATCAGCTCAAGTAAAACTGATAAAAATATCATGTACCTCTGATTAGATTTTTAGATTATCAAAATCTATACTTTAGATTTGAAAACTACAAATCTCCCAAGAATAAGTTGCCTATCACTCATACAGACACGTATGTCCAGAAATGGTGCTTCTAAATTCTATTTGTTGGTCCTAATCCAATCAATTATTTTGACTACGTACCCAGCACTTCTCCAGCTCACCAGCCATCCCATAAGCAAACCGCATTTAATCCATTTAATTTATTTAATCCACAACTGTTTTGGCACCTGAAGTGACTTATAAATTGATCAAATAAATACATAAATAACATTTCTCTAGTTACACCATTTGCTCCTGCAACTTTACCATTTTTGAACATTCCTACTGAATTTATTACGTCCTTCCCTAACTAGCATTTGTTTCAAATTCAGTCTTTGACACATCTCTAACATTCCCTTGCAAATCTCTAAAATAACAATCCCAAAATTCCTTCCTTTCAGTCTCATTCCAAATCATTTCATCACTGCTATTTGTAATTCCATTCACTCTGCTGGAGGCGCCTTGTTTAACTGTCAACCCCCGTTTCAAAACAATTTTTAATTTCTATCAAAATTGCTCTGTGTGCTCTCTGCTTCCTTTAGTCTTAACTGTTTCCTTGCTCTCTTTGATTATATTTTTGCAATGTTCTCTCCATCAACATTGCATTACTCTTTCTCTCATCATTTGAAACAGTAATTCTCATTTTTTTCAACCATAGCCTTTTCAGTTCATCGTGCCATCAAATATCCTTTTTCATATTTAGTGTTATTCCCAACACCTCCTTCACTCGGTAACATAAATTAATTTCACTGTATTCCAACAAGCACCTTCCACATCCTTTTTTCTTCTTCATACTTTTTCATATATTTTACACTTCCACTTTCTAGATTCTACGTTCTATCTACATTCTATTTTTGTTCATTTCCCCCCCTTTCTTCTAAGTCTACTTTTTCTCAAGATCTATTGTTGACATTACTAAACTATGCTTTAACACACATTCAAAAATGTCATTATCTTTGTATACTTCATTCATTACTGGATTTCAGCATTTCATATTAATTGAATCAGATATGTAGTTTAATATGATTTTCTCCAAACCAACGGTCACTGATTTTTTTTATGCAGATGTTCACCAATAGCATTGTTCCTTAATCTTCAAATGATCCATCCATCCTTTCTGTGTTCTTGCATTTGTTCTTACATAACCATTCATGTCATCTAATCATCCCTAGATGAGCCCACAGATACTGGCCTCTATTTCTAATTATGGTATTGATTTATTAAGGCTTTCACAAAACACTTTCCAGTAAGATAGAAAAGGTACAGACTAGATTACTAATCTTAATCATTCCTATGCCACATACAATATTGCCTGCTATCAGTAAGTATAGTCCCTGTTTGTTTTGACACAATTTGGGCAATATGCCAGCAGCACAACTCAAACTTAATTTATCCTTAGCATGCCTTAATATTCTATAGAAGCTAGCATCTCTAATCTAGACAAACGTATGAGCCAATATACTGTTGCCTGCATCCTACCAAGTGGAAGGT
Source organism: Azemiops feae (assembly GCA_023970755.1). Lineage (NCBI taxonomy): Eukaryota > Metazoa > Chordata > Lepidosauria > Squamata > Viperidae > Azemiops > Azemiops feae. The sequence continues at coordinate 2,311,175 of JALGBA010004290.1, forward strand.
ATCTAAGGTGTATTGACATGCTCAGGATACAATTTCTGGATCTTTAAGGACTTCCAGATCTATTAGGAGACCAGAAAGGCATATTTATTTATTTTCAAGTTTACAACATTCACAGTGAATCAACAGTAAAATCAAAACTTCCCACCAATAATAAATATATATTTTAGGCAATCAGTTAGCTTTTACTAACTCTACTTGATTAGTAGTTGGTTTGTACTCACCCCCCTCCCCACCAATCAATTAAAAAACAAAAGTAAATGGCATTTTCATTGGGGCCAGTTGTCAAACTCCTTATGTGTTTTGGCCTCTTTATTAATGTTTATGTCCAGCCTCATATCAAGAGAACAGGAGCTTGGAGAAGGACCGAATCAGACACTACTTCCAATGACCGCACAGATCATTCCAAGCAATACAATCCAACAAAACATGTTCTCTTCTGCAGATATAACTTCTGCTTTGATAATAGGATTTCTTAGAAACAAACGAACAAGCAAAACCCTCATAATTGACACTAGGAACACCCAGCAAAAACCCAACAGCAGTGTTGTCATAAGAGTATAAGAGAAAATATTGCTGGCATTTGATCAAAATGTGTCAAAATGGACAGGTACCATACTTACTATTTAGCAGGCAATGTTGTATGTGGGACAGGAATTTAATCTGCAAACAACTCTACATTCACACTTGGGAATGTCCATACATCAGGGTATATCATAAACCATTAAATACATTAAGTAACCATGTACAAAAAGCATTGGGAATGGGGAAAAAGCATTCCTTATATAACATTAAATCTTAATCCTGAATGACATGAGAGTAACAACAATGTACAGAACTACTAACTGATTTGTTCACTTTATTTTCACAGGAGAGTAGATAATTAATTGAATGTTTATGAAGGTACCTAAAACAAACATAAAACAGGTAACTAGATCAAATTTCTAACAGGACCAAAAAGCTAATCATCTGACATTCTGAGACAAGTTTCAAAGGCTTATTATTCCTCCTATTTCAATCTGTCAAACCTAACTGCAGATAAATTGGATTTTCCAAAGGTTAATACCACGGTCCAAATATTAATCCAAAAGGTCAAGTACAATATTACACTGGAGTTCAGTGTATTCTGCAATATGGTATAGTTCTTACAAAATGAAGATCTTGAATCAGAGCTCTTTGCCAGACAGATCTATGCTGTAACCTTAGCCTGCAGTTGACAAATCTGTAAGCAAAACCCAGTCATCCAGAAGATTAAATAAATGAATGACAGGTACAGGCAGAAAGCTTTCTGGTACCCAACATATTTTCCCAAGTGATCATCTCATCCCA